>CM060831.1:78312500-78885000 GCA_030762175.1 Metallyticus violacea | reverse complement strand
ACCACCACCACCACCACCACCACCACCACCACCACCACCACCACCACCACCACCACCACCACCACCACCACCACCACCACCACCACCACCACCACCACCACCACCACCACCACCACCACCACCACCACCACCACCACCACCACCACCACCACCACCACCACCACCACCACCACCACCACCACCACCACCACCACCACCACCACCACCACCACCACCACCACCACCACCACCACCACCACCACCACCACCACCACCACCACCACCACCACCACCACCACCACCACCACCACCACCACCACCACCACCACCACCACCACCACCACCACCACCACCACCACCACCACCACCACCACCACCACCACCACCACCACCACCACCACCACCACCACCACCACCACCACCACCACCACCACCACCACCACCACCACCACCACCACCACCACCACCACCACCACCACCACCACCACCACACCTTTTATCTCGTGCCATTGCCCGAGTATGTATTTTGTGTAAAGCAGTGAGTTTGAAAATAAGGAAAAAATATTTTAAATTTCATCATCAGCCTTATTTTGGCACAAGAAAATAGTGAATGTAATTGGAAGCACTTATTTAGATAGAAGAAAACCGTGAATAAAACTAAACAAAAATAATGTATTTGTACCTTATGGGATAAATGAAATTGTTTGACTGACTTAAAATAATTTTGAAATTGAATTATATAGCCATTAACTTAATATGTACGTATGTGATTCAAATCAAGTTATCATTGTGAATTGGGGTGATAAGTTATTTTTCTAATTATGTATATTTAATATTCTTAATCATTCCAATCTCGTGTTACATGTGCAAACATGATTTTGTTTGAGATAATTGGATAAAGTATGGTGGGCAAATCAAAAGGGACAGTATCAAGAATAAAACACATGTGCCAAAATGTACAAATAGTCGCTGCACATTCAGGGCAGGACTTCTCCCCCCCCCATTTTTTTTTTTTTTTTTAAATTCATTTCAAAAGCCCAATTTGAATGATAAGGTGAGTATGAGGGAAACAGAACTTGGGTTTTTAGCTACTGACAAATAAACATCTATCAGTCCTTAACAAATCATCTTTGGTACAGATTAAAATTTTGTTTCTTAAAGCAGAGGCATATTGAATTTCAGTAAGCTCTCAGACTCCTAGCATGGGTTTGTTTTGGTTGACAAATGTTATATCAGTCTGTGTATTCACTCAGACTAGCCAATGCCGACGAGTTAAAGTCCAGAATGTACCTTTCATCAGAAATTACATAAAATATGTTCATTTGATGAAATTGTCACACTCTTCATATTTATAAATTTTAACTCTAGTGCGGAGTGTATATAAATGTAATTTTTTACTTAGCTTTACATTAGATGCCATCTCAGGAAAAGAAAACATGTTAATGGTAATGTATTATTTACATATAGTATATTTACAAAACTGAATTAATTCAAAGGAAAAAAATTAGTACTTATTTGTTGATTGTATGAAATCCTGCTCTGTATAAAGGTATGAGTAATAATTTTTTTATTAGTATGCAGTTCCTTTATAGATGATGGAAGTCAATAAATATTACTATATTGTTGTAGTGCATACCTTTTGAAGTGCCTGCAGCTTGTTACTTTGTATAATTCCTACTTATTGTACTGTTACTGTTAATACCCCAGAAGTTCTCAGACAGGGACTTTAAGAGGTTCATTAAAAGCTCAAAGATGTTTTAGCACATTAGTTTCCAACAAGTTTTTGCATAGAAACTGCCAGAAGAGGAATGCATTCAAGTTTTTCTCATTTAGACATTCGATCCAAAATTTAACGTTGTTTTGAAAGATGCCACTTTGTCTCACTGTGAACCTTAATGTTTTTTCGCTGCAAAGTTTCACTTCGTTTAGTTTTCTGACTGTATTGGCTAGGTAGGCACATCCCATGAGCCACTTCTGTTTGTGTAAAAATTTATTGTGTCCCCAACTATGAAAACAGGCATAAGCTTGTTCAGCGCAAAAAGCCTGCCTATGGGTTTAGGATTTTACATTTTGAAAGTCATATTAATTTGTGTGCATCAGAAGTGATTGATACTGGCTTCCCATTTCTTCACAAGCCATTGCAAAAACTCTTTACTGAAGTGGGCGACATAACTACAATTTTTATGTTTAATTAAGAATGCCTTGTTAGTCAGATGGAATGTTCGCCATAAGAGCATGCCGATGCAAGGTGCAGTGACTATTTGTACATTTTGGCACAGTGTGTTTTATTCTTGATACTGTTCCTTTTGATTTTCCCACCATACTTTATCCCAATTATCTCAAACAAAATCATGTTTGCATATGTAATACAAGATTGGAAAGATTAAGAATATTAAATATAGATCATTAGAAAAATAATTTACCACCCCAATTCACAATGAAAACTTGATTTGAATCAAGTTAGAAGAAGAAAAGGGAGACGATGGAGATGGAAAAGAAGAAGTAGAAGAAGTTATATAATAAACAAAACTACAGTTAGAAGAAAGAAGGTACGGTGAGAAGAAGAGGAAGAGGGAAGAATATGACGAGGTAGCAGCAGAAGCTAAATGAGTAGTTGGGGACCTTAGTGAAGATGCAGAGGATAGGAGTTAGAGGTGCTTGTTTAAAAAGAATGGAGAAATATAATAAAAATAGAAGGGTATAATATATTGGAGTGTAGTAGATATAGGTGAAGTGAAGTTTGCGGTGAAAATTGTTAGAATAGTTTTAAACTTATAAGTATAGTCAGTATAGAGGAAGAAATAAACAAATGCAATAGAGAAGTGTAAAGTGTAGTGGAGCAGCGAAATGGAACTTTTAATAGGGCATAAAACAGTATTGTGTATAAAGAGTGAGAGGGGGGTAAAGTGATTGTGGAAAGGGAGTATGGTGAAACAGTGAAGAAGAAGAAGAAAAAGGAGAAGATAAACAGAAATCAAAATAAAATATAATAAAAATTATATATAATGATAGCTATGATGATTTTGAACGTTTCTACCGCTGTTGCATTGGTCCCTAAAGATGTACATAGAAACAAATCTTCCTAGATAGATTCTTTGAACAGGTGGGTACCTCACAAAAGCAAGCAATGTCGGAAGTTCGGTGATATCCATACTCTGGTCAGTTGGCCTTGAAAATGGCTTACATATGTTCAGTCTAAATATAAATCCTCTTTAATATAGTCCCGTATTTTCTGAGCACCTTCGGCAGTGTTAGAACATTTTACATTTAAACTTTTTTCGACGCCATTCCACTCAAGCACTCTACTATTTTTTTCAAACATAGCTTGATGAGATCGCATTCAATAGTGCGTGGTTTTCTAGAGAAACAATGCTTCGGTCGCCCTTCAGTTGTTCATCTTTGCATACGTTTGTAAGCAAGTCATGGTAGCATCTTGTGCTTGTAGTTTTTTGGAAGAAAAAAAAAAACTGGCGTTGAAGCGGAAGTAATTTGTTTCAGGTGTCATTTCACCGTAGCAGGCACAAAGAAATGTTAAGGTAGCTTTTGTTGCAAATAACGGATTGCCCGTCCGAGTGCTGGGCATGTTCAATAGGAACGAATCCTAAATATGCATTTATTTATTCTACAACGAAAAGCATTTTGAACCGCAGAAGATACAAGTGGAAGTGTGGTTGTAGAGTTGGAACTAGAAGTTTCACATGTTATATTTTCGCTACCTGAAAGCCTATTCGTCTGGAGTCACACATTCATTGCGTTGATAATTTCCTGAATTAGTAAGAAAATTGTAACTACAGTTACATTCTGTGCTGTTGTACGAAAATGTATCTACATTTATTTAACCAAATATTTACGCTAATTGAAATATCTTACCATTTCATATACGGGCTGAACGATTCTTCACGCAACCGGTTTCGAGGCGTGCGGCCGGCCGGCGAGGAACTGCCTCCCTTCGTTCAAACATTCCTGACACTTGCTTAGGAAATTGCTCCCTCTGAGAAATGGCAGCAACTTCTTGACGAATGTTAGTTTTAAGTTCATCTAAAGTGTGTAGATTTGTTTTGTACACTTTCTCTTTTAATGCCGCCCAGAGATAAAAATCGCAGGGGGTTAAATCGGGGCAACGAGAGGGCCATATGTTGTTAGTATAATTCTATCTTGAAACATGTCGTGAATTTCCTATAATAAAAGTACTCTTTGCAGAATAGAATACTTGTATTACACTGTATTGCTTCGCCAACAAATACGTGCTGCTTGCGCAAGAATTCCTCACACTGAAGCCTGGCACAGCGGAGAGGAAATATACTTCCCGCCTCCATTGACATATCAACATAGCCCTGCTGTCCGGTCCCACGGTTGCGTCAAGCATTGCTCGCCCATTATAACGTTGATATTCAAGTACATTTCACTTTGATATTTTATAGATAAAGCGATTATATGGCAATTTTGCGTTATTTGTCTAAAAATTTCGAAAAAAAACAACAAATAAATGTCGAATCAGCTTGAAAAATGAATCAGTTCCACTCATATAGCAAACAAAATGTTGAAATGTATAGCTAATAGCTGCATAGGTACCTGATAGTAACAGTAACAACATAAAAACATATTACGGAGACTGTTGCAGCCTGTACAACTTTCGATTTAATAATGACTACGAAAGGGAAAATGAAATTGCTTTGAAGTGACTGAATAGAGTAGCGGAGCAATGACTTATGTCGTTCGGCCGACTGGCAGATTTTTTTATTCTTTGTTTTATTTCATTTTTATCTATTTATTTTGGTATACCGGGTATTTTGAAACGCCTGGCCACAAAAGCTATATCTGATTAAGAGTTACCTGACATCAATAGTGGTGTGTGGAAGGGGATGAAAGTGCTGCCCTGGGAACTTACAGGCGGTTGCCGACTCTCCTGGTGTAGCTTGATGGTCATCCATTCACATGTCGACCATACTCAAGGCGACATAACCCAAGGGGGCCCAGTAAATTCAGTCAATAGGCGAAGCAAAATCTGGTGTTTGTTCACAGTTATTATTACTTTAGTCGAAAGAGAGCTGGGGTGCTTTACACTCCTTATTGTCGGGCTGGACTTAGCAGTTCTCAAAGGAAGGGGTGAGCTATGCATCTACGGCCGACCCAAGCTCATTATTGCCAGTTCAGTTGCAAGACGAAAATGTTAAATGCGTTATGGGAGTGCTTTCGAATTTTATCGAGTACATGCTCGAGGGCGGAATGGTGTAAAAACGAGCGGAATGAGTGAGAGAGTAATGTTAACGATCGTTTTTACTACTGAGGCGCCCCAGGCGGTGGACGCTGATGATACATGAGATGAAATGTTATATTATATTATAATGTTATATTTTTAAGGAAGGAAACGTTCCAGGCCCAAGTTTAGGGTACCTCCCCGGCATTTACCACTTATGAGGACCGAAGAAAATCTGGAACAAACCTCAATCAGGAAGGACGGTCCTGGTGGGAATCGAACCCTAGATATCCCGCTCACGAGTCCGCGCCTTACGATCTCGGCCACTTGTAGCGGTAGTAACATGGGTGCTTACAAATTCTGGATACATTTGTTTCGGTACTAGTTAATTCACCATAAAACATTCTTGCATATAATGTGAAAAATTGAATAGTAAAGTAAAACTTTAGGACAAGCATGAGCCATACAATTTACATAACATTAGAAACAGTGAGGAATATTTAAGTGCAACAACAAGTAAAGAATCCAAGGGCATATTTGGAATAAAACTTGTACTTCTTTATTTCCCAGCTAGAGACTTACTGGACATATGAACTATGTCATGGACGCTATGTGCGACAGTATCATGAAGAGAGAGAAGGAAAAAAAGTGAGATTACAAGAGTACTACTTAGGAAAATGGGACAAGACACAGTTAACAAAACTGAGTACGTAATGTTTTAAGTATACCATTTTGTTGGATTCTCTCTCCCCCTCCATCCATGTGTAAATGTTTTAAGTATAGCATTTTGTTGATTTCTCTCTCTCTCCATCCACCCATCCTCTCGCTCTCCATCCATCTGTAGTTGTTTTAAGTATAGCATTTTGTTGGTTTCTCTCTCTCCTTCCATCCACCCACCCTCTTGCTCTCCGTGCATATGTAAATGTTTTAATTATACCATTTTGTTGGATTCTCTCCCTCCATCCACCCTCTTGCTCTCCATCCATCTGTAAATGTTTTAAGTATAGCATTTTGTTGGTTTCTCTCTCTCTCCCCCCCTCCATCCATCTGTAAATGTTTTAAGTATAGCATTTTGTTAGTTTCTGTCTCTCTATCCATCCACCTACCTATCCTCTGGCTCCTCATCCATCTTTAAATGTTTTAAGTATAGCATTTTGTTGGTTTCTCTCTCTCCATCCACCTACCCTCTCGCTCTCCATCCGTCTGTAAATGTTTTAAGTATAGCAATTTGTTGGTTTCTGTCTCTCTATCCATCCATCCTTAAGTAAATGTTTTTAAGTATAGCATTTTGTTGGTTCCTTTCTCTCTCTTTGTGTCTGTCCATCCATGAGTAAATGTTTTTAAGAATATCATTTTTTTTGGTTCCCTCCATCTCTCACTATCTCTCTTATTTTATGTTTTGTGTCATCTATCAGTATCCTTAATACAATAGTTTTTTTAAGGGTTATTTCCATGTATAAGCAGCACACTTATTTTAAAGAATTTTAGCGAAGTAACTGAGTAACACAACTCTCCATAATGAATTAGCATTTAGAAAATAACTATAACAATTTAAACATTTATTGAATTATTCACCTAACATTATGTAAAAGATAACAAAAATGTATTTAACATAATGGATTGACAGCCTGCAAAGGCCTAGGCTGGGTAAGCTGTTACCCTGAAGAGTGCTACATTGACATTGCATTTTATCAGCTTGGCTCCTGAAAAGGGACTATCTACCTCTCTATCAGGCAGCTTCTTAGTTGCCTATACAAGACAAGGTACCTAAGTTTCAAAACTAACCTTTTTTGAAAAGGTCCTCAGGGTTGATAGTTATTAAACCCATAACTCAAATATATATACTCATAAAAGCAATATATTATGCTATGCTTCACAGTGGTAATATTTTCTCCTTTAGCATTAGCAGCAAGCTAATAGGACAACAGAGAAAAAGCTGTATTATATATATATATATATATATATATATGTTTTTTTGCATTGCACAATATTCATTTAAAATTTTGTTCTTTTTCTATGACGTACCTTTATATTGTTTTTCAGATGAACAGTTGAGTCAGGAAGATCAGAGCAGTACCAAAGCTTTGGAAGTACCTATGAAGAAGATAGATGGGCTTAATATGCCATATTTACAGTTGAATATGAGCGATGGCACATTATGTGATCTCAACAATAAGCCTCGTCTTACAAAAGTCCTGTATGTTTGTTACAGCCATGGAAAACATGAAATTTTATCACTTAAAGAAACTTCTACCTGCGAATATGAAATAATTGTTCTTTCTCCACTTCTTTGTCAACACCCAAAGTACAAGTAAGTTCATATATCTATAGTGCTTTCAAATGGATGTTCATCCACTAAAATCATGTGCTGCTAACCACTGTCTCTGCTAAAGGCAGTTGGAGTGTTGTCTTTATGCTGTTTGGGTGTTCTTAATGTGATATGAAGTGTTTTTGTTATTTGTATTAGTGTTGTTATAATGTTAAAAACCTAGTACACTTTAGAATGCAGAATTTTCATGTATGATTCAAAGGAATGGGAAAACATACATTCGCAGAAGAGTCAGACTAAAATTTGTAAGAAAATTCCCCAGTATACCTGCACCTTATAGATGTACTGTTAATAATCTCTTGAATAGATTTGGTAAAGCGGATCTGTTCTCGTTAAGAAACTTAAGGTAAACAGATATGTTTATTGAAGAGAAGCTTGATGAAATTGGAGAAAGGTCAGAATGAAGTCCAAAGAAATCTCTGAATGCTTAAAAAGGAAACAGCAATTTTTTTCAAATCTTGTAATGCCACAAAACTTTTAAAATTAAAATTGTATAAGATAACTTTGTTCAGAATTGCAATTATGTGATAATGTAAGTTGAGTTAATGTCCGCATTTGAGTTTTGAATAATTATGTTTAATATATTTTTTAACTGATTCATGATATCATTTAAATGGCCAAGTAACACTAGAACAATAGGCATTAGAGTGAAGAACAACCCAACTTTGTACACAAATGCCATTGCATAATACAAAATTGGTATACAGTACACAGTGAGTGCTTATAGAATAATAGGGCCTATATTTTATGAAACTACTGTGAAAGCTTAGAGATACAGAGATAACATAATTACATCATTCCTCGACATATTGTTGAACAGTGAATATAAACAAGCATTTTTTCAATAAGAATCTGCTACATTGCATATAGCTAATAGTTCATCTCTTGTTGGCTTTAATTAAAAAAAATTGGGGATAGGGTCATTAGTAAGAGATTATGACAGCACGATCCCCAGATCTTGATGTATGCAATTTCCATTTATGTGGAACTAGAAAAATCACATATATTAGGATAATCCACTAAAAGACGATATAAGAAGGAAAAAAATCAATAATTTCACAAAAACAGTTGCATATGAATGCACACTGTTTTAAAAGGCATAAGAAATATCTGGTAGCACAAGTACATCATTTCTAACATATTTTATGACAAAAGTAATTATTTATTATAATAGTAATTTGCATAAGCGATGTATGCATTTGAATAACTGCAATATTTATTTGTGTACATACGACAGTAGGTCCATAAGTTTCTGGCCTAACCATTTTCACATTAACTATATTTCACTTTTCAGTATAGTTACCCTTTATTGCAATACACTTCTCACATCTTTGAATTAACATTTCAATCCCCCCCCCCCAAAATAGTCAGAAGTCTTGTCTGCAAAATGGGGATAAACAACATCCATCCCTTCTTCGTCACACTTAAATTTCCTTCCTTGAAGGCTCTTCTTGAGTTTTGAGAAGAGGAAATAGTCACTGGGAGCTAGATCCTGTAGGGTGAATGGCTGATCTCCTTGAAGCCACATTTCTTCACAGCTTCCTTTCAAAAAGAGTTATGTGCACAGTGCCTGTTATCATGAAGAAGGCACACATCACCACTCAGCTTTTCTCTTTGATGGAAGCGTATAGTTTGTGCAATAGGCCAGCATAGTACTTCCCATTTACTGTGGTGTTCCTCTCCTTGAAGTCAATGAAGAGCATTCCTTCAAAGTCCCAAAAGATTGTGGCCATGATCTTCTTGGTTGACTGTGTGACCTTGTCCTTTGTAGGCAGTGTTTTGCCAGGTTTACGCCACTCCATTGATTCTCTTTTGGACAAGGGATCATAGTAGAAGACCATAGTTTCATCTCCTATAACAATGGTTTAGCAGAACTTGTCCCTCATTGCCACGGCAGAGCTATAAAATGGCTGACAACAGATGACTCGTTGCTGCTTTTCGACTGAGGAAAGAAGTTTAGACCCTAGCCTTATAAAGGTCCGAATTTGCTGCTATTTCTGTAACTTTGAGCTGCCGTCTTCCATAATTTCTCCTTGCACAAGAGCGATGTTTTCAGGAGTGAGCACCTCCTAGGGCTGTCCTCACACTGTTCGTCTTCAATGCTTTCTCTACTCATTCGAAAAAGTTTGACCCATTTATTTATGGTAGAATACGAAGGGGATGCTTCCCCATATACACCATCCAATCACTGTTTAATTTCAATTGGAATAAGTCCTTCTTTTGTGAAGAACTTAATAATAGGTGGATATTCCATTTTGGACATGTCACAATCTTCTACACATAGTCTCCTTTGTGCAACTATATCTGAACAACTGAACACAGCAGAGCAGAAATTACAGATGCAATTATTTACTTAACAAATAACGTATGACAGCAGATGAGCGTTTTGTAAATGCGATAATCCTTATTGGCTAGGTCTACCCTCATATACTACTAGAGTGAGATTATCATTGAAAGCAAATGTTGATAACAGTTCTTTCCTCGCAGCAGGGTTAAAAGGTGATAACATTTTTAATTATGATCAACCCAACTAAACTACCATCCAAAACTCTTGCTGTCCAAGTCAAGGTGTTCACACCTGGATAGGGTAACAATTCCTACATGCTGTAAGTTACAGGGCATCTCATAGAAAAACTGCTTATGAACGGTAAATGAAAGAACCTTTGAGCATTTAAATGTCAATGATCTATCGGTGCATTATACACACCAGAGGTCTCCTGGATGTCTGCTTATACCTTTAGAACTAGTTATTTGCAGATTTTGCTCCAGTTGTCATAAAACTTCTAGCTTCAATCAATATGCTAAGAAAAGCACTTCTTGTAATTGAAAATATCCCAACATGCCCAAATGAAAAAGTTAGAATTGGGAACATTAGAATTTTGTTTCTCCCATCTAAAACTGTCATTATGCCAGCCAGTGGACCAGAGTGTACTAGGGTCTTAAAGGAGGAATAGTTTTCCAAAACTTCTTTCATTCCTGATAGAGAAAATTGGCATTAGCAATAGCAATTGACAAATTAAGAAAAATGTAGTTTACTGGATAACTGCAACTTGAGGAAAAGTTGAAACCATGTTGGGAAAGTCATGTAGCGAATTGTTGAGTGAGAGAAATGGTACAAAAAGGTGTGGAAAACATGGTTCCCTTATTGAACTGCATTTCTAGTTATGAAGACATGCTATGATCCAAAAGGTCAATGACTGATATAAATATCAGAGGTTTGAAAATGACTGGCACTAATATACTCAGTTTGTGGATGAAAATAAGACTAAAAAAAATAATTAGTGTGCAGCAAAAGGAAAAAAGAACCAGGGTGCAAAATTATTAAAAAATGGTAAGGGAGAAGAAAAATTCGAACTACAAGTAGGATAATTTTACTGATTTGGAAAAATACGAGTAATTTTAAATTCTTTAAACCAAAATGCACAGCCATATTAAACAGAATGGGATGGTAAAATATGTGAAATAAAACTAAGCTTACCTCAAAGAAAAATTCCAGCAGTGACCCATTTTATCAGCTACAGTAACTGCATCCCACAATTTCAAAAAAATTTCATTAAGTTTAATTGTAATCAAGGACTGTAAAGTATTAACTAATAAGCAATTTCTTTTGGTTATTTTGATGCAATGAGTAACACTGAAAACACATTCACAAATGATGGTTGACATAGGCAGTGAACAAATTTTTTGCGAATAAAATCATTCATGGTTTTGGAGCCTATCCTATACTCCATTATATATGGATATATTTTTTTACAAGTGTTTTAATGCCTGTTTTTACTACTGAGATACTACAGGCGATGAACACTGATGATACATGAGATGAAATGATAAATTAGGGAAGTTTTATATATATAAGGTTATTGTAAATGATTATTGGGGGTTCGCGAATTTTTTTTAGAAAATGTGGAAACCATACCATTTTTATTGTTACAGTAACGGTTTAACAAGCTGTCAAGATTTTGTTTTGCATCAACTGTAGTGACACCAGTTACCACTGATGGCAGTAACAGCAGTGTTTAACAAAATGGAGGTTAGCAGTAAGGAGAAAGCTTTTTGTACTCTTGAATATCATCAACACTGATCCGTTACCATAGCCCAGCATCATTTTCGCACAAAATACAGGAAGGAGCCTCCTTTCGAGAACTCTATTCCCAGATGGTATGCACAATTTGTGGATACATGTTGTTTGTGCAAATTGATTTGATTTGATTCGATTTGTTTTATTTACGGACGCTCTTTAATATCTCAGGTCATCAGTGTCCTATTCAATTCAGGGCATGAAACGACTGACAAATTTTGCTCTGAGGCTTCTTCTTTCAGGCTTGAGGTTCTTTTTCGTGCCATAAATGTACGACACGGGACCCACGGCTTTACTTCCCTTCTGAAAGAAACCATACTAAGATTTTTATGCCCGAAAAAATCCATCGATCCTGGCCGGGTTTGAATCCGCGATCTTGGGTGTAGAAGGCAAGTATGATTACCACCACACCACCAGGACCGACTGTTTGTGCAAAGGGAAAAGCAGTGGGCATCCCACTGTGTCAGAAATGGATGTGAATCGGATTAGGGACGTTAATCTCCGTAGTCCTAAGAAATCAACTACAAGATGTAGCAGGGAACTGCAAGTTCCTCAAACCACAGTATGGCGTGTGTTACAAAGGTGCCTAAAGGTAAAGCCATATCGCTTACAATTGCGTCAAGCTCTAACAGCTAATGACAAAGTCCTATGTTTCAACTTTTGCATGGCACTGCAGGAACTTTTTGAAGAAGATAATGGTTTTCTTGACAGATTTGTTTCAGTGACAAAGCTACTTTTCATGTGAATGGAAAGATGAATGAGCAAAACGTTTGCATTTGGGGTACAAAAACCCCCTTTGTTATGTGGAACATGTGAGAGACTCCCTTAAGGTGAATGTGTTCTGTGCCATTTCAAACAAGAAGGTTTACGGCCTGTTCTTCTTCAATGTACAGACAATGACAGGGCTGACTTACCTGGACATGCTCACAGAATGGCTGTTACCCCAGTTGAGCGATGACAGGGATGATTACGTGCTACAACAAGATGGTGCATCACCTCATTTCCACATGGAGGTCATAGCATTTTTAAACCAAGAACTTCCACAACGATGGATGGGATGCGAAACGGAATGGAACGTGATCTGATGCTCTTACCCTTTCCACCACGTTCACCAGATCTTACACCATGCAATTTCTTCCTGTGGGGGGATATGTTAAAGATCATGTATTTTTCGTTCTCTACCGGTGGATATTCAGGAACTGAAGCAGCGCATCTGAGCCGCCTTCAAAATCAACACCATTGCCATGTTGACTCATATGTGGGAAGAGATGGACTATCGAGTAGATATGTGTAGAGTTACAAAAGGCGCAAATGTCGATCACTTGTAATGTATGTAAAAAAACTTTATGAGTTACAGTACACAATAAAACAAGATTCAGTGCTATCATCCAAACCTAACAACTTAACTGCTTTATTTGGCTGAGAATTGCTGTAGAAACCACGACTCATATAGCTAATTTTTTCTACTTCAAACATTGAAAAATATCATTACTACACTTGAAGGAAACCTCCTTGACACTTTGTGTATCAAACCCTGATCTATTTCTCCTCATACTTTGTCAAACTCTCTTTTTTCTCTTCTTGAGGTTTGCATTTGCAAAATGTTAAATATCTTTCTTTGGAAATACTAAACATCTTTCTGTGGGAATCTATATTGCAGAATTAAGCTTATTTTTGATTTCATCATAAGAAACCAATTCCTTTTGCATTGTTGTACTAATGAGGGACAATACACATGATACATCTAACAGGAAACCCAACAATGGAATTTTTTCTCTGTAACACCTTTCTATAGAGCCTTGCTAATTTAGAATAGTATTTACTTACTAGTTCACTGCTTTCAGATTCAGAGATTAAGTACTGCATGATGCAAGGAAAGTGTTTGAAAACTGTTAATGAACAGTCCTTCTCACTGGAAATCTAAGGAATATAAAAACGTTTTTTGATTTTCAAATAGCCTATAATGCCCATAACTGTCACAGTATGTCATAAGTTTTGCAGCTGTAAAAGGTTTACTACTGAAAAGTTTTTAAAGTTCATCTGTTAAGTATTCAAAATTATAAACCGTGTTCATTAAAAACTTGTTCTGAAACAAGGTCCATTCTGTGAGTCATTAAATGTACATTAATCAAGTGTGGAGAGATGTTCTTCCTGATTCTAGCTGCAGCGCCTTCATGTTTACTGGTAAACACTGCAGCTCCATCCAAAGGAAATACCGTAAGGGTTGGTTTTTTTTTTGTGTGTGTGTGTGTGTGTGTGTGTGTGTGTGACTTGGCATCAGCATTTTCAATGGTTATTAGTTTATAGAAACAGCAACAAGCATCATTCTGTTTATTAACATACAAAATTTATTTTCAGAAAAGTTATCCGTAGATTCATCCACAGAAATGGATAAACAGTCCATCACTTTGAGAAAGTTCACTAATTTCAAACAAATTGTTCTAGGCCATTTGTTATATGTAGACTTATAAGCTCCAGATGATCACAGAAACTGAACTCTTTTTGCTGCTACATAAACCAACCTTAACACTTTTGTCTAACTTTTCTTTTTCTTGAGCAGTTAATGAGTAGTCTGTGCACATGTTTCTAGAACCTGTATTTTATACATTTCATCCTGCTGTACATAGTCAGAATGAACAATGCTATTTTCATGTTTATGGATAGCATCGAGATTATTTTTATTTTTCTTCATTACACTGTCTTTTGAGTCAGTCCTGATGTTGTAGTAGTAACCATACTTGCTTCCTAAACCCAAGATTGTGGGTTCGATCCTAGCCATTTTTGGGCTTAAAATGGTAAGTATGGCTTGCTTTTGAAGGAAAGTAAAGCCTTGGGTCCCATGTCATAGATTTGCTGCATGTAAAGGAACCTCCAGCCTGAAAGAAAAGGTCTCTGAGCAAAATTTATCGGCCTTTTTACACCCTGAATTGAATGGATGCTGATGATCTGAGATGTTAAAGAGCGTCCATAAATAAACCAACAGCAAACCATCTTTTGACCAAGGCAAATCATTAGATGAAGTTCCAACTGTTTAACACTCTTGTTGCAAATGTTTAACATAAACACTGCATGGTATTACTTGAGTTTCTGTTTCATTGGTAATAAACATTAACTGAGCTCAGTTCTTTTACCAAGACATCAAAAACTTCTCATTGGTCACTGTCTTTAATGCTCCAGGATTATCTTCATTGCTGCCTCCTATGGCATTGTATCCATTAGATGAATGGCAGTATGTAACACTTCATCACATCTAGGCTTCTTTTTATATTTCTCCTGCACGTCATCTTCATTGCTGACTGATTTTTTTTAATGCCCATTTTAACTACTGAGGCACTACAGACGATGGCCGCTGATGATACATGAAATGAAATGATAAACTGGGAATGGATTTTTTTTTTAAGGAAGGAAATGTTCCAGGCCTAACCTGATCAATTGCTCACATGTATTCAGCATCGGTACTGAATGTATATTGCTTTGATCAGTTTTGAAAAATTAGTAATTAAACAACACTTGGTTTTCACCGTGCATTTCATTGCTAGTTTCTCAACCTCCCACACTTATAAATGCTTGCAGGCTGGCCCAGCTCACAGTTGATAATCTGAGACATCATTGTTGACTGCAGTTGTAATGTGAATATGTGCAAAGTTGCCACATTGTGGAAGATTTGTCTGATGGTCATTCTATTATTTTTATATCTATTGCTATTATTTTCAAAGACTACACCAGTATATTTTCAGTAATTTATGTATTGTATATTTTCTTCATCATTGTATAATGAAAGGATTTTCCCCTTGGGAAATTTTGATGAGGGGTGGAATTTTTGAGATAAAATCATCAATTGGGGGAAAAATCCCCCCCCCCCATTGCCCCGTAATTTTGCACCTTGAAAAGAATTACTCATAATGAAGGATTAAATGCACTGGAGATGCTGCCTATACTGTATGCTACAGGCTTAGTGATGTTTGGTAGTGCCATGATTTCTCTGCAAGGAAACTTCAATCATTGAGCAAACAAACACTATTGACAAGTGGTTCCCCTCCCCCCAAAGAACAGTTAGTGTCCTTTTCTACATCTTAGCTAGGATGTAATATTATATTTTGCATTGTCCTACCATATCAAGGTCCCATTTATCAGGAGACTACTATATGTATCACCCTCATAGTTCTATTGAGGCAGGATATACCACACTCATTCATACACTTTGTAATCTAGCCCTCTAAATCTTTGTAACTCCTGTGGACTGGGCTCTAATAAAGATAAGCACCAAATAGCAAGGCTCCTTGTGATATGCTGTGATGTTTGTCAATCTTTGTGGACAGGCACAGGCTCACTGATAATGCATAGTAATTAAGACTACATATTTAATAGCATCATTTCAATAACTAGGAGATGTAGCCTCATGGTAAGTAAAGCAGTGAGTATAAGCATAGAGCTAAAGTTCACTTGCTAACTTAATAATCATTTACTAGTTAAAACTCTGCAATATTAACAATAGGCATCTACCTCTATTACACAATTCGCATCAGCACATTATTTCAATGAACATGGCCCAGGTGTCTTCTGAACTCTAGCACTTTTATTGCCGTACTTGCTTTCCATTTTCACCACTTAATTCTGGGGTATACAAGTCTTATTCTTCTCACTCATATTTTTTGTTAGTTCTAAGAGTAATTATGAAGGATGGTATAGAATGTGTTGATTACCACAACATGGAGCAAGCTGGGGGCAGTGTGTATGGATAATGGAACCAAGAATCAATCTATACAGCACCCAGAATAAGCTGACAATGATCCTAGTGCAAAATCTATAGCAGTAAAAGCATGGGATCCTCCCAATTGTCTTCAATAACCTTCCTCACTGAAACAGTCACATGTTAGGATCTTGGCTATTTTAATGCACTAAATAGCACTCTCTATACCTTAATATCCTGAAAAGGCCATAAGAGTCATTATGGCTGAAACTTGGCTTTTGATAATGACAATACTTGGCTGTTTCCCTATGAAATTAGCATCATGTGCTAAGAATGTTTTAAATTTGCCTTTTATGTTATGGGTTTATTTATGGCAAAACAATAAAAACCCAAAAAATAAGCTGTTCAACATCCTAAGGAACTTGACATATGGAAAAAAGATTTTCATAGAGAAATATGAACATAAACTCACTTATCTCAACATTCCGGAAGCAGACAATATTTTGTATAAATTCATAAACAGACCACCAGATTCACCACAATCGCCTACCTTTTCAAACCTGGTATGATCCACCATGCACTAGTCATTTAATGATTGACAATCTGAGCAAAGGTCTCATGTCCTGAATTTTTTAATTTTGAGAGTGAAACAATAGGAGTGTTTTATCATTGTATCAATATTTTAAATGTTTTTAACTCGGACTGCTTCATTATTCATTGGAAGTAAAGCCACAATAATGTTTTTAGCATTTTAAAATAGTTAAATACTGGAGACCAAATGAAGCTGTTTTTATTTAGACCATTTTCATTAATTACTGAGTTGCAAATATTTTTTTCTACTGAAAATAAAGGACTAGAAAGATTTTAAGATAGATACAAAATTATTTATTAGCCTTAGAAAAATTCTTCAAATTATTATTCATTAAATTAATTTTTTACATTATCAAATTACACCTGTATATTTGGTGTTTATGTGAATATACCTAGATTACCTTATTTAGAATTAGTATTCTATCAATAAATATTTATAAAATAAGTAGACAGTAATCTAGATTCAAGAAATATTATTTAATAAATAATGTCTATAAATACTGCAGCCCAAGTATAGAGGCTATAAAAATATCTTGGCATTCCCAAGTTTTGAAATCAAGTTCATGAATTTACTTGTTTTGATAAAAAAAAAAAAGAAAGAAAGAAAGAAAGAAAATTGCAATATTCTATTTTACTGTGAAAATTCCAGCTATTTAAAATTACTTAAGAAAATAATACTTTTAAGTAAATTTTTGTTATAATTCCTGAATGTTGATGGTGAATATGTGCTCAAATTTTACCTTTTTGTGATGCATTTAAATAAGTTGGCATCTACTATTGACAAAAAATAACAACTTAAAGGGAATAAAGGAGAACAAAGAGAGTACTTGCAACATAATTTTGTTAGCTTTATTCATGATTACTTTGCAACATGTTGAAACTTTTGGTATAGTTGAAGCAATATTTTTGTTCCTCATACATTATGCTTCAATGTATATTTTTTGCAGGCCTCAAGAATCAGGAGAAAATATTATCAGTTGTCATCCCCTTGAGGGTTCACCAAAGAAACCAAAGAATCTGCTGACTATGGAAGCAGAGAGTCTTAAATTAAGACATCAGAAGATAACTGTAAGCAAAATGATGAAACTGAAAAAAGTTCTTAAGTCAAATGTTTTTTGTTTTGTTTTTGTTTTATTTATTTATTTTTTTTGTTTTGTTACATTTTTGTTGCAAATTTTTAATTACTATAATTTTATTTTTCCAATTTGAATGTTATGAAGTTCAAAAACTTTACTCAGTGTGTTTTTTTTAACTATTTGCTTACTCATATAATTTTAATTTTGCAGAGTTTCATTTTTTTCTCATTTTTATTACTTAAAACAACTAATTGCTGATGTTCTCAACAGGATGAAAAGTTGCAGAAGGTTTATGCAGTTTTCGCCGTGGACAAGAGTGGGGAGGGACAGGTTGGTTGTATATTTATAAGATGGGAATTATTATGTGTTTTTAATTATTTGTTTCTAAGTTGGTATAAGTATATGGAACTTCTTTAGTGTGAATTCTCCATTGAAAGTTGCACAGCAGTACCTCATGATAGATGCTTTGCTTGAGCAACAGTACTATTTGAAAATTGCAATCTGGCAATGAATCTGTATAATATATTTATTTGGTATTTCAATGAAATATCCACAAACTTTGGTTATATTTTCCAATGGTGCATTGATTTTATGCAATCTCCAAATTCTATTTGTTCTATTTTTTTCTCTTTCTGTGGAAGCAAAATGGAATTTCTTTGAACTTATCTAGAAGTTTTACATTATAACTCTCTATTACTTTCTTTGGAATGTAATCAGTTATTTTGTTACCATATTAGAAAAATTAAGCCATAGCTATTCTGCAGACAAAGCTACTTTTGTATTATCTTTGTGGTAGGGTATAGTGATGTTTGTGTTTCTTTGACTACTGTGTTTATTCAGATGTTAATATTGAAACCAAATCTTATAATCACAAATCACAAGATAAAAATTTAATATAAATATTATATGTAATATTATAATTACAGTTTTAAGGTTGTTATTGCCAAAGGCATTTCACAACAACTATAAATAAATTCTTCATAAATTTTTCAAAAATAAATCTATAGTGAACACAAAACAACTGTGAACATGGGATTATCCATTATCATGCTACTCAAGGCACATTGTTGCCAATAAGATGAGAAAACAAAAGTTAACAAGCACAGACAGCTGTTTCCTCCCTCTTTCTCTCACTGCATCTTGTGCACACTGATAGACATTGTTACCAACTTTCAAACTAACAAAAATATTTAATATAGGCCTATTTTTAGCAGGCCAATAACCAGCAGTAATGTTCATATAAAAGAATAAGTAACAAAACAATTACCTCAGTTACAGAAGTAAAAACAATTACTGTTTGGATTGTATGATGGGATTTCCATCCTAAAATCACATTATCCGTAGGTGTTTCTGAAATGGTCAATGTCCAGTCATCATTCAAATAGCTTCTTGATTTGCTTCCCATCCATGCCCAGTAGGTCTTTAGCCAGGGTGCTATCAGATATTTTAATAAAAATTTTACTGGGGAATTTCTTCCATACTATCTGATGATGTTTCTTAATCCATTGATATACAGCAGTTCTAACAGTTTTCTTGCTAATGTCACAGAAAGGTTCTGGACTTATGAAATAAATTGTATTTTCTTCTTTAACCAGTTGGCCTGCTGCTTCATTACCCTCTATGCCCTGATATCCAGGCACCTAACAAAGTTCTAATTGATTCTTTCTGGAAATGTTAATGACAGCTTGGAGAAATTCCCATACAAGTCTAGCATTTACTTGATGAGATTTGAACACATTAAGTGTAGCTTGTCTATAAATGAAAATGAGTTTGTGTTGGTTAATGTTTCTCTTCTCATAGAAGTTAAGGCAAGTCATCTGCCTGGAAAACTGTAACAGAGTTCCCAAGATTTATAGAGATCTTTACTTTTGAGGATAATCCATAAATTCTGACTCAGAGTCTCCTATTATTGAGCCATCTGTAAACTTTTTATTTGATTTATTATGGACACTCTTTAACATCTCAGGTCATCAGTGTCCCATTCAGTTCAGAGTGTGAAGTGACTGACAAATTTTGCTTAGAGGCCTCTTTTTCAGGCTTAATGTTCTTTTTCGTGCCATAAATGTACAACACAGGACCCACGGCTATACTTCCCTTCCTAAGGAAGCCATACTTAGGATTTTTATGCCCAAAAAATCCTTTGGTTCTGCCCGGGATTGAACCCATGATCTTGGGTTTAGGAAGCAAGTATGGTTACCGCTCCACCACCAGGACCAACCCATCTGTAAAGATCCAATGATCCTTAGGTAGGGGAAGTAAATCTTTTCCCCAATCAGATCGTCCTTCGATTCAAATTCTGAATAGTTGAATAAAATTGCGCTTTGTAGATTGGTCTCCAGTTCCCAGCAGCATTGATTCTATAAACTGTCACTCTGACCTCTGCTTTAATATATAGGTCTAAGGGCAAAATTCCAAGTAAAATTTCCAAAGCAGTTGTTGGTCTGCTGTGAAATGCACCAGATTTGCAAAGTAAAGCAAGTCTTTGTAGACTTGCAAGTCATTTTTTTTGCTTACTCCCAGATACTTTACCTTCTTGAATAAATCTATCTCAACTTTAGTCAGTGAAGAGCATAACAATGTTTTTTTTTTCTGCTGTATATTGCTTCTGTACAGTCTTTAGAATACTGTTCATAATCTCTGAAACTGTTGCAGGAATTTTCCCTATATTAGTATTGCTTTGTCATCAGCATAGCCATAGTTTCCACAAATGCTCAGTTTTCAGGAATAATAATTTAAATACTTTATTATGCATTTGTAATAGTCCACTTTGAGATGATGTTCACATATGGTTACATAGCAGCATCAATTTCAGCTGAGATTGTGGATTCAATCCTGGCCAGGGTTGACGGATTTTTTTTTTTTTAGACATAAAAATCCTAAGTATGGTTTCCTTCAAAAGGGAAGTAATGCCTTGGGTCCCATGTTGTAGATTTGTGGCTCATAAAAGAACCTCAATGAAAGAAGAGGCCTCTGAGCAAAATTTTCCGGCCATTTCACACCCTGAATTAAATGGCATACTTTAATGCACTTTACCTAACTTTTTCATTATACTCAAATACTGAATTATCCTCTCTTTATAAACATTCATACTCTCTTCATTATCATTACTTTCACATGCATCACATAATAGGTTATCTTTTTCCCAAAATTATTAAAAAGTTAGTATTTGAAGTTACCAATATTCCTACACTTGTAGTGAAATAAACCAAAGTTACAAATACAGAGTTGTAAACCACAAGTATAGCAGGAACGTTTAACAGATTTCTACTAATAACTACAGATTATGAGTCCATACACTTGTAACATATTAGATCATAGATTTTTGGAATAGGATCCAGATTGTCCACAAAGAAAGACAGATAGCTGTTCTTTTAATGTTTTATTCATTGTCTTTTGAGCTGCTAAGCATGGATTGTGTGTTATCTGTTACTAGTATTGTTTTGAAACAATGTCAAGAGAACTAATTGCTAGAAGACAATTATGCGATCAAGATTTTCATCATTTGTGCATTCTTTCTCCTTCTCCTCCTACTACTTCTCTGTTTCTTCCTTGTAAAGCCCTCGAGTAACATGGAAAGGGATGCAGATGTAAAACTCAGTTTTTATAGAACTCGATATGCTGAATCTTAATCTCATCTAAGATCCTTTGTAGGAGAATGTCTCTTTCAGGTGAACAGAATGAGATACTGGAATGGAAATAGTACAGCTTTATGACTTGTACTTGAGCTATCTATAAAAAGATGTTACTGATCTGGTTCATGAGGAATCTATATGTGTTGAAAGCGAGCATTAACATTGTTGCAGTAACATAAATTTTTGGAAATGTGATAGAAGCTCACAAAATCCTTATACTCTACTCTATATTTTGTTATTTTGCATCCTTTAGCAACCAAATTATTTTCCTTAAAATGGATGCATTCAGCTTATTTAGTTAGTTCCAACTCCCTTATAAGATCATCCAAATTTTTTAGTGAAGAACTGGGTGCGGTTTCTTTTGTTTCGCTCTCATCTCTATCATAGAATCACTGTAATCAGTAAAATTTTGTACCTCATCTTCAGATATAGCATGTTCTGGTGATGATAGAATTGGCAGTTTCTGACTATGTGCAATAGCTGATGTTATGCTAGGATTTGAAATATATTTTCTGTTCTTGGTATTTTTATAATGTGTAATGTCAACCATACAAAAGTAACAGTTGTTGTGATGGTTTGTAGGTTCTCTCCATAGTTGAGGAACAGCAAATGGCATACATTTTCTTGTTCCACATGGCTAACCCTCTAAGATAGGCCGACAGCTACTGGAAGACACACGGTCTCCAACCAGTGCATGGAAACAAGCTTCATAACTATCACAGAACTTTGTCCCGAACACAATTTTATGTTTCACTTGTTCACCGAAAGCAATTAAAAAATTACAGAACAACATTAAAATAATTGATACCAGTGATATATACAAAAGCAGATAACGGCAATAAAATAACCATTTTAGACCAAAAGGAGTACATAAATACAGTAAAAATCATGTTAAATTGGGAAGACTACAAACCAATTGAAAAAAATCGGCTCTATAGATGCAATGAAAACTTAACTAAAACAATGATTGAGATCAAAATACTATCACTGTTATTTGTTTAAT
Organism: Metallyticus violacea; assembly: GCA_030762175.1. NCBI lineage: Eukaryota > Metazoa > Arthropoda > Insecta > Mantodea > Metallyticidae > Metallyticus > Metallyticus violacea. Next base: position 78,862,425 of record CM060831.1, on the reverse strand, counting down.
TCAAAAGATTCTAGAAACAAAAAAGAATTAAACAATAACTTTGAGTGATTTATCAGAGGAAAAAGCATTTAAAAAGTTCACTTATCATCCCTCAGCCAATAAGAAATTTCAAATAATTTTCAAGCAGTGCATCATCATCTTAGCACCTCAAAAGTGATATAGTGTTAAAAATGTATTGAAATTAAACAAAATAGTTCCAGGCCCAAAGAGAAAAAAAATCTGGTATTTATCAGATTAATTGTAAGGATTGTAAAAAAATCTATGTAGGGAAGACAAAAAGAAATATAGGCATTAGATTGAAGGAACATTGGAGAAACATACATTACAAACAAATAGATAAATTAGCTGTTGCAGCAATTTTTGGAATGAAAACCATGAAATAGAAAAAGGCATCAATTTATTAAAAACTATTCAACAATCAAAAGAAATAAACATATGGGAAAGGATTTTTATAAAAAAAACATGAGCATGACATGAATTTTGACATCCATGACAGCACTTTATTTAAGTTTATCATTAGACCACCAGAGTCAATCCAGATACCTACCTACCCAGCTCCTATGAATAATCCAATAGTCTTTTAACAGCTGATGATGTGGACGGTAGTTCCACAAAACATGTCCTAAGTAAATCTCATGTAAGTGAAACCATAAAGAGTGTTTTAAACATCCAATTCAGAAGAGATTATTCAGTGTTTCACTATGTTCCATTCCAAATTGAATTAATATTAAAAAACAATGATAGTTTGTCTATGGATTTCTTCACAGCTAGATTGTTTTAACACAGCCTATAATTCATTCTTAATACTTGATTTTAAACTGCTCTATTTCATCGAGTTTGGATGTGGTTGCTCAAAAAATTCACTTCCATACTGAGTATATATTTAATGTAGGTTCTTTATGTTGTATAACTGTGTCAATCCCATTTACCGCTTGCTAATTTCTTCAATATTGTCTTTGTTGCTTTTATTGTGGTTTTTTTTTTTTTGTGTCTGTGTAAGTTTTGTCATAATATACTGCTTATAGATATTTTTATTTTATGGATTTTGAATGACATGATGTGGGTAATTGATTGAATGTTGGTTTAATGTACGTTCTGTTAGTTGTGAGAGAGTATTTGTTTGCTTGCTAATATCTTCAATATTGTAAGTCTCTGTTGTGTCTTTCCTGTGATTGTTTCAATAAATTTTTTCCGTGTACATTTGGGTTAAATGGTAACTTTTGGATATATTTAATGTTAGAGTAACAGCAGTTCAGTGAACAACTGAAGATGGGAGAGATTCTTACTTTTACGTAAGTGCAGTTTAGTGTAAAAAATTGATACCTAAGTTTAGGTTATATTACCACTTCACTGTCAACAGCTTTGTAAGTACAATATTTAAAAACTTATAATTTGCTTTCATCCACATCATTTGTGAAACTGTTATGTATATGATTGATAACCTGAGCTATAACCTTCCTACAAATTTATTAGCATTAATTCCTTAAAATGATTATGAATAATTAACATTTGCTTACATAACCGGGTGTGCTTTGTGAACATCAATATATGTAACTATACTGCAATGCAAATAATATAAGGATGACTGCCTCCATGCCTAATGGTAGTGTTTGCAACTACTAATTCAGAGATCCTGGGTTCAATTCCCAGTTAGGTCAAACTGTCTGGCTGAGTTTCTTTTTTTGGGGGGGAAGAGCTTTTTCTTACTCTGAGAAGATGAATGCCAGATAACTTTAAGGCATCAAGGACTATGTGCTCATTTGCACATCATTAATTAATGCATTTACTTCATTTATGACAACAGACTTACATCTACAGTATTCACATCCAATTTACAACATCATGAGAAGACCAATGCAGTCTAAACAACAATAAATAACACAGTAAAAAAAAAACATGAGGTATCCTGGAAAGAATGAAAAATTTATTAATGATAAAAGCTGTTAACTTATTATTCAAATACTTAAAATCTTTTACCCTTTATTATATAAACATCCCAAATGTCATCTTAGATCCTACAATGACTAAACAATGTATACAGAATTAAAACACTTTTAAATCAGAATTCATATTTTGCAGATACAAAATAAATGACTCCTGCAAATTTTTAAGCTTTGATTGAATGAAGCTTAACATGATTCAGTTTTGAGTGTTCACTTCTGGATCAGTCAGTAATTCAAAATGCATGTAACTCAAACTTAACTAAATTGTTATGCATTAAGACATAGAAGGGTTACAGTAATTGTTCCAAAGAATAGAATGGAACTATTTGGATTGTGTTAAGAATGCTTGCAATATTTTAGCTGCAATGATGCAAAATTGTGGGCAGGAGGGGCAGGAATGGGGAGGGTAGAAGATATTACTGTTTTGGTTGCATTCATGCAAGTGCATTTACAGCATTTGTCATTCATTTGTATAGTAAGGTGCTCTTATGCAATGCACCAGACAGTAATTGTGTCCATTGTTGGTGAATTTCTTTAGCACATTACTAGATTAACCTACAAGAGAAGAGAGTTTTTTTTTTTCCAAATAATAAAGAAAATAGAGGTTGTTATAGACTAGGTTTTGACACTTGGCTTTGAATGATGAAAATAGTAGTGTTTGAAATGAAGTGATGTCACCAGATGCTGATATGTAGAATGCAGCAATTTTCATTGTCTTACTAAGGGTCATATCCAATTGTAAAAATTCTCTTGGAACATCCAAGAAAAAGTAGAAACAAAAATTTGGAAGGATATCTACAGTATTCACATCCAATTTACAACATCATGAGAAGACCAATGCAGTCTAAACAACAATAAATAACACAGTAAAAAAAAAACATGAGGTATCCTGGAAAGAATGAAAAATTTATTAATGATAAAAGCTGTTAACTTATTATTCAAATACTTAAAATCTTTTACCCTTTATTATATAAACATCCCAAATGTCATCTTAGATCCTACAATGACTAAACAATGTATACAGAATTAAAACACTTTTAAATCAGAATTCATATTTTGCAGATACAAAATAAATGACTCCTGCAAATTTTTAAGCTTTGATTGAATGAAGCTTAACATGATTCAGTTTTGAGTGTTCACTTCTGGATCAGTCAGTAATTCAAAATGCATGTAACTGTCGTTGAAAAATGTAATTTTTAATATGGAGACATTGATTAAAAATCTAATTTTATGCTATTTTCATTACATAATTTTTATTCATTCCAATGGAAAAATAACTATATGATATATTTTAAAAACAAGTGGAAGAATAAAAAAAAATAAATCATTATTCTTGAAATGTTGCACAGTGGGAAACTGGAACTTATTCACAAGCCTTCCTAACCATTTTTGCTGTCATTTTAGATTTTTTCAGCTACATTCATCATGCATTGAGGATCAGTGTAATTCAGGAATATTTGTAAACACATCAGTTTATTGTTGTTGGATAAAGTACTAGTTTTAGTTGAACATGAAACCGTTTTCCATTATTAGCCATGTAAGATATATAAAGCTCAGTAAAATGTTTGAAAGTTTTTTTTTTAATATATAATTTTCCTTCCCCTATCCCTTTACTGTTTTCTTTTTTGTCAGAAACTTTAATAATTAATGGTACAAACTATTAATTTGAACTATAAGGAGAATAATGTAATACCGGAGAGTTGGAAAGTTAACATGATGGTCCCAGTACATAATGAGAAAGGTTATATAAATAACCCAAGGAACTATCGAAAAATTAGTCTACTATCAATGATAAGTAAAATATATTAGCCGGAAGGTTGCATGAGTGAGCAGAAATGGAATGTAAATTATCAGAATTTCAAGCAGGTTTTAGAAAAGGAAGAACAATAATAGCATAATATAATGATAATTCATATTATAGCGGGTAAATATTTAAGAAATAAAAGGGGTAGAGCGTACATTTTCTTTCCAGTTTTTGAGAAAGCATTTGATACAATAAATAGGGATGCATTGGTATATAAATTGAGATGTAAGGGAGTTAGTAACGAATTTATTTTAGGACTCCAAAAATTTATGAAGCAAGCAGGTATATTGCGTTAGATATGAAGGTAATAGATCTACAGACTATGCAATTCATCATTTGGGCTTGAGATGGGGATGTAAATTGAGTCTGATATTATTTATTTATAGATGATATCCTAGATAGGATTAAGAAAAAAATAAACATTGTCCAATTATTGGAATGAACAAAGTACCAGCATTGCTTTTTGCGGATGATCTTATAATGGAGGCAGTAACTGTGATAGGATTTCAACATGCCATTGATGAAATTATTAGATATTCTGCAGAATGGGACCTGAGGGTAAATAGTAATAAATCATATAATATTATTTAAAAAGGGAACAAAATTAAGAAAAGAAGATTGTTTATAAATTGCAGCCCAACAGAGTAGTGAAAGAATTTGATTTCAGTGAGGTTTATGAGTAATGGAAGGTGGGAGGTTCAGTCTAAATGTGCACAAACAATGGTAAATTAGTTATGAAAGCTGTTATACAAAGTTCCCACATTGTCAACAAAATGGTTAGAAAGACTATATGGGCTGTGGTTGAGTCGAAAATGATGTATGCAGTGGAAATTTGGGAAGTGGCAAAGGGGTGGACAAAGATTGATGTAGGGCATAGAATGTTTTATAAAGAGGTTCTGTGGTTACCAAAAAGTTCACCAAGGGAGGGTAAGTATGGTAGAATTAGGAAGAGCAGGAAGGAAAAGAATAATAGTGGAAAGAATCTTAAAATATTGGTGTAAATGTTTGAAACTACACAAAATTTGTGTACAAGGAGAATGTCTTAAGTACCAAAGAGATGTATTGGGAAGAGAGTGGTGGCCTGGAGAGATGGGAAAACTTAGAAGAAATTGGAATGGAAAATATATGGCGATTGAGTGAAAATAATGTTTTATTATATATGGTAACACCTATGGCTTGGTCTGGTGCTCTCGGTTCTTAAATGTGGCTTAAGGTGATAAAAAAGGAATGAAAGAAAGTAGAATAACATTAGATAGAGTATGAAAAAATGTACTTAGAGTATTCATTCTATTATTTTTTATTCTTTTTGATGCACTTGCTTTGTAAACTTGATCTGTTCCATGTGTTTTAGTATAACATTATTAATATTTGAAAGTTCTGTTGACTTCCAAGCAAATGCTAAGGAAGTGGATTTCCCCTAATGCAACCAATATGTAGAAAAATAATATGATTTTACATTAAAAAGTAAATTAGAACTTGCACGGTGAAGCCAATCATATAATTAATATTATAGTATGATTTTAGTTGATCTAAGCACTCTTAATGCTTCACTTACTTGTAATATATAGAACCGGTTTCAAGAACATTTCGTTCTCATCATCAGCTAGGCTAAAGTTCAACTGTCTGATAATTCATTAAGGTGTGGGAATATGTATTGAGCTCTGGTGGAGGTGTGATAAACTTGTAGTTAATGTTTTCATCCTGGCAGTGCCAAAGTTCATTAGACTGTCTTTATATTTGTAAATGTAGATTTTCTCCCAAGTTGCTGATTCTGTAGGTCCTTGTACTGTTTTTCCTAATTTTGCTTTATTCACAATGTTGTGATTTTCTTACAAAAATGATGTGCTACTGCTGATTTCTCTATTTGCTTGTACTTATGTTCCTGAAATGTTCTTTTAACCGTGTGCCTATGTTTGTCTTTGTTTTTCCAATATACAATTTTTCGCATTCTGCACAATTTATTTTGTAAATACCTGCTTTTTTCTCTTGTGGAATACTGTCACTAAAATTGTGTCTCAGTAGGTTTTTAACATTAACTCTCTTAACCGGTGCCAATCTCATATTAAAATCTTTAAGAGTATTCTGAAATTTTTTGTAGCCCATGGATGATATGTGAATTTTTTAAAAATGACTTTATCTTTTCTTGCTGAAAGTGTTTTGGTTTCTTTGATATGTTTTTGTCTCTTGAATTTCTGCATCTTTTTGTGTACTGGTTCTTTATTAAAACCATTGTTAACAGCTCTTTCTTCTATTTGTTTGTATTCATTATAATATTCTTCTTTGCTAATTTGTAGGTTATCTAGCCAGTGTGTTAAACTATTGATAACTGTATGTTTGTGCACTGTGGGGTTAAAACCGTCAGCTTTGATGTTATCTGCATGTGTATTCTTTCTGAATATTCCAAATTCCATTACAGTGGCCATTGAAGGATTAAACAACAAAGAAAAAGAAATAGAATAAAATCTGAAAAAGTTTTTAAAGTAAGTTAAAAATAAAACAGCAGTAAACAAGGTATACAAGGAAAACACAATAAAATCCTTAAATGATAAAGCTGTTGTTTATTCTAAAGCTGACAAATGAAACAGAATAGTAATATTAGATAAAGAATATTATAATACTAGAATGCAGAATTTGTTAAATAAAAAGGAATATGTTCAGATCCATTCAGACCCATTGAAGGGATGTATTAATTCAATCAATGAGGTTCTAAAAAAATGCACAGTTATCTCAAAGGAAACAATATGCAAAATAAAACAGACCAACCCTACAATAGCAAAAATATATGTTTTACCAAAAATTTACAAGACTGGAAATGGTATGCATCCCATCTTTAACAATATCAATACTCCTTCATACCATTTAGCTAAATGGCTAGCTAATAGATTCAATACATTACCTAAATTTCAAAGCAGGAATATAAACAGTTCATGTCAGTTAATATAAAAAATTAAGGACATAAAATTACATCCCTCTGACACTGTAATATCTTTTGATGCAGAATCGCTGTTTTCAAGCATACCAAAAGAAAAACTCCTGATTTATCTACATGATTGGTTTAAAACAAGTGGAATTAATGATGCACACATAAAAGAATACATCAAACTCACAGAAATTTGCATAAACCAAGCAAAATTTTATTAACAACAAGTAAGACTTACTATGGGCAGCCCCTTATCTCCATTTCTAGCTAATCTCTTCATGAGCAGATTTGAACATCAATTCACCTTTCCCATACATATTTAAGGTATGGTACGGATATGTAGATGATATATTTGCCATAGTTAACAAAAAACCCATTGGTGATACCTTAAAACTTTTGAATATACAAAATAGAAACATATCTTCAACTTATGTATTCACTTACACAAAAGTAAGAGCGTTTCGGGAGAATCTCTCCCATCTTTAGTTGCTTACTGAAGATGGGAGAGATTCTTCCGAAACGCTCTTATATTTGTGTAAGTGAATACATAAGCTGAAGTTATATTGCCACTCCATTGTCAACAACTTCGTAAGTACAATATTTAGAAACATATCATTTACATACGAAACAGAAAGATAATATGTCGCCATTCTTAAATATTAAAATAATTAAATGTCAAGGAAATCTGGAATTTGGAATATACAGAAAGAATATACATGCAGATAATCACATCAAAACTGACACTTTTAACCCCACAGCGCACAAACATGCAGTTACCAATAGTTTAACACACTGGCCAGATAACCTACAAATTAGCAAAGAAGAATATTATAATGAATACAAACAAATAGAAGAAAGAGCTGTTAACAATGGTTTTAATAAAGAACCAGTACACAAAAAGATGCAGAAATTCAAGAGACAAAAACATATCAAAGAAACCAAAACACTTTCAGCAAGAAAAGATAAGCTAATTTTTAAAAAATTCACATATCATTCATGGGCTACAAAAAAATTTCAGAATACTCTTAAAGATTTTAATATGAGATTGGCATCGGTTAAGAGATATAATGTTAAAAATCTACCGAGAGACTATGTTAATGACAGTATTCCACAAGAGAAAAAAGCAGATATTTACAAAATAAATTGTGCAGAATGCAAACAATTATACATTGGAAAAACACAAAGAAATATAGGCACACTGCTAAAGGAACATCTCAGGAACATAAAGTACAAGCAAATAGAGAAATCAGCAGTGGCACATCATTTTTGGACAAAAAATCACGTCATAATGAATAAAGCAAAATAGGAAAATCAGTACAACGACATGCAGAACCAGCAACTTGGGAGAAAATCTACATCTATAAATACAAAGACAGTCTAATGAACTTTGACACTGTTGGGGATGAAAACATAAACTACAAGTTTATCACACTGATACCAGAGCAGAATACACATTCCCACAGCTTAACGAATTATCCAACAGTTGAACTTTGGGCTAGCTGATAATAACAAAATATTTTTGAAACTGGTTCTATATATATAACAAGTAAGTGAAGCATGAAGAGTTTGTAGATCAACTAAATCATACAATAATATCAAATTATATGATTTTATATGTTGGGTTGAGCAGCAAAATAGTACAGTTAATAATACTCAAACTTAACTAAATTGTTATGCATTAAGACATAGAAGGGTTACAGTAATTGTTCCAAAGAATAGAATGGAACTATTTGGATTGTGTTAAGAATGCTTGCAATATTTTAGCTGCAATGATGCAAAATTGTGGGCAGGAGGGGCAGGAATGGGGAGGGTAGAAGATATTACTGTTTTGGTTGCATTCATGCAAGTGCATTTACAGCATTTGTCATTCATTTGTATAGTAAGGTGCTCTTATGCAATGCACCAGACAGTAATTGTGTCCATTGTTGGTGAATTTCTTTAGCACATTACTAGATTAACCTACAAGAGAAGAGAGTTTTTTTTTTTCCAAATAATAAAGAAAATAGAGGTTGTTATAGACTAGGTTTTGACACTTGGCTTTGAATGATGAAAATAGTAGTGTTTGAAATGAAGTGATGTCACCAGATGCTGATATGTAGAATGCAGCAATTTTCATTGTCTTACTAAGGGTCATATCCAATTGTAAAAATTCTCTTGGAACATCCAAGAAAAAGTAGAAACAAAAATTTGGAAGGATATCTAGCGGACATATAAAAGCCAAGGGAAAAAGGTGAATATTTTGATTCTCCTTCACAGCTGTGTCTGGATGAGCAATTGATGTGATATCTTGCATGGCTTAGACTTTGCAGTAGGTTTTAGTTTACAACACCTAGGTAACACAATTGACTGTATTCCATGGAAAATGATTTTGTGAATTTCAGTTCAGCAAGTTATATTTGAAGTGACAACTCGTGCTTAATTTTACAAGATTTAAATTGTGCAATACTAACATGCAAATCTGCATACTGTGAATATAGTGCCACAAATACAATTGACAGTTTGTAGACGTGCATGATGTATTGCTTTGGCACTTAAAACTGATAGAAGTAGAGAATATTGACTACTAATTATGTGTTTCTGAAACTGTGATAGTATACACAATCAATCTGGGGTTAGTGATTTTACAGTAGCTTCTTAGTACCTTAACATTTTGGTGTTAATGTGCTTATAATGGAGGTGCCATTTATATCTGCACTCTGTCATGTGCAGGCTGTATGTTAATATGCTGTTACATAAGTTATCTCAAGACCCAAAATGTTAGGGTAATTCTTTTACAGTTTACAAAATATAATTATTTGAATAAAATTAGTTAAATTTTCAATCTTGCAAAAATTAATAAATAAATAAATTGATATAGCAGTTTTGTAAAGACCAACATACTGTCAATGCTGCTGAAAATCTACTTATCATTAATACACATTATAGACAGTTTTTATACTCACCATCAGCTATGCTTATTGTCAAATGGCATTAGTTTCAGGGTTTTCAATAAATAAGCTTTCAATCTGATAATTTGCAAAGTTTGGAAGATAAATATAGCAGATAAATGGAGATGTAAAATTTGCTTGTGAACAATTTTGGTAGATTATTTTGACGTATGAATAAAATTCTGTAACTGTTGCATAGTGTTAAATTGTGTTAAAATTGTAATTCATTATGAATTATTTGTAGAAATGCTATTCTAATGTGAACTATGGCCACAATAATGCTTAAAGATCATTATACAGAACATTAGTATACATTCCCTTTCAACTTAAAATTAGGGTCATTTGGGTTATGTTTGTGGGTCTGTTTGTGTATGCATTTGCTGACCAGGTTATTTTCCTCCCTGAAAAAATTTAATTTTTTTGCTAACTTCTTTATTTCATGAAATATCAGTTTCTACATAATTGACATTAATGAAGAGGAAAAATTAACAGTTATGTAGCAGCAATACATCTCACATAAATTTTTCCATATGTAGTAACCAAAGTATTTACGTGTTTTGTTTACTGTTTCATTTTTAGTTTCTTAACACACTTATAAAAACTTACCACCATGTTTCTGTAATGTAAAACAAGTATCAATTCAGTTATGGTGCATGTTTTGTGTTATTTCACCATGTAATTTATTTACATATTATTTTTATTATTACCACTGTATCTATTTTTATGGAGAAAATCAAAAAAAATTTTGCTGTTTTGGCATATAGGTGCAAGTGATTTCCCCCCTCCTAGTAATTTCTTATACTGTGCCATTATTCATTATGATGCTGTTTATGTTTTGAGGTTTTTTTGCTTTCTAAGGTGAGTGTAATATGTTATTTAGGACAGTGAGACAAGGCTTCGGGTTGAAATACATCCAGTTGAAGTTACAGCCGTAGAAGAGAATGTTGGACTAAGTCCACCCAATGATCATCAAGAATCAGCAGAGCAGTCGGTTACTGCAGATACATCACCAGTCACAAGTTTTCTCTCTGGCAAAAATTGTCTCAATGGGGTAAGTAAACACTATTGAAGGTATTTATTTTAACATAACTTACACTCCTGTATGTGAAGCTCTTGTTTATTAGTACACACAATTTGCAGAAAGGACAGGAACCAAACCCTAAAAATTAATAAAAATACTACTTGTTTGATATGTTAGAGATGTGTAAAGCAACAGGAATATGAAAGATTATGCTGAAATGTCATGCTCATTCACATAGTAGCAAATATTGAAGTTTGGGCCTTGAAGAATAAAGATTAACAGAGTTCTTGCAAGTGAAAGAGATTGTTCTGAAATATAAAAAAAAAACATCCTTACTCTGCTGAAGTTTAGTTATTAGTAAAATGATGGTCCCATTATCCAAGTCATATTTAATTTCTGCCATTGTGGTAAACTTTTGCTACAGTTGTATAAAAGTTCCTTAATTCTGAAAGGTCACTAACGGATTAATTCAGAACTGCATTTAAATTATGACGACCCACACAGCATACATAATCAGCTGTTGCCATTCTACCTTTGATTCAGCGCCATGGGTGGGCGAGGTCATTATGGCGCAGACTCGTGAGCAGGAGGCCTGGGGTTCCAATCCAACCAGGACCATCACCCTAACTGAGGTTTTTTTTTCCAGGTTTTCCTCAGTCCTCAAATGGCAAATGCCGGGGAGAGGTAGCCGGAACTTAGGCCTGGAACGCTTCCTTCCTTTAAAAAAATTTTTTCCCAATTTATCATTTCATCTCATGTATCACCAGTGTCCACTGTCTGTAATTGCCTCAATAGTAAAATGGGTGTTAAACACTATAAAAAAAAAAACTTTGATTCATGCTTGCAGACCAGTCATATTATCTGCTGCACCATACCCTTGGCTGCGACACTTCTTAAGATCCAATTTGTTGTTTTCCAGTATCGTAATTATTTCCTTTATGAACAAATTTCCAGTTTGCTCACATTTTATAGAACCGAATTAAAGATTTCCAAATATTTACCGATTTTTTTGGTTTTACTGTATCTATCAAGATGGAAAAAAATGTAACTTGTTTAATGTATTTTGCAATAGTTTTTTTTTTTTTTTTTTTTTTTTTAATGCTCTTTAACATTTTGGGTTATCAGGTTCCCATTCAATTCAGGGTGTGAAACAGCCGATAAATTTTGCTCAGAGTCCTCTTTTTTCAGGCTTGAGGTTCTTCATCATGTCGCAAATGTATAACATGGGACCCACAGCTTTACTTCCTTTCTGAAGGAAGCCATACTTAGGATTTTTACACCCAAAAAATCCATTGACCCTGGCCAGCATTGAACCAGCAATCTTAGGTTTAGAAGGCAAGTAACGTTGGTTACCACTACACTACCAGGACCGACATTTAATACTAAGTGACAAAAGTGAAAATAGTTCATTTTGTATTCTGGGGCTTAAATATTTGGTTCTACTTTCTCAATGTCATCATGGGCTTTTATATGGCAAGTAATTTAATGGGACTTAAAAAAATCCTCTTCGTTTTGAGACTTCTGTCATCATGACCACAAAAAGGTATATTACCATGAGATGAGTCAATGTAGATATTATGTTCAATATCTGTGACGTTATATCAATTACGTTAATGTTTTCTTTTTTGAAAATTGTAACACAATTGATTTACTTTTCTTCCTCCTCTCCTATGTTAAACATGATGTAAGATGAATGGCTGATATTTCATGCTTTTCTATCATTTTTCCTATTGCCTGCCAATATTTAATTGTATCATTATACCATGCATCTGCAAAATTCTTGTTGCTTCGGTTGGCAAAGAGCAAACAAACATGACAATACACTGTATTTAGAATTAGTGAGTGGTGTAGCCAAAACCATGTATTGCTTGTCCAGTTTTTTGTTTTAATTTTATAATAAGAGCTGAAATATCTGTTTGTTAACGGGTCCTTCCGAAAAGGACCTTCCAGTTTGATGGCTCTAAATTAACAATTTTAATCTTTAAATCATCACTTAATTCTTCAGTAAAGCAACTGCTGTGATACATGTGATACATATAATTCATTGTATCACATCTACAGTATGGGCTGTCACAACATTTTGTGCAGAAACATTCTCAGATTCATGTATTATATTGCAACTTAACATTATCAACTGAACACATTCACTGTCAGATCTGCGCCCGCTAGCATTTGGAATGAACTCAGTCATACTTTTAAAACACATTATGTTTTTAAACTTACTGACCAATTCATATCTTTCATGACTTACTTTCACTTTTAAGTGCCACTTAAATATTTAGATGTATATAAACTCTTGTTTTCATAATTCTCAGAGTGCACTTATTCACCATTATCTATCATGCCACTTGATTTTCTGAGGCTCATAATTTCTTTACATACCATTTGTGCACTGTCATAGTAATTCTTGTGTATACATATTAAAGAACCAATAAAAAGAACATAATCATATATAATTATAATGTATATATTACATTTAATTCAGAGATTAATTTAATGTCCCCATTTTATAAAATTTATGTTAAAAATGTTATAAAAATAACGTTATTATACCTGTTCCAGACATAGCAATTATTGTTGTGTATGCAATTGATAGTTTTTGCAAGTTGGGGATGGAAAGAATTCAACACATATTGGAGAAGCGGAGTGGGGATTAACATTGCTTCATCAGAAAGAAATAAATTTAAAATTTGAGAAGTTATTGTTGAAAGAAACAAAATCTCTAAGAATGCTGTAAATAGTTTACTTTTGGAATGCATGAATGAAATATATTATTCAAAATTTAAATAATATCTTCACATAGGCCTATGCCTAGTAATGCCCGTTTAATATATAATGCTTTATCTTCTGTGAGAAATTACTAAATAAAACTTTTATTCTTTGCAACTTATTTTGAAATATTACAATACCTGATGAATGAAAGAAAGCGATAATTATTTTTGTTGATAGGAAAAACGAAACAATGTCTTGTATAGAAATGAATATAAAGTGGTGAGAGATTGTATGTACTTATAAATGAAAATAAATGCAGGAGGAAAATGGGAGAAACAAAACAAATGAGCTCTGGCAAAGGGGAAAGTAGCAATGAAGGCTGTAAGATGATGATCATTTAATATGCCAAATATGGATATGAAATGGCTGGAAAGAGCATACAACTCAGTCGTCCAGGTTTGAATGTTATATGGTATTGAAGTATAAGGACTTGAAAATGAGTGGGAAGTTGTAGACCAAGTACATAGGATGTTTTGTAAGGAAGTTCTTGGGTTGTCCTTAACAGTGGTTAATGGAATGGCTCAAATTGAATTAGGATGAATATCAAGAAAAGAATTGGTTATGGAGAGAGCCTTAAAACATTGGTATAGATTGATAAGATTATTTTGTGTAATTTTATCATCGTCATTCAGTGGAAGGAAACTGAACAAATCTAAGCCATTTTTCTCTTCTTCTACTATCCCAATATAGTAAAATTACCCATTTATCACAAATAAGGGCATCATATGTATATAACTAATTTTTTTTGGAGGGGAGAGGGGGAAATCTCTTGAGTTTGGATAGAATATCATATCAGTAGGTGAAAACCTATTCTGTCCTTTCATGAAATTGAATAAAGCGAGGTATTTTATACAGTTTGTCAAAACTGGAAGTGGACAAATGGAAATAATGGAGAAAGAAGGTAAAGGAAAAATAGGAAATAAATAAAACTAGCCTTTTTCTGTTAGCTGCCAGTTTTTCAAAACTAGTAAAACAGCCAATTTCTTTTCTTTTATAATTAATTGGCTAGACAAATTTAATATTCTGTTGCCTCCATTTTTGTTAATATGATACTAAAACTGCAAGTTAATCAAAATTTATTAGTATAACTATAAGTGCTGGAAGATTTCAGGAGCCACCATTAGAATTGGCAGCTTGTGAAAAAGTTCTTCAGAAGTAGGTTTAAATATGACTGACACTTTTCAGTGTAACATCCCTGATATTTTTTGACAGCCCAAAATTATTTTTATATAAGAAAAATATACTTATTTGCAACACTTCTGCAAAATTTAAGCAAAATTCAAGAGGATACTTTTTAAAAAAAAATGTATTGGCATTTTAGAATTTTTGCATCATAAAAAGTTACAAAATGAATTTCAAGCATGATATTTATAACTAAAAGAAAACACATTTTTTGTTAGTATATAGTTATACTAATTGAAATTTCAAAAGATGAAAACAGCTTAATCAATGATCATCTGTGTGTGTGTGTGTGTGCGTGCGTGCGTGCGTGTGTAAAAAATCCAACACTGTAAATAGCCTGATTAAAACATTTGGGTTATGCCGACTTAAACACTCATATGGTTCCACTTACTTGTTTAAAATGTCCTTTGTCTTCATCCTCGGCCTATATATGTATATTGTAATTATTTATGTATTTGGTTTTGTAAGTGGGGAAATTAACTAGTCTGTATAAAACTATTAAAAATGGCATATTTATGTGGAATTGAGTTATAGCTATTGGTTTTTATGTAGCCTTTTTTTCTATAAATACCAAAGATAAGTTTGTTTAAATTTCTAATGATTTTTAAATCTAAAAAAATGGGAATTCAACATTTTCTATGGTAAATTTTATAGTTTTCTCTTGTAAATTGAGGAATTTTAGAGCATCTGATGAATATCAATAATCTTTGGTATTATTGCAAATATATCATCTATATATCCGTACCACATTTTAAAAATTAACAAAAAAGTTTTTTTAAAAACTGAAATAAGTTTGCCAGAAATGGAGAAAATGGGTTTCCCATAACCAATCCTGATACCTATTGGTAAATGTTTTGATTGAATACAAAAAATTTTTGCTTATGCACAGGTTTATTTTATTAAATCTTCTGTTTCTTTTGTTTGTAAATGTAGATTTTAGGAATTTTCTTAAGAGATCTGTAAGTTTTTTTACTGGGAATGCTGGGAAATAAGGCTTTGACATCAAAAAATACCATTAGCTCTTCTGTTGAAATTGTGAAGTGTTCTAATTTTTCTACCAGATCATATGAATTTTTAATATTTTCACTTTGATACTTTTGAAAGGAGTTTAATTTATTATTAAGTGGTTTTTCAAAAACATTACAACAAAATTTATGCACTGTCTGGACATAATGAGCAGCATTTATTATTTTCCCAGGTTAAATCAGCCAAAATTTATGCCTCTGCTTTTCAGAAGATAGTATCATTCCATGCTCTGCTGTTTCACTTCAGCTCATAACAGTGAAACCAAGTTTCATTGCTTGTCACCATATTGAACAAAAAATTCTCTCATTTCAATATCTTATAAGATGTTGTGAGGTGATGATTTTACACTGAACTATGTCTTTATCAATATTCCTTAATCTCATTCTTGTCTTTTTATAGCACTTTGGGTTGTGTTCAGTCGAGGCTGTTGCTAATCTTGGGCTGCCATATTTAAAATGGTTCAAGCAATCTTCTGATAATACTAGCATCCATATACACATTTCCATATGCAAACTTAAGTCTCTGATGAACTTCTTTATTGAGGATTTCCTCATTAACAAAAAATTGATGAAATGAAATATCGTTGTATGTCATTTTGTTAAGAGAGTTTGTTGTCATGCAATGCAAGCTGTTAACATCAAAGATCATACAAGAGAAAATTTCTCCAACCAGATAAGTAGGTGAAATCTGCTATTGCAGATTTATCTGAAAAAACATACACATCATTTTTAGTAAGGTCCTCAATTTAATTCATAAAGTTACATTGATGTAACTTCTTGCACAAATGTTTAAGGAAGGTCAGAATCCACACAGTGAAACTATCATGAATCTTATTTTGATCTAAAGTAAAACACTAAAAACCATGTCATCACAATAACACTCTCTTGAAGTTGCACAAACACACTTATTAAAAGTAATTTTGGGACATGTTGTCCACAATGTGAGCAATTTGCCTCAGGAAACATGTCCAAAAATTACTTTTAATAAGTGTGTTTGTGAAACTTCAAGAGAGTGTTAATGTGATGACATGGTTTTTAGTGTTTTACTGTAGATCAAAATAAGATTCTTGCTCTAACTTTTTGTTAACCTTCATAATAGCAATAGACTGTCTTCAATCTTCAATTTTAAATGTATTTTTAAATATATTTATATTTTGCTTTGTTTGATGAGCACATTTTTCTGATGTAACCACATACTGCTATTATTGTTATTCTGATACGATTACTTAGAGTTGCTTTTATTTGCTGTGTTTTAAGTTATTAATTTATGGTTTTCATAAATGAGAAGAGATGAAAATTTATTGATTATAGTATTTTATATTCTTAATGCACTAGTAGTCAAAATAGCATTTATTATTTTGATATACAGTAGATAAATAATAAGTATATGATAGTTCTACATTGCTATATTAAACATTTTCATTATAGAAATTTTACATTTTGGAATATTTTCCTCTTTGCTAATAGGAGTCACTAATATTAAATGAAATAATACATGGTACATACACTTGAATGTATGATAAGTAGTATGGTTTTAATAAGAATGTATTAAATATGTTCATACTAACTGCACTTATACAACATTAGGACATGTTAAGGGGGACATTAGCCCCAAAGAACAAATATTAGTATAAAAATTTTACTAAGTTCCACAGTAAACAACACCGCATTTACAGAACAGAAATAATGAATTTACAAAATCAAAGTACAATTGTAACCAAAGATACATTGGAAAAACTATAGAAATTTAGAGATTAGAAATTTAGAAAAGAACACTTTAGGAATATTCGTTTTAAACACATTGATAAATCAGCAGTGGCAGCTCACTTTTGGAACCAAAAATCATGAAATTAAACCAGAGGCTAAGCTGCTGAAAGAACTTCATAACTCAGTAGAGTTATATACTTGGAAAAAAGTTTTCATCATAAAAAATAGGAAAAACTTTATGAATTTTGATATTCCACCCATATAAAATCAGCAAGTTTCTACTGAAACCATAAGAGACCATCACAGAAGCACCTTGGGATCCAGTCACCAAATGGAGTAGTTGGTCAACAGCTGATGAAAGGAGTGATTGCCCTTGAAACATGTCCTAATGTTGTGTAAGTAAATGGAGTTAATGTGAACATATTTAATAAATTTTTATAGGAATAATACCACTGCTTTGTAGATTCAGATTTATTCACCATAAGAATTTGTACAAATTTTGGCTTTGTTAATATAGTAGGATTATGTACATGTATAAAATATGATCATAGATATGATAATACAATAAAAATACAATATATTGGCACATTCTGATTAGTGCAGAGTGGCGACCGTATTTTTGAATGAAGATCATCTCCATTTTGGCATCTTGGCTCCTGTGTGCAGAAAACATAGCAGCACAGTATCTCCACCGCAGTAGTATATACATTAAATAATATTCAATTATGCAGTTGGCACTTACATTTTCTAAGGTCATCTAGTCATGTCATTACAGTTGTATAGAACTGTTTTATAAGTAGGATTTTATTAATTTCAGTTTTAAATGTTTTATTTGTTGCTATGTTCCTTAGATAAGGTGGTAACAATTGTACAATTTTAAACAATTGTATTTGTATAATTTCGTGCTATGCATATGTTGGTGGAATTTAGTTTTGTGTCGAGTATTTTATGAATGAATCTCGGCATTGATTATAAAATGATCACGATTAATCTGGACATAGTTCAGAATTTCTTTTATATAGACACAGGGGGCTGCTAATATTTTTAGATTCTAAAAATGTTTTCTACAGCTTTCTTTTTTCGGGATGCCAATCATGGTTCTTATCACTCGCTTTTGAAGCTTAAAGATGAGATGGCTATTTACAGAGTTTTCCCATAATGTTACTCCACATAAAATAAGTGAGTGGAAGTAGGCAAAATAGCAGTTTTTGAGTACATATAACGTTACTGTCGTCCTCATTAGGTTGAGAACGTAGCAAGCTTTACTTAGTTTTGTAGTTAATTTTTCAACATGGTTGTTCCATGAGAGATTTGAGTCAATCCATAACCCCAAAAATTTTGTTTCTGTCTCATACTTTATAGTTTTAGACCCAAACACGATTTCTGGAGTAGTTATGCTGTTGTGGAAATTAATTGCTACAGTTTTTGCTTCATTTATCAGAAGTTTGTTAGTTAACATGGCTTTTATTACTGCTATTATTTTTGCATCCAGGTCAGCACTTTCTTTTCCGCTTATGAATATGCTTGTATTGTCTGTAAAAAGTGTTAGTTTTACTTCAGAAATATCTTTTAGGCACTGCAGTAAGTTATTTATGTACAGTAAAAATAGGAGAGGGCTTAAGATTGATCTCTGCAGCACTCCTGATGTTACATTTCTTTTGCTTGAGTGAGTTTTTAGAATTTTTTTATTTCTGGTATCATTAAATTCAATCTCAAATACTTGTTCTCTATCTTCCAGTTAGGTTTTAAACCAGTTGTATGGAATACGCCGTACTCCACAGTTCCATAGTTTGCTGAACAGCAACTTGTGGTCCACCATGTCAAATGCTTTAGATAAATCAAGAAACACTCCCACCCCGATTTCGCTTTTATCTAGCGTCTCAATATACTGTGTGTGAAGTTTATTACTGCCATGTTAGTGGACTTGTTTGTTTGAAAGCCAAATTGGCATTTGGTGATAATACTAAATTTATTCAGGAATTTAATTAGTTGTCTACACATTATTTTTTCAAGTATCTTTGAAAAAACTGAAGTGAGAGCTATAGGTCTATAATTGTTAACTTGGTCAGTCTTTCCCTTCTTAAAAATTGATATTATTTTAGACCATAGTAGACCATATTTTAGTATATAGCTTTGTAAGTAAAATGCATTTAGTATAGATTTATTTATTTGGGAACATTATTTACACATATTATGAACTTTCATGTATTTTTAGTAGAATTGATTTGCATACACTTGCCAATGCACCTTTTTGTGCTCATTATTATTTTGTACATAATTATTGAGCAGTACATACAAATGTAACAGGGTTCCGGATGGTGGCGATATGAATTCTGCTATGGAATTAGTGTGGACCAGTACCATGTGGAGAAGGATGGTTCACGTACTGTGGTTCACCTAGGGCGTTTTGACAAGGAAAAGCATTTATCATGGCTGGAGAAGAATCCTCATAAACGACCCAAACCCTTAGCCTTTCGTAAACAGATTGTGCATCTTTACTCAGGAGGCTCCCCATGTGATAAGACTGGAAAACCCAGACAGACAGAGGTAAGTGAAGTGAGAATGCCTGGACAGAAACTGAATGGTATTTTCACCGAGTTTTATTTCTGATCTTAAACTTGGTACTCATTTTTATACTAAACTCCACTTACTTGCATAAAAGTAAAATGCATTTTGGGAGAATCTCTCCCATCTTCAGTTGCTCACTGAGCCACCAATACTTGAAACCTTCAGTAAGCAGCTGAAGATGGGAGAGATATTCCTGAAACGCGTTTTATTTTTATGTAAGTAAGTGGAGTTTAGTGTAAAAATGAATACCTATGTTTAGGGTATATTACCACTCCATTGTCAACAGCTTCGTAAGTACAGTATTTATTTCTGATGTTAAAAAATCAAAACACTAAAAGTTCATAATCATTCATCACTTATTCTTCAGTGTAGTTCTAAAATGCATTATATTAAATGATATACATACATAATACCATCAAACAGAAAGAAAAGAGAGACTTTTATGCTTTCTATTAATTATAGAATAAAAATATAATTCATCAGATTATCTTAACACCTTTTTCTGTAATACAAATACCCTTTTGGTACATACAGAATTTTTCTACAACATTATTCTGTGTCATTAAAATGGAATTAGGCTTAATATGCTCTTTTTAGGGTGTTCCTATTTGTAAAATGAGTTAATGACACTTGCAAAATATGCTGAACTCAATTTTGGTAAAATACGATTATTGAAACTGCCACGGCTGGCCGAGGTCATTAAGGCACGGACTCGTGAGCGGGAGGTCTGGGTTCAAATACCGCCAGGAGCGTCCTCCCTGACTGAGGTTTTTCCCAGGTTTTCCTCAGTCCTCATAAATGGCAAATGCTGGGAAGGGACCCTAAACTTAGGCCTGGAACGATTCCTTCCTTAAAAAAATGAATCCTTTCCGAATATATCATTTCATCTCACATATCATCAGTGTCCATCGCCTGTGGTGCCTCTGTAGCAAAAACGGGCATTAAATACCATTCATTCATTTTACGATTATTGTAATTTTCTAATTCATATTATGATCATTAATAAGATGAAATTTTATGTTGGGAGACATTATTTCCTTGCTTTCATGCTGAATACTTATATTTTTTATATTTCTATTTACATTTACTTTTTTCAAAATATATATTGATTTTATTACTATAAAACCAGTTGTTTATGGTACAAAATATTTTATTAGACAAATCTGATAAACAGTTAATCTGAGTCTTGTACTTACGAAGCTGTTGACAATGGAGTGGCAATCTACTTCAAATCATGTATACACATTCTTACACTAACTCCATTTTTTTTTTTTTTTTTTTTTTTTTTTTTTCCCACTTACTCTTAAGTAAGACGCGTTTCGGGAGAATCTCTCCCATCTTCAGTTGCTGACTGAACCTCTGCTATTTGAAAATATGGCTGGACAAACTGCTGTTCCTGTGGTGGCCTCTGTTGGTTGAAGTAGGAAGTCGCTGAGCTCGTCTATGGGAGGAAACTCGAAATTCATTAGGCTTTGTTTATTTTTCAATATGAAAATTCTTTCCCAAGTGGACAACTCCAAAGGGCTATGAAGATGTTTTAACAGCTTTATTCCCGGTTTTATTTCATGATTTTTGGTCCAAAAGTGAGCTGCCACTGCTGATTTATCTACCAGTTTAAATCGAATGTTTCTAAAATGTTCTTTCCTTCTAATTTCCAAATTTCTTTTTGTTTTTCCTATGTAGCTCTGTTCACAATCTGCACATTTTATTTCATAAATTCCTGATTTTTGTTCTGGTGGTATGGGGTCTTTTAGAGTGCAACCTAACAAATTCTTGATGTTGTATCTGTTCCTTGGGGCTAAAATTATTCCATGTTCTTTGAAGATTTTTTTGAACTTGTTGTGGTAAATTGGATGGTATGTGAAACTTTTGAATTTGAATTCTTCTTTTATATTTTTCAATGTGGAAACTTCCCTTATCTCTTTTTGTCTTTTTGATTTTTTGATAATTTTTATCACCGTGTCCTTGTTGAAACCATTCTTTATAGCTGTCTGTATTATTTGTTTATATTCCATTTTGTATTCTGCTTTTGTGAGTGGAATATTCATCAATCTGTGTGCCAAACTGTAAAAAATTGCATATTTATGTGGGATGGGGTTATAACTATTATTTTTAATGTAGTTTTCTGTTTTACCACAACAAGTTCAAAAAAATCTTCAAAGAACATGGAATAATTTTAGCCCCAAGGAACAGATACAACATCAAGAATTTGTTAGGTTGCACTCTAAAAGACCCCATACCACCAGAACAAAAATCAGGAATTTATGAAATAAAATGTGCAGATTGTGAACAGAGCTACATAGGAAAAACAAAAAGAAATTTGGAAATTAGAAGGAAAGAACATTTTAGAAACATTCGATTTAAACAGGTAGATAAATCAGCAGTGGCAGCTCACTTTTGGACCAAAAATCATGAAATAAAACCGGGAATAAAGCTGTTAAAACATCTTCATAGCCCTTTGGAGTTGTCCACTTGGGAAAGAATTTTCATATTGAAAAATAAACAAAGCCTAATGAATTTCGAGTTTCCTCCCATAGACGAGCTCAGCGACTTCCTACTTCAACCAACAGAGGCCACCACAGGAACAGCAGTTTGTCCAGCCATATTTTCAAATAGCAGAGGTTCAGTCAGCAACTGAAGATGGGAGAGATTCTCCCGAAACGCGTCTTACTTAAGAGTAAGTGAAAAAAAAAATGGAGTTAGTGTAAGAATGTGTATACATGATTTGAAGTAAGTTAATCTGAGATTCTTTAATGACAATAATTAATTGTCATTGGAATTTGGAATATATCTGATCAATAAAAATTTTTGTTTATTCTCAAGAGTGGACCAAAAATCAAATGCTATGGAACATCATGCTTAACTTTGCAGCATTTTTTGAGTATGTTAAATGGTTATTTATCTAATGCATTTATTACAACTTTCTGTTTTCTGTATGAATTAAAATGCACACTACAAATAATTGATAATATTTACCATAAAGCATAACTTTGAAAGAAGTATGTTAAGATTAATTTAGTCTAAAGCTTTTGAGAAGTCAAAAAATTCCAAGTGTATGAAGTCTACTATTGGCAAATATGAGAATTTCATTAGATAGCTGAAAGGTTGCATTATTGGTAAAACTCAAAATTCTCACTGACTAAAATATTATTTTTCCATAATGTATTCTTTTTAACATTATTTATCAAAAACCTTTGATAATGTTGTTAATAATGGAGATGGCCTATAGATTAACATCCTTGATGTAATAGAATGGTTTAACAACTGTTATTTTAATCTGGAAAAATATATGACTCCTTTGTTTGCTAATGCTGTCTGCACTTGTTTTTAATGTATCATATCCCACTGAATTCTGCTTTAAGGCTTTGGATTACTTTACTAATTTCAACTGAATCTGTACATTTTAATTAAATGGAAGAAAAAATTTTAGAGTGTTCCTTTAGATATGATATTGGATCTTTAATTTGCTGCTTTTTTTTTTTTTTTGCTTCTTATACCTCCATGAAATATTAATTTATATTTGCTGGAGTCTTTTATGGTAATGTCATTTACTGCAATTTCTTTAAGTCATTTTTAAGTGATGTTTACTGCTTCCTTTTTTTTATGATATTCCAAATAGTCTTTGGTATTTGAAACTCTTAAAATAAAAAACTCCCTAGAATTAGTAAAAAAAAAAAAATAAATAAATAAATAAATAAATAATAATAATAATAATAATAATAATAATAATAATAATAACCTTTTGTTACAACCTACCGATATTTTGGTTTCATTTTATGTGAATTCTCTGTTTTCAAGTATTCCAAAAGAAAGACCTGTTAAAGCACCTAATAGAATAACTGGAATCAATAGCAATGAGCTCAGAAAATTAAGAAGAATGCACAAATCTTACAAAAACATGTATAAATCGGGTCTACTTCAAATTTAATGGAAAATTCTACAAGAAAGAATCAGGCCTAGATGTGGGAAACCTCTTATCCCCCTTTTTGACTAATTTATAAATGAGCAGGTTCAAAGCATATTAGAAAAACCTTTCTATACATATTCAAAACATAGTGCAAGTATTGGATACTTTTGTAATGTAAACAATACATACCTACATACATACACAGGGTGTCAAATAAATGTATACACACTTAAAGCAAAGAAAAAAAAAAAGCAAAGAAAAAAAACTCTTTGCCATTGTAGAAGATAGATTCATAGAAGATTCATTGAAACTGTTGAACTTGCAAGAAAAAACCATAAAATTCACTATGGAAACCGAGGTTAATAATACTTTACCTTTTCTGGACCTAAGGATAATAAAAAGGAATAAAAATATAGAATTTGGTATATACAGAAAGGACACACATACCGACAATTACATAAAAGCAAAAGGTTTCAGCCCCAGACCCCACAAGGAAGCAGCATTCAATAGTATGACATATAGGCTAGTTATTACACCACTCAGTAAAGAAGAATACAGGAAAGAATATGCACATATAATACACACAGCAGAAATAAATGGATTTAACAAACAAATGGTAGATAAAAAAATAAAAAGATTTAAAAATAAAAAGGAAATTAAACTAATCACCACACTCAGTTCTTCACTTAAAGAAAATACCTATCAAAAATTCACATATCACCCTTATGTTAACCATAAATTCCAAAAAATTTTCAAAAAGTACAACATTACTCTAGCACCAATAAACAGATATAGTGTTGGTAAACTATTAAATCTAAATAAAATTAAACAAAAAAAGAAGAAAGAAGAACATTCAGGTATATATAGAATTAATTGCAAGGATTGTGAGAAAATATACATAGGAAAAACAAAGAGAAATCTGGGGATAAGATTAAAGGAACACTGGAGAAATATTAGACACAAACAAGTAGAAAAATCAGCAGTGACTGCACATTTTTGGAATGAGAATCATGAAATAGAGAAGGACATAACATTACTAAAAACAATTCAACATCCGAAAGAACTTAATATATGGAAAAAATTTACATAAAAAAATATGAATACAAACTTATGAATTTTGATATACCGGAAGCAGACAACATATTGTTTAAGTTCATTAACAGACCACCAGAGCAAGCATAGTAACATACATACTTTGCTGAAATTGACTCTTCAGTCGGCCTTTTGGTTGACAATGTGAGGAATGTACCTCATGAAACATGTACCAAAATTACTTTTATAAGTGTGTTTGTGAAACTTAAAGAGAGTTTTAATGTGACGACATGATTTTTAGTGTTTTACTTTAAATCAAAATAAGATTAAAAAAAACTCTGTTGATGTAACAAAACTGAATTCATATAAACAGAAATGATAAGCACTAATCATCGTCGGACCGCCACGGGTGGCCGAGGTCGTTAAGGCACGGACTCGTGAGCAGGAGGTCTGCGGTTCGAATCCCGCCAGGACCGTCCTCCCTGACTGGGGTTTTTTCCAGGTTTTCCTCAGTCTTCATAACTGGCAAATGCCGGGGAGGTACCTAAAAACTTAGGCCTGGAACGCTTCCTTCCTTAAAAACAATATCCTTCCCCAATTTATCATTTCATCTCATGTATCACCAGTGTCCACCGCCTGTGGTGCCTCAGTAGTAAAAACGGGCGTTAAACACTACTCAAAAAAAAAAAACTAATCATCGTAGACTTTTACAGTTACAACAGTTGCTCATAATGCCCATGATCGGTGTCAATACACTTCTGAGCACTTTGAACTACTAATTGAGCAATGTTTACAAAAGTTTCCTGGATAATTGCAGCATGTGTGGTTTTAATTTCTTCCCAAAATGCTGCCAGTGTAGTTGATCTGCCTGATCTGTCCTTGCGAACATTGCATATGGTACCATGAGTCTCAAATTTGTCTGGAATGCGTGCAATTGTTATTCGCATTAAAGGTTTTGTTCTGTACACAGATCTCCATTGCCTTTGAACTTCAACAACATTCGCGGTTTTCCAATACCACTTCAGAATTGCTTTCCACTGTTCAAATGATAATCTTGGCTCCATTTAGTTGTAGCAATGCTAGCATAACTTAATGTGAGTCACATCTGTTTACAGATCATAATCTTGGCTTCATTTGTTCATCGTTGATTTACCTGTCACATAACGATGTCATAATGTATGCAAATCACATCTGTTTATGGAACACCATACTACAAGTTACTATTTTTATTTTTTATTTACTATTTTACGTTTTTCAGTCTACCTTTGAAATATATTAAATTGATATCTACTGTAAAAGTGTGTAGAAATGCATCTTATTTTTATGTAAGTGGAGTTTAGTGTAAAAAAATGAATACCTAAGTTTAGGATATATTAACACTCCATTGTCTACAACTTTGTAAGTACAATATTTATATACAAGAACCAAGCCTAATATTTTCATGTGAAACAGAAACATATAGTGTACTACCATTTCTAGACATAAAAATAATAAAGAACAATAGAAGGATGAATTTGGAGTATACGGAACGGATATACACATGGACAAGTACATAAAAGTCAATAACTTTAATTCAAGATAGCATAAACACACAGTAATCAATAACTTAGCACACAGACTTATTTTACTTTTGAGAGTATCACAATATCAACAGGAATTAAAAAAAATAGCTGAGAAGATTGGATTTTGTAAAGAAGTTGGTTTGCAAGAAAATACAAAAGTTCAAAAAACTTAAGAAGCTGAAAGAAATCCCAAACTCTCAACAGTTAAAGAATAGAGGATTTTTAAAAAATGAATATGCCATCCGCAGATTATGTGCAAATTTTAAAATATATTTTAGGAGTGAATATCACTTAAGTACCAAAAAATAAATTTAACAGTAAAAAAAAACTTATATGAGCAACAACATATAGATAATATACCAGCAGATAAAAAGTTAGATATTTATTGTATAAATTGCACCTACTGTGATAAAATATATATTGGGAAAAACAAAAAGGAATATAGGTATCTAATGGAAAGAACAACAGAAACATGAAGTACAAAACAAATAGAAAAATCGACTATGGCAACTTACTTTTGGACAACAAATCACAAAATTGAAGAGAAAGTGCATTTGCTAAAGTGGTAAAAGGACATACAGAACTAAGCAAGTGGAAAAATTGTACCTCCAAAAATATAAAAATTGATTAATGTACTTTGTGATCACAGGAGAAGAAAATATAATTTTCAGTTCCTAAGATGTTTACCAGAGCATTATAATACATCTGCCAGTTACTGCAATCCTTTTAGCAGTCAACAAATAATGATGCAGACAGTGCAAAATATGTTATAAAGAAATAATAATTAAGTGAAGAGCATTTAGTTCAACTCACCATTGCATATTAATAATAAGTCTTTAGTATGCCACACAAGGCCTCTATTTAGCTTCATTAATCTGCCTGTGGTGCCTCGGTTGTAAAAATGGTGTTAAAAAGTATTCAAACAAAGAAAAAAAATTTGTTGTTAATCACTTTTTGTTGAATTATTGAACCTTTTTGAGTAAGAGGGAAAACTTCATCTGTATAAAAATATTAAGGAAGGCCTTAAATTTGTCATTTGTATGTTTGTTTCCGTAATTGTTCTTACAGTTGTTCATTAAATTATTTTTGTTTTTACTGTTGATAATTATTCTGTGTTTAACTGTATGATTTTGTGGTCTCAGATAGGAAATATAATAATTAATTTCAAGTAACTGTACATCACAATCACCTTATCTATTATTATGATTATACAAAATTTCAGAAATGCCAATTAAGTGGCTTGAGAGGATTAATGAAGCTAAAATTGAAGTATGGGAGTTGGCTAGGCTGAGTCAAAGATTATTTTAATTTATAGGATGTTTTATAAGGAAGTTTTGAGATTGCCTATAGCTTCGCCAAATGGTATGGCTTTGACTGAATTGGAAAGAGTTAGAAAAATGAATAGTTATAGAGAGTTTTGAAGCATTAGTTTAGGAGTCTGAGGTTAGAGGATACTAATATACTTCAAGAATGCCTAAGATGTCAGAGAGCAAACAGCTGATGGAGAAGTGGAAAAATGTGTTAGAATAGGAGATGTATGACAGTGAATAATAAGGAATTTATAAGATTCTGGGAGAAAATATGGAAGATGTAGAAAAGTGAGAGATTTGGATAGTAGTTTTTAGGATAAAATTTTCTTGAAATGTTTAGAATGTTAAAAAGAAATGGAGTTGGGAGAAATATGTGGAATGTTATGATAGGCAAGGGAGGAAGGTTTTGCTTCAATGAAATTTGTAAGGCTATAAAGCAGGTAATGAGGAAGGGTGCATTATGGTTGGTGTATTTGAAGGAATATTTTATTTTTTAGTTAATGCAAAGAAACAGAATGTCTGAGAAAGGCAATTTAGGAACAAAAATGGAATAAGGGAAAAGATGATTTTGTAGCAACAAACATTGTTAGCAGATTGTAGTGTAGAAAGAAGTACAAGGGTAGGGAAGCTTTTAGAAAGAGTTTGAAAAAAATGTATTTGGAAGATTAATAAAGGAGACTGATTTAAATATGTAGAACCGGTTTCACAAACACTTTATTCACATCGTCAACTCCCTTGACAAAAATGCGAACAAAGTATTCGTGAAACCAATTCAACATATTTCAACAAGTAGGTGGAGCAAAAGAGTGTTAGTTTGACTCAATCACCAATGAACTTAATGTGTGATTAGCTTCACTGTGCAATATTCTAATTAAAATTTTAGTTAAAGGAGATAATTTGAAGAAGGTTTTAAATACACAGCAGACATTGTGTGGTTAGTTTGGATTAGGGGATCTACTCATACAGTGGCCTAGATGGTTGGGTATGGCAGATCCTTCAAAAGAACTATGCTAGATTATTTATTTAGGAAAGAGATTTGTGTGCAAGTTTGTTGAAATTCATGTTATAGTGTGTAATGATAAGTTTAAATTAAAATTAAAGAGTATAATTAATATCATTGTATGATTGAGCCCAACTAGACTCTCTAATTGGCTCTACTTACTTGTTTCACAGGCCTTTGTCCACATCCTCAGCTAATCGTCGACAACATGTACTAAATTGAAACAATTAAGTTGAGCCAATAAGATTGTGTAGTTTGACTCAATCATATAATGATATCAATTATGTGATTATGTTCACTGTACAAGTTGCAATTAGCATTTCAAATTAAAGGATATGTTTGTTTGAATACAGCTGAGCTTGACTTCTGGATATTCCATTAGGAAACTGCTAATAAGCGGAACAAAAGGGCTCAGCAGTCAAATGTGTAAATTAAGTTCATGAAGTTGATTATGTGAACAATTAGTAATTAATAAATTAAATAATATCACACAGGCATTGTAATAGTTTATACTGTTTTGCTTCACAGAAATATGATGATCCTTATGACAAAATATTTTTCTGCAGTTAATAAAAATAATTTATGATATAAACATAGTAAAAAGGACTTCAAATCAGTGAGGAGATAAATGTCCCCTTATGCCTAGATCCTAACATGCATATTCATAGCACATTTTGGAGGCAGTTAATTCATTTCCTATTGAACTTATCCATAAAGGCAAATTCGCAACCCCTGGTGCTAAGATTTCAAGTTTTCTTTTCTTTTTTTCTTAAATGTACTTATTTCATAAATATTTTACACCATACAAAGTGCAATATAACTTTCAAAGCAATGAATGAAATGATGGAGCAAATGAATCCAGTTTCACAACCTAAGGTTGTGCAATGTTTAATTTTTCAGGCTAAGAGAAATCTTTGAAATAAATCTTACGTGGTTAGCATTTCAGACCAGAATTGAATCCATGCTAACCATTCAGACATATATATGGTAATGGATGCTTTAAATTAAAATAATGTTTGAATGCAGGGGAAAAACATAAGCATTTAGCTATTGGAAGAGAGAGAAAAGGGTAAATGTTAGCATTCTCTTTCCAATTTATGATACTGCAAATCAGTTAATATAATGCATTCTCTTTCCAATTTATGATACTGCAAATCAGTTAATATAATGCATTTATTATTTATTTCATGTATATGTGTGTGTGTGTGTTAAGCTTTGCTTTTCTAACTTTTCTCTCTCTAGGCAGATTTCTGCAAACCAATATCATGAAATTAAATTCCTTATTAATTTATTAACATTATTAATAATATAAATAAAATTAATACAGCTGTAAAGATCTGATAATAAAAAACATTTATTGACACAGGTGAAACTGAAATGCATGGAGAGCGGTTCAAGTCCTGGAGCTGTAGCCCTCTACCTCCTTGAGCCAAAGACTTGCGAATATATTCTTGGAGTTGAGTCCCCACTTATATGCAACATCCTTCCTCATGCTGATGATGATGGTCTCATCAAAATGTCAGAAACAGATGATATGGGTGATGATGTCACTGTCTCATCTGAAGATGAAGATGACATTAGTGGTGGTGGTGGCGGCAGTGGTGAACTAGAAAAGCCTTGGACAAATGAAGAGTTTTAAATATCTAATATCTACTGACTTCACAAGGGTTTCATATTCTTTGGCATTCTTCATGCTGGAGCCATACGAATTCTTTCTTATCCAGCATTGGTCGTACTGTTATGATACACTTCTTAGCTTTAGTTCAGCACCTGTTGGGGTTATGTACAATAAGCTTTGCTTTTCAAATGAAGTTATTTTTTAAACTTTATTTTTCTTGTACAGAAATGTCTGTAGTAAGGCAACAAAAGAAGTAAAAAAACTGAGCAAATTAACTCTAGAATTGAAAAATGCATAGTGAATGAATACAAATTGTCTCTAGATGTAAATACTAATGTTAATATTGATAAAATAAAGTCGGTAATAAAGGAAAAATTATTGGAAAAGAAATATGTAGAAACATTCTGTTTATATTGGTGCTTATGATATGCTTAATAGTAAGCAAGAAAGATGTTAGGAATGGAAAATTTACCTCCAGGACACAAAAATGTAACATCCATTTAGATGCCATGGACTTTTTCATGTAATTTTCATCATAATTGTGGTTCATACTCCAAAATTTACATGATGGAAAATGTGAAATATCGGTTAATTTAAACTGTTTAAAAAGATTTTTACATCAAGTACTTCTTATTCCATATTTTGTATGTACCATAAATGTTTTGAAAGTAGTAGAAACATTTTTAAATTAAATAATACCATGTTTTAGTATACAGTAAAGTTCATTTTGGTAACACTGTAAATCCTATTACATAAATGAAAGGTCTACATCAGAGCTTGCCAACACCAAGTCAAACTAGAAGTTTGCAACCCGAATCACTTCATTTTTAAGTGGCAGACAACAATTCAAAGTTGTCATAGCATAATGCCATCAATCGCTAATGCACTGCGTTCCTTTGCAGCTGTGCTTTGCAAGCCTAGTATAATATAAATTTAACTTGATGTGTATCCCTCATCTACATAAATGTTTAATGGAGGTCCTTTATAGAAAAACCCATGACTCGTGAGAATCCCAATTATAGAAAAGTTTCTCCATGAGAAATGTGCATCACTCAGAATATTAATGAATAATTTAGCATCATCAAAATGCAAACATAAAGAGGATTAATTGATATCATTGCATGATTCAGTTGAACTACGCACTCTTAAAGCTTCACTTACTTTTCATAAATGTATGAAACTGGTTTCGAGAACATTTAGTTCCCATCTTCAGCCAGGCTAAAGTTCAACTGTTGGAGCATTCGTTGAGCTGTGGGAATGTATATTCTGCTCTGGTGGCGGTGTGATAAACTTGTAGTTTGTTTTCATCCCCGGCAATGTCGAAGTTCATTATGCTGTCTTTGTATTTGTAGATGTGGATTTTCTCCCAGGTTGCTAATTCCATAGGTCCTTGTACTGATTTTAATAATTTTGCTTTATTTATTATGTCGTGATTTTGTGTCCAAAAATAATATGCTACTGCTGATTTCTCTATTTGCTTGTACTTTATGTTCCTGAAATGTTCGTTTAACCGTGTGTCTATGTTTCTCTTTGTTTTTCCAATGTAGATTTTTTCACATTCTGCACAGTTTATTTTGTAAATACCTGATTTTTCTTCTTGTGGAATACTGTCATTAACATTATCTATCAGTAAGTTGTTAACATTAAATCTATTAATCAGTGGCCAACCTGATATTAAAATCTTTAAGAATATTCTGAAATTTTTGTGGCATTTTTTAAAAATTAGTTTATCTTTTCTTGATTTAATTTTATGTCATCTAAACACTCTTAATGCTTCACTTACTTGTCATAAAATGTGGTACATGTTTTGAAGAGTTTGTCTTCATCCTCGGCCACGGGATGACTCAGCTGAAAGTGTTGTGGTTTCTTTGATATGTTTTTGTCTCTTGAATTTCTGCACCTTTTTATGTACTAGTTCTTTTTTAAAACCATTTTTAACTGCTGTTTCTTCTATTTGTTTGTATTCATTAAAATATTCTTCTTTGCTTATTTGTAGGTTAACTAGCCGGTGTGTTAAACTGTTAATTACTGCATGTTTGTCCGCTGTGGGGTTAAAAAACTTCTGAATATACAAGATATAAACATATCATTTACATACGAAATAGAAACAGATAACATGCTGCCATTCTTGGATATTAAAATAATGAAATACCAAGAAAATCTTAAATTTGGAATAGCCAGAAAGAATACACACGCAAATAATCACATCAAAGCTGACAGTTTTAACCCCACAGCGCACAAACATGCAGTAATTAACAGTTTAACGCACCAGCTAGTTAACCTGCAAATTAGCACACGAGACCTCTGTTAGAACATTTCTGTTTTGCTTCTTAGGTTTAGCGTTTAGTGATCCCATTGTCCTAAATTTATCAACCACACATCTCACAATTTCCATACTTGGAATTGGAAATTGAAATTGACTGCATGATTCGGTTTTTATGTATGTGTTGTGCATAAAAATCTTTGTTCAAACTTTAATTTTTTGGTAGGCATTATTTTGGTGGACTAATAACAATAATCTAATATAATTCACACACAACACAAATTTCATGAATAAACTTTCACTTTTGAGATGCACAATGAACAAACTTTAGTCTTTACAGCTTGAACAGAAGGCAGCAACTGACACAGTATAACAACTAATAAATCTAGCCTTGATCGGGTCATTCACAACTAGTGCACTATTGGAATAATACCAAGGTCACTGCAGTGCAAGCAACTATGCATATAGATGATCTGTGACCCAACTAAAATGGAAGTTTAGGACAATGGGATCACTAAACGCTAAACCTAATAAGAGAAAAAGAATGTTCTAATGGAGAAATGCATGTGAATGGAAATTTCATCCAAATATGCCAGGAATGTCTGAATGCAGATGGACACCAGTTTAAACCCCTTATAACAAGGTTAATAGTCACTATAGTGCATATTACTATCACTCATAAGTACATAACATGGGAGTTTTACAATGCAAAACCCCCCAGTGTAATACACATTGTGCAGAGGATGCACACAAAGATTCCATGGCCCTGCAGTATAAGGAACCTTGGTACATTTGATATGTTTACTTGCAGTATTTTTTTGGCTTGTTTTGTGAGTTTGTTTGAAAATATTTTTGATGGAAAGTTCTTCAAGCACTATTTAAACAGGAAATGTTTTTCACAGGCCAATATTCATAATTTGGAGCATTCATCACAGTGTAAAAGGTTGTAAAATTTATAGATTTTTTACTATGTTTTGAATAAGAAATGGTATTAGACTCTAAAGGCATTGATTAAGAAAATATGTATGAGATTAAAAACTTTTATCAATACTTCTATTTTAAATTCTACATAATTAATTACAAAATTTTCCAATTTGATTGCCTCAGATCCCAGTTCCTGGTTCATTAGCAGCTATCTGCTGG
This sequence comes from Metallyticus violacea, assembly GCA_030762175.1. NCBI lineage: Eukaryota > Metazoa > Arthropoda > Insecta > Mantodea > Metallyticidae > Metallyticus > Metallyticus violacea. The sequence goes on along the minus strand of CM060831.1, from coordinate 78,828,721 downwards.
AATGTCCAGGGGACCAAGCTCTGATCCAACCAAAGACACAATAATAAAATATACAAAATCCAAAATATTAAATTTTCACATCCTTAAAGCTAGCCTTCCAAGTCCCAATACTGTTTGAGTACTAAGTAATTTCAAGATGATAAACTGTTCAGCAAAATTGGTCCTGGCCATTTTCCAAATAAACAGCCATCTGGTATTTCTTACTACATGTGTTGTACAATAGTGCTATAAAGAAATTGAAGTAAAATATCAGATAAAAGGTAAAAAGAAATCGAGACCCTTGATAATGATGATATACGAACATTAGAACTTAAAAAATGGTGTAAAGATATGAATAGGATGAAAGTATTAACAATCTTGATTTAAAGTAAAACAGTAAAGTAAAGTAAAGTAAAGTAAAGTAAAGTAAAACACTAAAAGTAATGTATTCTTCTTTACTGAGTGGTGTATTAACTAGCCTATATGTCATACTATTCAATGCTGCTTCCTTGTGGGGTCTGGGGTTGAAACCTTTTGCTTTTATGTAATTGTCGATATGTGTGTCCTTTCTGTATGTACCAAATTCTATATTTTTATTCCTTTTTATTATCCTTAGGTCCAGAACCTGGACCTAAGGATATAAAGGACCTAAGGACCTAAGAATACAGGAAAGAATACACACACATAATATACACAGCAGAAATTAATGGATTTAACAAACAAATGGTAGATAAAAAAATAAAAAAGAAATTAAACAAATCACTACACTCAGTTCTTCACTTAAAGAAAATACTTATCAAAAATTCACTTATCACCCTTATGTTAACCATAAATTCCAAAAAAATTTCAAAAAGTATAACATTACTCTGGCACCAATAAACAGATATAGTGTTGGTAAATTATTGAATGTAAATAAAATTAAACAAAAAAGAAGAAAGAAAATTCAGGTATATATAGAATTAATTGCAAAGATGGTGACAAAATAGGAAAACATAGGACATAGGAAAAACAAAGAGAAATCTGGGGATAAGATTAAAGGAACACTAGAGAAATATTAGACACAAACAAGTAGAAAAATCAGCAGTGGCTGCACATTTTTGGAATGAAAATCATGAAATAGAGAAGGACATAACATTACTAAAAACAATTCAACATCCGAAAGAACTTAATATATGGGAAAAAATTTACATAAAAAAATATGAATACAAACTTATAAATTTTGATATGCCGGAAGCAGACAACATATTGTTTAAGTTCATTAACAGACCACCAGAGCAAACATAACATACATACCTTGCTGAAATTGACTCTTCAGTCGTCGTTTTGGTTGACAATGTGAGGAATGTACCTCATGAAACATGTACCAAAATTACTTTTATAAGTGTGTTTGTGAAACTTAAAGAGAGTTTTAATGTGACGACATGATTTTTAGTGTTTTACTTTAAATCAAAAAAAGATTAACAAAAGTTTCACTGTGTGGATTCCGACATTCCATAAACATATTAACAATCTTATTTAATTGTATGAAAACCAAAGGATAAATCACCCAAAGGCAAAGGTGAAGTAGGTAAATTGTAATATTTACCAGGGTATAAACTTATTATATAATGTAGGAAAACCTTTACAGGTATTTTAGCAGATAGAATACAAAAATGGGTGGAAGAATATAATATTCTTTCAGAATTCCAAATGAGCTTTAGGAAAGGAAGAACTTTTGATAATATGTTCATTATAAAAACTTTAGTAGATAAATATATAAAGGAATAGAGGGGAAAGTTATATATGGCATTCTTTGACCTAGAGAAAGCATTTGAGCAAAAAGAGTTGAAATTATTCTGATATAAATTGCTGGAGAAAGGTAGGATAACAATATGGCGAGTATTTTAGAGGCTTATGTAAAGATAACATTTTCTATGTAAGATGTGAGCAACAGATGTACACCAAAAGAAAGGGTTAATGCAAGGTTGTAAGTTACTCCAGTCATTTTTAATTTATTCATTAATGAATAATCTCTTGCCAGTAATAAATAATACACAGATTCTGAGTTTACTTTTTCTGATGATTTGTTAGTTCGATCTATTACCATTAAAGGTTTTAAATAGATAAATACTGTACATAATGTGGTTTGAAGATAAATAGAGAAAAACATAAATTGTAATGTTTAAGAAAGGAAGTAAACTGAATAGACATGAAAGATGGAAGGAAGGAACAAATGAATATAAAGTGGTACAGGACTCTATCTATTTTGAAATTAAAACTGACGAAGGAAGCAAATGGGAGAAACAACATAGGTTAGCAATGTGAAAAGGAAAAGCAGCAGTGGCAACAATAAATGGATGCTTATTAAAAATTCCTGAGATCGAGGTGAAATGACTGGAAAGGCTGCATGGTGCAGTAGTAGAGACTTAGATTGTATAGGGTATTAAATTATAGAAACTTAATGATGGGCGAGACATTTTGGATTCAATATATAGGATGTTTTGCAAGAAGGTTTTAGTATTGTTATTGCAGCAGTTAATGAAGTAGCTGAAATTGAAATGGGAAGAGTAACAAGAAAAGGATTAATTATGGAAAGATGATTGATGTTTTGACACAGGATTCTGAATTTAAATAATGGGAATTTCATTAAAACAATGTTTAAATTATCAAAAAATAAGCTTATAAAATAAGAGTTGGACAAGTGATTTAATGATAAATTTGGAAAGTAATAGTTTTGGAGATGTAGGAGTAGGAGAGAAACCAATATTAAAGGTTTATGGAAGAATGTAAGAAAAAGGTGTGCAGATATGGAGATACAAAACTTGTTTAGTAAATTGATAGAAAAGAGGTCATTGTGTTCTATGTCTTAATGGAAAACACCATATGTACATGAAGCTAATGCACCATCAAATGTAATGCTCACCCCAAATTTGAAACTTAAAATCATAAAAAATGATTTTGGCATATTGTTATATGACATCTTAGAGATAAGCACACTGCTTATCTCTAAAACATTCATGGAGTAATTGCTGTTCAGTAGCATAATGGAGAAAAGTTGAGCCACCATGCAAAGTTTAATTTGGGCCCCTTATAATGATTCATGTTCAAGCATATTAGTTCAGTAGCCTGTCTTAGACTGCAAAATATCAAATTTGATAGGCTGACAGGACCTTGGAGAAGTCTGAGGCATTAAAATTTGCATTATTATTATTGGTTAAGAAATTAGGAAATAAAGTAGTATTTCCTAGATATATGGTGCACTGCTTATTTCCAAAATCTGAAATATGTAGAATTCATAAGGAACATTGGAAGCGATGAAGACATCTAATATTCCGAGTCAAAAGTTTTCATTACTTTATTCACGTAATTTTTTGTGTTTTCTCACACTGGATACTTAAAATACTGAATCCATTTAATCGGTTTAGCAACATGGTGCTACGTAAGTATGGTTTTATCAATTTTAATATTGAAAAGAATCGCTCAGCTGATGCAATGGTTACAGATAAAGACAGAAATAAAATAAAGGCAGTGCAAATGTCTGGTATACTTGACGTGAAAATGTAATTTTGATTAGCAAGAGGTGTTCAAATTTCGAACATACATTTTGTCTTTTATCTCATTTTTAATTCACTTTTGAAGCATAATTAAAATGAGAAATCTTCTGTTAAGTCTTAAACATACTGCATTAATGAATGTTATAATAATAATAGTTTATTCACCATTTGGTAATTACAATAGGCTTTGTCAAAAGAAAAAGGAAGAAAGAGATTTAAAGTCTATGGATGAAGAGCAACAGCTTATTTACATTATATCCATTGTAACTTGTTATTTCATATTACTCTTATTTTTACTTCAAATTCTTGTATGCTGTAGAAAGGATGTTTAATTCATTAACCATTTATATACTCTCTCTTTGAATAGTTCAATATTGACAGCACTTATTTCTGAAGGAAGTGAATTGAAAAGTTTTATTCCTGTTATTTTATAATATCCAGAGGTCTTCTGCAACCTATGATATGGCATATCTACCCTGTTCCTGTTACATGTGTTATATGTGTGTATTTCACCCCTTACATTATAATTTGCAAATTCTCTTTAATATGTACCAATATATAAATTAATAACTGTAAGAATTTTTAGATCTACAAATATTGTCTTACAATGCTCAGTTTTCTTAGAGTTTGTTAATATTCTAATAACTTTTTTTGAATTTTCAGCACTTCTGTTATCCTTGGATTACTACCCCATAACACTAAGCCATCTTAAAATGCTTTGAAAGAATGAAGAGTAAGCCATAGGAACAAAATCTTTAGGGATAGCCTTTTTTAGGTTTGCTAGTGAATCTTTATTATGCAATTCTTCGTCTTTTACAGTAGATAGAAACTGTGGGGTGAGTGCACTGAACAGATCACTTAGACATTTCATAGAATTGAACCTAATTTTGATCTGATTAACAATGATATGAACACATTTACTGTTCATCAAAATGCCTCTTGCTTTTGCAGAATCTCTTGATTTCAAATTTGGCATCAACTCATCCAAAGTTTTGCAAAAGACCTGCTGAACAACAATGCTTTCCAGAAATTATTTCCGAGGTCATTTAGCAAATTAGCAACAGTTTGGAGGAATCAGAAGCTCAGGAAAGATCAAGATCGTTAGATTGCAGTAATTTTGACATCAAATTAACTGCTTCAAGTATTCTAAAATGCAAGATAACTTAAAAAACAAATTCAAAATTTTCCATTTGATTTTTACAAGTAATGTCTTCATTGCAGTCATTGGTATATATTGATTCTAACACTATAACACTATTGCAGTTAGTGCCTTTATAATATCTAAATAACCATATCTTAAGAGCTTTTATTGAGTCCAATCTTATTGGCAAAGTTTTTTTAAAGAGTAAGAAGCTAGTAATAACATTTCCCAAAGCTTTATACTTTGACTGAAAAACAAATAAACTATATAAAAAAAAATCTTATTTTCAGATTCATTTCAAACTGCATCATTTAGAACTAGATGCAAATTATGTGTGGCACAGTGAACATATTTAACTGCTTTCTGTTTTTGTTCAATTCTTGTTTTTGCTCCACTATAAGTTTCGGACATATTTGCTGCACTGTCATAACTTTGGCCACTGCATTTGGGTAATAAGATATACTTTTCATCCATTGAATTTAGAATTTTGGCTTCCAATGACACAGGAGTATGGTTTTCCATCTCTTTTGAATCCTAAAAAAAACTTTCATTTAGGTTTTCCAAAAGAATCTTTAACTATATGAACATATCTAAAACTGACTTAATTGATCTCTTTTGTTCACATCTTATATGAAATTAATGGGGGAAAAAAATGTGCAGACTTGATTTCATTCTCTTTCTGTGATAACAGCTGAATTAATTCATTTTGGATTTCTGGACTGAGGTATTTTTCAGTTACTTTCAGTCCATGTACATGTTCCTGTAGTACCGAACAATACTTAGACAATAAGTCCACAATAACTAAAAAATTTACACAGTGAACTTTCCCTAATTTTTCTCTGTGACCTCGTAAAGCTAGATTAGATACTGATAATGTGATACTGGCAATTATGTGACCAAGAATTTGTTTCTGTGTTTTAATTTCTTTCTTAAATGCATATTCCAAATTACAATCTACCATTTCTTTTCTTTTCCAGATGTTATAAATAACACATGCCTCCAGATGGCAATGAGACATTTGGTGTGTTAAGCCCATAAGCCCTGCCAATCATCAACACTTTTTATCCAGGCAAATTGGAAATATGCTAAACTCCTGTTAGCAAATATCCAACATGGCTCACAATAAGCAAAGTCTCCTTTTCAAGAATAATAGAGCCATTATCTTATCATTTTTAATCCAGATTTTGAAATTTTTCACAGTAATTAATGGAGAAACATCTATTGTTTTTAACTTAAAATGTAAATTCGAACTTGCACAGTGATGCTAATCATATTAATTGATATCATTGTTTCGCTTAGGATCTTTTGGAAGTGAACCTTGGGGTATGCAACGCTCATGCAGTATAATATAAACTCCTTTGTGTCATCATTTAAAATATCTGGAAAATTACCATGATCATTAGGAAATTTCTCTCTAATACTAGTAGTACCATCAAAAGAAGTACTTACATTCTCCTATGTGCTATTACTTCCTTCTCAATTTCATTTGAAATATCATGCTTCTTACCAATATCAAGATTCACACACTCTTCATCTTTACCACTAACATTCTTCACTGTACCACTGCTTGAATTTGCATTACTGTTATTTGTTCATAGAGAAACAAGTGATCTACTTGAACATGAACTATTACAATTTTCACTTATTATTTCTAAATTAGTATTAAAAAAAGAATCTATTTTCACTAATTTTGAGATTGATCTTTCCCTTTTTTTCTTTGTTTTTGCACGCCACTCAAATGTTCATAACTAGTTTTAAATGACTTTGCTATCTAGTTTAAAGTTACATGTTAACAACCCATTTTTCACTCATTTCTGTGGCTAAACCCTGATGATATACATTTCTTATTTGATCAGTTAACTTATAATTATAAAAGCTTTCATTTACTAAAATATAAAAAAAATTGGAGACTAGGGTGGCAAAAACTTAAAATGTTGTATAGAATGACCTCTATGTGCTATTTGCACACACATATTTGAGCCTTGTATGAATATGCACACTGCTGTTACAACTGTCAAATTTGACTGATAATCAATTATCTTGATTTGCTGATAGTAATGTATGTTCTTCACTTGCTGTAGATAAGATTATGTCATTAACTCTTTGATGTTAATTTTGACAGCAGTGAATGAAATGATTTGAAAGACAACATACTATTGTAAGTCAGCATTATACTTTACCAAAGTATGTACATATAAATTATATCTATTTTTCTCTTCTAGTTGTACAAACACATTTGCATTAACTGAAAAGATATTCAGCATTTGCACTGCTTTTCTAGAAACTAGTTAATGAATTGACATAAAAGATACTTAATATTATATCTGTATAAATATATAATTGATTACTAAATGTATGATAGAACATTTGAATTGTCATCAAAAATTATTTAAAACATGAAATTTTGCACTGTACATTTCTGTTAACCATTATTTTAATAAATGTATACACACACACACACACACACAGTGATGTGCACAATATTTTTTGTTCTCTTCTTCATTTTTAAAATGAACAGAGTAATCTAATGTTTAAATATTATTAGATACATTTAGGAATTCATTTGACACTGGGCAGTGTCTTCTCTTTCATATTTTTCCTTCTCTCTTAATTGAAAAAGGAACAAAATGATTTACAGCAGGGCAGTACTAGACAGCAGCAAAATAGTTAAAATGCTTTTTAATTTGTAAATAAGTAAGAAGCAAAGAAAAATGAATTATAAGTGAAAAATTAATTAAGTAAAGACAATATTAATTCTTTAGCGTTACTTTTTATCTCAGGAATACACAGGTGTCTTCTTGAGTTCTGTTTCAATATTGTGAACAATGTTAATTACCGTGTCTTATTGAAAACCAGATAATACTTAAATACTGTAATCTAATTATTATGATTATATTTTACATAAATCCCTTTTAATTGCTCTTATTATTATTATAACTTGAATAATAAAATTATTGCTCTTGCCAATTTATTTGATTTTTATTTATGAATGCTCTTTAACATCTCAGGTCATCAGCATCCCATTCAATACATGCGTGAAACAGTCAATAAATTTTGCTCAAAGGCCTCTTCTTTTAGGCTTGAGATGCTTTTTAATGCCATAAATCTACAACATGGGAACTACAGCTCTATTTCCCTTCCAAAGGAAGCCATACTTACGATTTTTATACACACCCCAAAAAAAAAAATCCACCAATCCCGGCCAGGATTGAACCTGCAATTATAGGTCTATGAGGCAAGTATGGTTACTACTAGACCACCAGGATTGACTCTCTTGCTATGGATATAATGCATATTAGACATGTATTAATGCATTTTGGACATTAGTATTATCTTTCAAAGTAGTAACTAACTTTCCTATCCTAACATTTTTTTTTGTCCATGCTTTCAACTTGCATGCCTATCTGGTATTTTTTTTTTCTTGGTAGTAGGTACAATGGGTGTATCGATAGAAATCTATTGCCTCATAGTTGGCCTTTTCAATAAAAGAAAAATTAAAGCTGGAGAAAATGGTTTCAATAATCAAGTGACTATGATTTGCTATGGCTTTGTGTTGATGGCATTATTGGTGAAAGGCAGAGTAGAATCAAATCCAGTCCGGAAATGGAGCAGGTCATTGGAATGTTAAAGGGAATATCAGAATAAATTACTGAATTGAGAAAGATGGAGAAGGGGCTAGAAATGAGAATAAGCAGATTTACCAAAGATATGAGAGGGATTGTTGCAAGCTATCAACAAAGAGTGGAACAAGATCTCGCGAACCATGACTGAAGGATAAGGAGAAAAAGCGGAGGCAAATAACAGAAAAATAAACATTATTATTTTTGGAATAGAGAAAAATAGAGAGAAGAGAATGTGGCAAGAGGTTGAAGAAATATTTAAGGAAAAGCTGGGGACCCAACTACAGGGCTGGGAAATAAGTGACTCCTTTAGAATAGGTAGAAAAGGAGTTAGACCAAGGCTGATACTTGTCAAGAGTACCATCATGAAATTTAAATGGACGGTGCTGGAAAGTAAAAACAAACTTAGGGATACGAGGATATTCATCGAGCAAGATTATGAGAAAGAAAAATGGAAATATAGGGCTACTTTATTGAAGCAAATGAAAAAAGCTAGAGAAGAAGGCAAGATTGGATACATTAGGGGTTTGAACCTTTTCATAGATGGAAAGAAACAGGACATGAATGGACGAAATGTGATAGTTACAGGTTCAGCTAAAAGAGAGAATCAAAGTTCAGGAATTCAAGGTGGCAACGAAGAAGAAGAAACGGCAAAAGGAGAGAAGGGGAAAGATGAACAGCTGACAACATCACCACAATGTATTTACAGTCTCAAGAGCTGTGAGAGGATGCCAACAGAAAAGCATGCGGTGCTATGGTCTGAAAATGTGGAGTGAGGCAGGGTTGAGTGTAGTCTCCATGCCTGGGGAAGTATTATGCAGGTAGAGGAATGAAAAGTCACATCAAAGACACAAGGCTTAAAAGAAGCAAGGCAAAGTTGGAGCCCCATAGGTTTGGAAGAAAGGATTTAGTGTAGGGAGTGTGTACCTTATCTATAGTATGCTGGTATGTTGTAGGGTTAATAGTGAAAATACGAAATGATGACATTCATCGGATAATTAAATGGTCATATGAATTAGCAGTGGTTGAGACATGGATTTTAAAAGATTCTGTCATCAATGTCACGGGGTATGATTATTATGGAAAAAAAGGGGTGAAAATTAAAGGAAAAGGTCGGGTGTCTGTTGGCATAGGGTTATTTGTGAGAAGAGATAAAGGTTTTAAAATTAAGACTGAAAAGAATTTAGGAGATGATAAAGTGTTGTGGTATAAATTTAGTGATGTATGTGGAAGAAGTACAAATGTGTGTTTAGGAATTGTTTATAATCTACCTAGCTCTTCAAGCTGCTATGATTCAAATTTGTTTATTAAATTGAGACAAAACATTGAAGAACTACAGGACAAATATACAGATGTAAAATGAATGCTAGTGGGGGATCTAAATGCAAGAATAGGGGAAGAACAGATTAGGGTAGATTTTAATGCCTAGGGTCCAATAGAAGCAAATTTAGAGAAGCATTGTATTAATAATAAAGCTTTCAATAATGAGGGCAAACAATTAATACAGTTCTGTGAAGAGAACAACTTCTTGATGTTAAATGGAGTGAAAGGAAAAGGAAAAGGGGGAGGGGGGAAGAATTCACTTTTGTAAATAAAAATGGGCAAAGTGTTGTAGATTATATGTTACACCTCAGTTTGGTTAGGTATATAGTTGGCTTTGAGATTATGGATATGATAAGTGCAAGAAATCACTTCCCATTAAGAATGGAGATCCAAACGACAGAAGATAGTAGGAGGGAGCAAAAAATCTAGTTAGGTAACCAATTAAAACACTACAGATGGATAAATGATTAACTCGTATGTTTCATACAAAGTTAAATCATGAAGTGGAATGTATGGGGAACAGATATTTGTTAGCTTTATTAGAGGATAGAAAAGTTGAATGTATTTTTAATATAGAGGAGGCTGTTAAAAAGCAGGAATCAAAATGAAAATGTTTGAGGGGAGGTTAAAAGTAAATGGTGGCTGGTATGATAAAGAATGTGCAGATACAAGAAGAAGGGTACAGAGGGAGCTAAAATGCTGGAGACAAACAGGAGAGGGGACAGATAGGGACAATTACCTTGTAAAAAGATGGGGATACAGGTGCTTATTAGAGGTAAAAAAGGAAAGGTGGGGAGAGAAGTTTAGCCATAAACTAAACAAGGCAGCAAAGAAGAATGACAACATGGCAATTTGGGCACTCATAGGTAAAGTGCACAAAAGAAAGGGAGGAGATTATGTGCTACCACCAACAGAGTGGTGTAAGTTTTTTCAGGGCCTTTTGGGAGTAAAAACGTTGGTTATTCAAGATAATTTGAATATTGAAAATTTATGGAAAATAGACTTGTTAGATAGCAAAATTACTTCAGGTGAAGTTTTGGAACAAATTAAAAAGTTAAGACCTAACAAAGCATGTGGAGTAGATGGAATACCAGGGGAATGTTGGAAAGCTTGGGTAGAAGACCTCAACAGATTAAACATACTGGGGTGATTACTGAACATAATCTTTGAAGAAGGAAAAATACCAAAAAATTGGAGAGTGGGAATTGTAACACCAATTTATAAAGGTAAAGGTGATATTGGGAACCCAGCAAATTAAAGAGGAATTAGTTTACTTTCAATTATTGAGAAAGTTTTCACTGCAGTATTAGCAAAAAGACTACAAGAATAGGCAGAGAAAGAAAAGAAAATTTCAGTATTTCAATCAGGCTTAAGGAAAGGTAAAAAAACAGTTGACAATATTTTTACAATTAGAACATTTGTCGATAAATATCTTAGTAACAAAAGAGCTACAATCTATTTGTTGTTTCTGGACTTGGAAATAGCTTTTGACACAATTTCCAGAGAAGCACTTTGGGTTAAACTGAGAAAGAAAGGAGTAAGTCAGAATTTTATAAAGGTAATTCAGAATATATATAAGAAAAACGAATTCTGTGTTAAATATGAAAAAAGGAGAGTTAAGGAAAAATATCAAACAATGTAGGTCTAAGACAAGGATGTAAATTAGGCCCAATTCTCTTCAATCTGTTTATTGATGAAGTTTTAGCAAAGGTATGTACATTTGCCAACTATAAATAATATAGAAATACTGGGTCTGCTCTTTGCAGATGATTTGGTAACAGGTTCTTTAACTAGTGTAGGATTAAAACAATCATTAGAAACTATAGGCACATTTTGTAGAGAATGGGGGCTTAAGGTAAATAAAAACAAATCTAAGATTATGGTGATGAAAAAATGTTTCAAATTAAAAAAATCAGGAAAAATGATTGTGGGAGGGCACAGAAATTGAAGATGTCAAGAAAATTGATTATTTTAGGTGTTAGATTGTCTAGTAATGAGAAATGGAGCAATCAAAAAAAGGAAAGCAGTAGCAGAGAGAATATATGGCTCAGTAGTGGAGAGCAGAATGATGTATGGAATAGAAATTTGGGAGCCAGATGAAGGATGGAAAGGGATAAATATGATAAATAGATTATTTTGTAGAATTGTTCTAGGCTTACCTAGATCTTCACCAAATGAGGTTGCTCTAATGAAACTAGGAAGATTGGACTATAAAAGAAAGGCCATAGAAAGAGTAATGAAATTGAAGAGGAGGAGAATATTATTAAGCAGTATGGTAGCACAAGGAAAAATTAAGGGGAGAGAAACTTGGTTATCTAAAATCTAACAAGCAGGCATGGAACTAGTGTGGTATGAGAGAGCAAGATTGGGTAAAGGATTTTGGAAAGAGATAACAATAAGAATTGAGGATATAGAAAAACAGGAAATATGGGCAAATCTTAGCACCAAAAAATCTCTGAAATTATAAAGTACACTAAAAAATGTATGGGGAAGAGAAAGATAAACTGAAATTTGTGATAAGGTAGGAAGGGAAATGTTGGTATGGTTTAGAACAGGAGTAAAATATTTAAGTGGATTAAAAAATGGATATACTAAGGGGAAATATCCTATGTGTGAAGAACTAGATAGTATTTGGCATTGTATACTAGAATGTAAGCAAACCAAGTTTTGTAGGGAACAGTTCCTATTATGAAAATGGGAAAACCTACCAGATAAAATAAAGAGGGAGAAGAATTTTAAATTTAAAATCAGATGAAAACATTAAGGAACTAGGAAAATACATAGGCAAGGTAAGACAAAAATTGTTATAGGTGTAAAATACTTAGGAAATGTGCATGAGAATAATGTCAGATATTAAAAGGAGGATGAAATGAGATGGGGAAGGTATGGGAATAGTTATCTAATATTAGTTAAACAGGATCCTTATACACCAATAACCAGGGTGTTAGTGTGTATAAGGCCCTAAAGAATAAGCAACTCTCAAGGATAGAAATTTGGCCGACTGGATTTAATTAAAAAAGGACGGTTATTAAATATTATTGAAAATATTTAATATTGTTTTGAATGTATAAATTACTTTTAATGTTGTATTTTGTTTTTGGTTGGATCGAAGCCTGGTCCCCTGGATATTCCAGTAGATAGCTGCTGATGAACCGGGAACTGGGGGGCTGAGCCCATCAAAATGGAATAAATTTATGGAATTGCAGAAGGCACTGTTTCTAATTGTTATATTTAAAAGTAATGTTTTTTTTTTTCATTATTATTTGTGTTTATTTTGTATTAAAATCTGTGTGTGATGAATGAGAGATAAATACTAATACTACTACATAAAAAGGGAGTGGGAATGAGAATCAAAAGAAAAAGTAAGTCTCATTTGTTGAGCTTAATGGTTTTATAGACAATGAAACTGATAGATTAAACTTTGGCAATAAAAAAAAGTTGTTTTTTTTTTTTTTGCTTCCCCTTTCAATTTGACATTTTTATTGCCAATTTATGTATGAAGGAACATGATCTATTCTGTGGGAGGGATATTGTCACTTTTCCCAATTTGTTTTCTGCTAGCTATGATTATTGATTATCAAGATCAACGGTGCAACACCGCAGACAGGTGGTTACAGCGACATGCAACACTTGTGAACGTAGGATAGTAGGTTCGAATACTACCATCTCATGCTTGCTTGCTTGCATCCCACCCTCCCCTGCCGGAGTTAAAGCAGATTTGCCAGTTACAATGATTTATTCATTGAATTACTTCCGAAGAGAAGTTTGCCACAATTACAATGCTTTACTTGCTAACCCACTGGGTTCACCGGTTTCTAGGGTTTGTCCGAGGTTAGCCCACAGATTAGGTTAGTGTGTGTATATATGAATTAGTTGCGAATTAGAATAAAAACTCATTTACCACAGTTACAGTATTTCACCCGCCTAATTATGATTTGGCACAATTACAATGATTTATTCGCTAAACCATTGGATCCACCGATTTCCAGGTTTTACCAAGGTACCCTGTATATGAAGTTTAGTAGTTGCGAATTGGAATAAGCGCACCTTTCCCACCGTTACAATATTTCACCCGCCTAATAATGCCCTCATTACAGTGATTTACCCCTTCCTATCCATTTATATTTACAATGTAAATTGCATGTGAATAAATTTCGCTCTCTCCGCTGTCTCACGCTTATGGCTCGGGTATTTAGGAGTATAATGGAACATATCCAGCAGCAGCAGCAGTAAATTACTTTCAGCCCTGCGTGTAACGTCATAATGGCAGCGTGGCAGCTGACCAGCTGTTGAGAATGTTTCAGGGGGGAGGGGAAGGTTAGAAAACGTGGACTATCTTAATTGCCAGATTACAGAGAACTAATATATAGTGGTCAATAAATAAGAATGCAATGCAATTCATCAACAAAAAGAAAACTGGGGAATACACAGATGGAATGACATCAGAGGTAAGGCATTAAAAAAGAGCAACTTTAATACAGCGCTGACAAATGACAGCAGCTTATTAACAGTTATGTATGGCAAGTATATACTTAAGCATAATTGGTGTTGCTAAAATTTGGAATTGAAAATTGCAAAAATTATTGACTCAAAGAAAAAGGATATGTTTTTAAGCTGGTATTTCTCACAAGAGCTGTTATAGTTATTGAAAGTTAACATGTTAAAATTATGTTATAAGTTTATAACACTCTTAAAGGCTGTGTTACATATCACAAATATCTGCCATCCTATATAGAATGAAATAATTAAGGGTACAGTGTACATGTAGGGTAAAATATGTAAATAAAAATTAGAGCATCGTAATGGTAAAAGTGTACAATTTTGCCGATCAGATAGGTTAATTATGGCGGCCAAGTGCAATTTCTTTTTTCCAGATTTATTACCAACGTGATAGTAACAAAAATACTAGCAAATGAAGCGGAAAGAGTTCGTAATAATTAAATACAATAATATTCAGTTAGTTTTAATAGATTGAAGCTTAAAAACACTTATAAACAAAGAAAGTGTAAGAAGAAAACAAACTAATGCTGTATTTGCATCTCTTATATTTGTTTTTTTGCCCTTTTCATGTTTAAAATCCTTTTTTATTTCTAAGCTGAACTTACTAATATTGTATGCTGGAAAAATGAAATTGTTTTGCTTAAAATAAGCATCAACCAAGATTGCAAAATATATTCTTCATACAGATAGTTTTCTTTTTTCCGAAAGTTGTGGGAATAATCACACACACACACACACACACACACACACCTGTTGTGATAAAGAAGAAAAATATGCTGCAATACAGTTCCAGTTACTCCTCATCCTCCCCTCTTCTTGACCAGTATCAAAATGTTGCACAGTGGTATTAAGTCTACCAAAATTCAGATAACGAAACAGAGGGGTGGATGGATTAGTTACTGTTTATAGGCTCTGCAGGTAAGATATGTTTACCATTGTAACTGTTAACAGTAAAGCAGCATGTTTACTCTCTCCTCCCACCAAGTATGTATGTGATGAATCCTACCGTCTTTCAACTAGCACAGGTGAACAGCAATGAAGGAAAAAAAAGCCATACTATACATTTATGTGCAATAGTAAATATTGTCTTACCTGCACCTGTGAAAAGCAATTAACCCTACACACCCATTCTTTTGTTGTCTGAGTGAGAAAGGTGAAAAGACTCGTCAATATCTACAGCATAGCTTGTTGATAGCAGCCAAGAAGAAAACATTTAACCACGAATCATTAAACAGGCATATCATAGTTGAAGGCAATATGTATAAAATATTGTTTTTTAAGAATAAAACGAAATCATCCATATTCTGCTAGCCTAACAGAAACAATTGTTTTATTGCTGAGACTGATATTGAGTAATTTATGTTATCTTTTGTCTTATTTAAATAAATATTCATAGAATATAAATTGCATGGTACCAAGTTCAGACTGCAGGTATGATGAAATTGTTACTTTATTGAAACATGGAACACCATTATATTGAGATCAACCTGTTCTTGTTCATCACTGCTGGATTTTTGAGTATGCCTTAGACATATGGCATGTGTAATAATTGTCATCTGCTTTTCAAACACAGCAGTGGCCGCAGGACCACTTGTTGAAAAAAAAATCATCTGCATCCCTTGTAATCTTCACCTTTAGTAGAGTCTGTTCAGCTCGGCAGATCTAATAGCTGGTGCTTAATTTAAATTCAGTGTGAGCTGTGGTACAAAGTCTGGAATGTAGTATTTCCATTGTTAAATATTTATAGCATTACCCTGCACCATTCAAACTTGATTGTTGCACTGTTGCCCTCAGAAAGGTTGCATAGAACCCTTCAACAATATAGTTTCCACAGTTGAAATGCTGATGAAGGAAGGAGGAAACACTTGGTGAATGAATCCCTGTTAACTCAACATTTTATAGGTAGCCAGCAGAAATTTGAGACATGTGAAGCAGAAAGGCACCCAAATATCTATTGTCAAACACTTGGTAATTTCCTCTCAGTGCAACCATATTTAATCTCTTTGCTTGAAAATGTTCTTCCTCCAGCTTTTTTACACACCTATTGATATTAAACACCCTCATTACTTCAACATTGATATTAAACACCCTCATTACTTCAAAATTGGGAACTTTGTTAACTAACACTGAGTTTACGGAATTTCGGAATCCACACAGTGAAACTTTTGTTAATCTTATTTTGATTTAAAGTAAAACACTAAAAATCATGTCGTCACATTAAAACTCTTTTTAAGTCGTCGTTTTGGTTGACAATGTGAGGAATGTACCTCACGAAACATGTACCAAAATTACTTTTATAAGTGTGTTTGTGAAACTTAAAGAGAGTTTTAATGTGACGACATAATTTTTAGTGTTTTACTTTAAATCAAAATAAGATTAACACTGAGTTATTGACAGTGAATTCTTTACTCTTCCTTTCCAATATTATTTTGCAGAGGATTTAGAAGATTTAGAGGTGACTGTGATATGCAGATAAGATTTGATGAAAGTTACTTTATTCTCTATATTTACTGTCATATATCAAAACTTTTGTAATGAACATTTTAGAATTAAATAATTCATGTACAACTATATACATGTTGAGAATGGAAAGTAAGCTCTTCTGGTCTGGTAAACTGATCCATTCATTATAGCCGATAGCCCTTTGTGCTTCACACCTTAGAAAAGGAATATGCATCGTATTACTCAATTTTGCATGTTCATTAAATCCATTAGGTAAACTAATAACTGTTTTTATTACCCCATTACAGCAAGATTTGCTTTTCAAATATTTTTCTTAGTGCAAAATGATATGGACAAATTGTAGATTTGATTTCAACATATATCACATGTGTTACACGTTCAGAAATAAAATATTTTCAGAACTTCAATTATCAAGACCACTTATAATCTCAATATTCACTTAAAAATGAATATGTGTTTCGTACTTTTCTGCATACTTACATAATTCTACTTTGTACCTGATTTAAATGTATTAACCAAGGATTAAAAAAATTAAAAAACCAACGTCATATCTAACCCAATACAGTGTAGCTATTATATACCCTAGATTAGGCTGGTGAGTCAATTTTTGTACGCTTCATTCCACGGACTATAGAACTACTCAGGAATGTGTTTCATGGGCTACTGCAGCTGATGATATGAGCTATAGACCGTGAAATATGCTCTGAGCAGTTCAATGGTAAGTGGAGCATGCAAAATCAATTCACCAGCCTAATTGACAAAGGTTTAAATGCTTGATGGTCTCCTGCTTATAGTGTAGACTACTGACTTAGAAGTTAGGGGGTACCATATGTAGTAAGTCATCACAAGGGAACAGTACCATGTCTCAAACCTACTTAATATTACTTGGAAGCAGGATAGCAAATGTAAGAACTCCAACAGGCCAGGATTAATAATGAACCAACCATTTGAAAATGCATAACTAGTATGTGCCAATCATATTAACTGAAAGCATATATGTACAATGAAACGTGCCTGTTTTAAAACATGCATGTCCTGGAAGCCTGCTATTTTGGAAAATGTTGGTATCAGCAAAAATCATAAGTTTTGTATGTTATTTTTTTGCTTTAATTAAACACAAATTTTCCAACAAAAAAGCAGTCTGCCACTATTTATATTCAAAACAATATTTTAACACACTCTTTGAAGTATATTTTGAAACAACAATATAATTTGTGGATCAGTGTTATAAATACTGGGAAGGGATGCGAGGTTACATTGTGTTTCTGGGCAGGAGTTTTATTGCTTTATTGTCTTGGCGAAATGAACCTTGCAATGAGAATTTGTACATCATAGCAATGGTATCTTGCAGTGAATGGCTAAGCACAACATATAATAATGAATTTTGTGATCAACAATGTCACATAAAAATATGATCTATCATTAAGTGTTAAGGTAAAAGTTATTGAATTAAAGGAATCCTTCTCAAGGGAATGAAAATACTGATGAAGCAGAAATATAGAACTGTATCAGCCTTAAAGTGCAAAAGGAAAGTTTTTAATGGATGCTGCAGTGTATATAAATGATGACTGAAGTTAAATAATTGAATCAACTGTAGACATGTACAAAATTTCCAAACAGGAAACCAAAAATAATGGTGCTAATGATATCAGTGGTGAAATTGAAGAATAGGAAGAAACAGATTGTATCTTTCTGTGAAGCTCTGAAGAGTGTAAGAGATCTATAAATATTTTCTTCAAACAAAAACCTGAACAACTTCATGAGCAATGTGCAATGTGAAAGAATGTTTGAAAGAGTTACAGTCAATGCTCATTGCTGTAGTAAGCAGGTAAAATAGGCAGATCTATGGAACTCAAGTTCCATTAATCATGCATATGATAAACAATGGAATAGTACTAGATACAAAATAGTGTGGTTAGGAAGCAATTATGTTTAATACTGATTAGTGTGCTGTGAAAACAATTAGTGCTAGATAGTATGATTTTGTCAAGAAGATTCACAACAGCAAGCCTTTTAATGAGAGTATTGCCAAACGTTATATCTACACATCTGATAGTTTGCGGCCTTGTTGCCTTTTTTGTTTTTAAGGTAATGCACATGATAAGCGTGTTCATTTATACTTTGTGCCTGAATAATGCGAAATCTGTCCAGAGTGGGAAATAAAAAAAATTAGACCTACGCCTTCCATCTTGAACAGGTTTCACTGTACTGCACTGTCACATAAATCAGTTGTATTTAAGTTATAATAATTATAGAACTTACAACTCGTCTAATAGAAATGGAAAATTCTAAAGCATTTGTAATTGCTCTGTGTTTAGACCTGTCTGCTATGGCTCTTTTTGTCATTTTGCACCACCAGTGTAATGCAATTCGTGTTAAAGTTCCACATATATGCAGTCTTTCTTTGCTGCAAGTGTTTGTTAGCTGAAAAATCAGCCTACGGTTTGTACCTGAAATTAAATGTGAATCATTAAATGCATGTAACATTTATAACACAAGTGTCAAGTAACATCCTTGTTTTTCAGATCCCCTAACATGTAAAATGTAAACATTTTAATAAAATATTTTGAAATTTCTAGTATAAAACTTATTCTAAATAGTGCTCATCAATAATTAAGCTGTTGTTGCTTCTAATAATACTCAAGTCTCAAAATAATGTCATTGTAATGATAATTCTAAATAAATGAATTAGGAAAGTACATTTTAACATTACACCACATTGTGTTCACTATTACTAGATTGGGGGAGTGGTGGAGACATCAGAAAAAAAATGCTATCTCGTTATAAATTTCTTATGTAATTAAGAGCTATTATTGTTGAATAATTACGTTAAAAATCTTTTTATTCATTTTTGTACACAATGACACATAAAGTACACACAGGACACTTAAACATATTTTAAATATATGTTATTTGGGTACAGTTTTTTTAATGCATTCATGTAATGTGCATTTCTATCTTCAAAAATAAAGTACAAATAGCCATGAATAAATATGCAGTAGTGAACCATACAGCTGGCATCCTGATGAAGTGTGCAGGACTCAGACTGGAAGTTCGCCTGTAGCACGCTAGGTGGCTCTTCAGTCATTGCTCCCTCTCAACTATCCTACTCATATATATATATATACACACACACATATGCATGTATGTTTGTTTCTCCTGCCTTTACATCACAGTAATTATTCCATTCTAGTTGATATAGTAGGAATAAACTGCTTTATAATCATAATTAAACATTATCATAGTGATAATAATAATATAATAACAATGATGAGGAGGAGGAGGAGAATGAGTTTAAGTAATGAGACATTTGCTTTGACCATTTCCTGCTTTCTTTGTTAATCTCAGCTAGAGGCTCTTCTCCATACATTTTTACAAAATCTATGTTAAGAAGTCTAAGTGAAACTAAATCTCAACATTAACACTATGGTTGCCAAAAAGTACAGTGATATTTACATTAATTTTTAGCAGTGCAGGTAACTGAAAATAGTCACATATTGAAAACAGTTTTATTTGGAGGAGTAAACATATGTAATTAAATGACGAAACTTTGTTTCATCAATGTTTTAAAGGGAATAAAATATGATTACATATAATGTGATAGAACCTACTCTAAACTATATAAAAACACATCAAACTCAATGATGTTCATTGATGGAAATTACAGAATTTGAAACGTAACTCCTGAAATGATATTTTTCTCTATTTACACCAAATCCTAAATTCTGTCTAATCCAGATGTAAATCTATATCCTAAAAGATTCTTGAGTTCCTTGAAAATCTCATTCCTTCATATTATAAGAGGAATACTTTCAAGAAAAACAGATAAACCTTTTATTTAAAATTATTTTTTTTTAATTGAAACAAATATAAATCTATGTTTACGGAAAAAATTTTAAAATACATTTAAAAGAAATATACTGTTACTTGATAAAAAGATACAAATAAAAGGTAGTAAATAAAGTACATAATTAAAATTCTTGAGCCTTAAGGTTCATTTCCAGATTCTGAATATAATTTGAGTAAACTTTTTTTGAGTGGTAGTTCACATTTTTTACTTTTTTCTTTAATTGAAAAGTTAATGCAGACAAACACTAAATTCTTCCCAAAAAAGCTAAGAAAAATCAAAAACACATTTGTTTTAAGCGTTAATAAAAAGATGAAATACTGAACTCTTTCAGGGCATTGTATAAGACTTAAGAAGACCTTTAATCTATATTTTTGCTTACAAACACTTGTTTAATATATTTTTGCTAACAAACACATGTATTCTAACTTGTTTACATCTAACCTACTTAATTTTTTATCAGCTATGATATTTGATATGGTGAATAGTCAAAAATACTTTACTGTTGACAGTGTTGTAAACTTTTTAAGAGATAGTGTTGCAATTTTTATGAGAAATATACTCG
Source organism: Metallyticus violacea (assembly GCA_030762175.1). Classification (NCBI taxonomy): domain Eukaryota; kingdom Metazoa; phylum Arthropoda; class Insecta; order Mantodea; family Metallyticidae; genus Metallyticus; species Metallyticus violacea. The sequence goes on along the minus strand of CM060831.1, from coordinate 78,807,750 downwards.
AATTTCACTTGTTTTGTTCCATTTACATGGACATATTTTGAAGACTGTTGCCTTCATCAGCAGCATACTCCCCTAAGTAAGTCAAACAATATAAGTAAAAGTGAAATTTGAGTAATTTTCCTCATAAAAATTGCAATATTATACTATTTCATTGTGAAAATTCCTCCTATTTAAAAACAAATTTTTAAGAGAATTTTCTTAAATGTTGATATTTTTTGTTGTCCTTCCTTCACATATGTCTGCAGATGAAAGAAGCAATATTTCTGCTAAGTAGGCATTTATTTCTTCAGGTGTAACTCTGCTAAGAATAGTATCCACACTTGTTCATTTGGCAGTTTTTGACTGGTCTCTCTTTGGAATTGATCTGATGACTGTAGATCACTATCCTCTGCTTATTATTAACATAAATAATTTCAATAGCCATGTAAATTTAGCTTGCCCAAGGTTTTTAATGCTCAAAAATACATATTCTTTGAATAGGAGACTCAGTATAGCACCAAGAGCATACAATTTGTTGGTTTCAACATACTGATAAAACAAGTCATTTTGAAAATGTATGGTACTCAAAGTTGATTTGAAGGTTCGTAAATACTAATGGTATTTTTCATTAAAGCAATTATTTCTGAAATTTAAACTCGACTGGAAATAGCTATTATTGTTGCTCTGTTAAACACATTTAGGATTTGTATCACGTTTCCATAGTTGTACTGTCGAATACTCAAGGTTTATCTAAAAATTTAAGTCTGAAGAAGATAGTAAAACTACTTACTATTTTTCCATTAGATTAAATGAGCGTATGAAGCTGAGAATTCAAGCTAGTCAGTTCATGGGAATTCATGATTTAAAATTTGTCTTGAGAAGCTGTTAAAATGTTCATTGCTTTAGAAGATTGCTTGAAAGTCCCACAATACTATGGCAGGCTGACATTACCTTTTAGTTTCAGTCTTATTCAGTAAACCATCTTTAACTATTGAAAAGTATGAGCATTGCCACAGCAAGTGGCCCATTGTCTCTCATGAAACACACAACTTTTTTTAGGATATTCCATTCTTTCATACTGATGATAAAGTTTCTCTTGAAGCTGTTGCACCTGAAACTTCTGCAAAGAACATAGGTTCAAGGCACAAGTATGATACTCATAATTTTTATCTGTGACGGAAACTGTCCCTGTGAAGTAATTGTTGGAAGATGTTAATATTCACATGTCTGTTGTGACTGCAATAAACATTGTTTTTTTCTAAAACTATCTCAAGTATTTTCTTTTTCTTCAAACATCTCTGGAATTGCCTTTTGAACAGAGAGCTTCCTGTTTAAATTATATATCTTACTTATCAACTTTTTAAAGCCTTCATTTTATACTATGGACAATGGTTGGTTATCTTTGAAGATCATTTTAGCAACTAATCTGGTAATTGTTTTAGCTCTCTTTTCTTCAAGGCATTTTATCAACAAATGCTTTCAGAGTCTGTTGGTTAAACTGCTTTGGGTGCTTAGAAAGGGCTTTGTTCACTATAAAGAGAAGTTCGATTATGAGTTGAACTAACTGATACAGGACTCCCAACAATAGCAAGATTTTCATTTTCATTCTTTCCTTCTTTATAAATTCTATATTTATGTTATTAACAGACCGAAGTCTTGATAGGTACCTCTCTTTTCATCTGGATCATCATTATCTTCAAATGGGGCATTAACTCTAACATTCAAAGGGCTTAAGGGTGAAGCTGAAGACTGGTGGGGATTATGTTGTTCTGTCTTTCTGCTCTTGAACGTTGGATAAATGTTTCACTTTCAAATGTTGCCACTTTGCAATAGTTTGTGACCCTTTTCCTCTGAATATTTTTGCAAAACACAAGTTGCATCTCACATAATTTTCAATATTGAAACTTTGGAAATAATGCTAGATGTTAGAAGATTCATGAGTCAATACCATTTTATGGGTTATTGATAGTTGCAGGTTCTAGGAAATGCAATTGTTGGGTGAGAGGTACAAGATAAATTGCTGCTAAGTATTTGTAAATGCTCTAGTTAGCAACAGATATATCATAGGAATAAAGTATTAGAAATGCTGAGAGTGAATATAGTCAGAACAATGCTTAGCATACATCAACAGCACTTGCAAATAAGAAGCTGCAGAGAGTTGGGTAAAATTATAAATGCTGAGCTGTAGACTAGTGCGAATAATACAGTTGGTTGATAATGTATGAGACACAGATTTGATATGCCTTGCCATAGTTGCTAGAAACTTCCAAAACTAGGTGAAAATTGGTTTCAAGATCATTGGAGAGAGTGCAACACTTGGCATTCTCCTTACTAGAAATTTCTGGAAGATTCTACTATATAGTATACTGAAAAAGTGGCATTCAGGCCCAATACAAAGTGACATTGGTTATCTGGCTACTACCAAAATGCCATTTTGTATATGTGTTTTTCAATCTTCTTTATTTACTGCATGCTCTATTACTATATAATTAGTAATACATGCATTGCTATTATTTCACTGTTACTGTTATTCTTAAGACTGTTTCTTTACACTGTTACAATCCTATTCATCATATTTTGAAGATTGTCAAAATTGGCACCATATGCAAATCAATTACATTACAATTAATTACATCAACAAAGTGGGCAGTTATGTTATTTGTAAAATTCCAATAGTTATGTTATTCACAATTTTAAATCAATGACCATTTCTTTAGACTGTCACTGTTACATCCCATTTTCTAGCTTATGTCAATGTGTGCTAATTTGAAAACTGTGAAAATTGATACTAAATATTGTACTTACGAAGCTGTTGACAATGGATTGGCAATATAACCTAAACTTAGGTATTAGTGTAAAAAATGAATACCTAAGTTTAGGTTATGTTTTCAAATTTTTGAAATTGCTTATTATATTTTAGAACAAATTCACTATTGTCTGTTGGCCATTGCCTAGTTACTATTCCTACACCTTTCTGGAATATTTCTTGCTCTTTCTTCAAGATGTTGCAAACCCATAAGATGTGTTCTACCATTTGTAAATGCTCCAGACATATACAGATGGGCCCTCTGCTATTTTGATGTGATGAAAGTAGGCTCCAAATTTCTCATATCCTGAGAGGATTGCTAAAAAATTGGGGCTTAGTACAATATTGGTTTTAACCTGATTTTGTAGTTGCTCCATTCATTGTCATTTGCCATTCTGTTTCCCACAGTTGCTGACTTTCTTATCTTAATTTATTCCTCACTTCACATTTTGGTATGGGGTGATAATCCACTGGCAGGTCTTTGCTGTTCGCTGCTTCTTTCACGAGTTAGTTCTGCTATTTCATTTCCTTCTTTGCTAAAGTATGCTCTAACCAAGTAAAATATATTTCTCGTTGGAGTGAATTTAACTTACTTCCTTATTCTTTCACAGGGATTACTATGTTTTGTGTGGTTGTTAATTAAATCTAATGTAATTTGACTATCAATGTGGATTGCTGCTGTCCACTTGTTAAAGATTACATTGTCTATATTTTCCAACTATTCCAGGTCTCTCAATATAGCCTAGCCAGGATTGATGGATTTTTTTGGGCATAAAAATCCTAAGTATGGGTTCCTTCAGAAGGGAAGTAAAGCCATGCATCCCGTGTCATACATTTATGGCATTAAAAAGAACCTCAAGCCTGAAAGAAGAGGCCTCTGAGCAAAATTTGTCGACCGTTTCATTCCCTGAATTGAATGGGATGCTAATGACCTGAGATGTTAAAGAGCATCCATAAATAAATTAAATCAAATCAAATCTCAATATAGCGAACAGTTTGGCTTGATTATTTGAGCATTTCTGGTGCAATTTGTACTTTGTTGATGAATTGGCATGTTGTTAATGTACATTATTAGTCCTACCCCTAAACCTGCATTGCTTTTGCTGCCATCAGTATATATCTTGAGGTATACTGTTTGTCATTTTGTTTCTCCTCTAATGTAGGTATATCAGTAGGATGAGGCCATTCCCTGAATGGTGTTTCACTGTCATATAGGTCTACCATTTGTTCTCCATTTATGATTGGTCTTCTCTCTTCTGATATGTGTGTGTGTGTGTGTGTGTCTGGCATCAATGGAGTTAACACTTGAAGTGTGTTTTCACCTTATGTAAAACGGAAATACTAAAACTGGCAGTAATTTTTAATAATAAGTACATTGAAACTGCAGGTTTCATTAAATTTCTGGAATTATAATGGAATAAGCACACAGAAAATTTCATGAAAAAACTTAGTGTAACTGGGTATCTGTTCAGCAATTTAGCAAACAATGTAAAACTTGATACATTTAGAAGCATTTTATTTTGTATATGTTTACACCCATTAAAATATGGCATCTTGCTTTTGGGTAACTCTCCCCCATCCAAGAAAGTATTTGTAATGCAGAAAAAAATTATCAGAATAATAGCTGGAGCAAATCAGGTCTTTTTTCAAACCAATTTTCTTAAAATTGAGAACCTTGTCACTCATTTGCAAGTACATATATGAGGCAACATTATTTAAAAGAAACAAAGTTGAGCAAAACAATCACATGTAACAAGTGATGTAATACATCAACACAATACAAGATAATCTCTGAGTTGGATGTTTAAAACACTATTAATGAATTATTTATTTTATTTACTCAGGACATATGTTTCGTGGAACTATTGTCCACATCATCAGCTGTTAAATGACTGTTGGATCATTCATAGGGGCTGGGTAGGTAGGTATTTGGGTTAACTCTGGTGGTCTAGTAATAAACTTAAATAAAGTGCTGTCTCACTTCTGGGATGTCAAAATTCATAAGGTTATGCTCATGTTTTTTTTATATAAATCCTTTCCCATGTGTTTAGCTCTTTTGTTGTTGAACAGTTTTTTGATAACTTGATGCCTCTTTCTATTTCATGGTTTTCATTCCAAAAATATGCTGCCACAGCTGATTATCTATTTGTTTGTGATGCTTGTTTCTCCAATGTTCCTTCAACCTAATACCTGTATTTCTCTTTGTCTTCCCTATGTACATTTTTTCACAATCCTTACAATTAATCTGGTAATACCAGATTTTTTTCTCTTTGAGCCTGCAATCTGTTTTGTTTAATTTCAATAAATTTTTAACACTGTATTGGTTTTGAGGTGCTAAGCTGATGTTGTACTGCTTGAAAATTTTTTGAAATATCTTATTGGCTGATGGGTGATAAATGAATTTTTGTGTTTTTTTCCCCCTGATAAATCACTCAAAGTTATTATTTACTTAATTCTTTTTTTAGGTTTCTGGAATTTTTCACTTACCACCCATAAAAAATTTCAAAACATTTTCAAGCAGTACATCATCATCTTAGCTCCTCAAAACCGATGCAGTGTTAAAAATTTATTGAAATTAAACAAAATGGATTCCAGGCCCAAAGAGAAAAAAATCTGGTATTTACCAGATTAATTGTAAGGATTGTGAAAAAATCTACATAGGGAATACAAAAAGAAATATAGGCATTAGGTTGAAGGAACATTGGAGAAACTTTCATTATAAACAAATAGATACACCAGCTGTGGTAACACATTTTTGAAATGAAAACCATGAAATGACATCCCAGAAGCCGACAGCACTTTATTTAAGTTTGTCACTAGACCACTAGATACCTCCCTACCCAGCTCCTATGAATGATTCAACAGTCATTTAACAGCTGATGATGTGGTCAGTAGTTCCACAAAACATATGTCCTGAGTAAATCTCATTTAAGTGAAACCATGAAGAGTGTTTTAAACATTCGACTCATAAGAGATTATTAATGGGTGTTTCACTGTGTTCGATTCCACATTGAATTAATATTATAACAATACAAGATCTTCAAATCAATCAAATATATGTAAATATTGTAGTTCTAATGTCCATAAAGTTATACAACTTATTACTCCAAATATTAAAGCAATTCAAAATTGAACTTTGTTTAAAAAGGCAGTAATGACATTTATTTGATCACTGTTTCTACTCATTAAATCAATTTTTAAATATGATGATAGTATTTATACTGGTTGGAATAAAATTTATTTTATTAAAACAGTTAATTACATTTGTAAAGTTATTGAAGTTAATCTATTCTTTTGATAAGTCATTTTGTTCTAGAGTGTTTGAACAAGTTTTAAAGATTTATTTTACATGTGTTGTAGCATACAACTTTGTATTATATCATTACTAGCCTTATATAATTATGTTATGTAAATTTGAAAATATTTTGATATCATCTAGCATCCTGGCATTGTATGATTTATAACAGACAGTAAACAACCTAACCTTTACAAAATTTTAACATTAATTTAGGTTATTCAGAAGCTTCTAATAATGACATAAGCGCAAAGATCCAATGTCAAATTTCCAATCATTTTCAAGATGTGCAGAATTGAAAAACCTAAATGTCACATCCATAATTTGTCTAAATATTTACTGCAAATTAAATTAATGATTTTCTTTGTTCCATGTTTTGTGACTTTGCTCATGCTTGTGCTGTTTTGTCTTCTTTGAACCTAGTGACAACGAACTACTATCATTATATTGCAACATTTATGTATAATAAATAAACATTTATCATAAAATTTTATTTGTTACAATACATAGTATATTCTTTTTCTCTATTAATAGACCAAAGCAAATTTTTGTGATGATGTAAAATGCAAAATACTGATTATTTCTGTAGTGTAAGTATGGTACACTGTATTGTGATTTGTACATACATTGTTTGGCAAATTGCATTATATTTATTTGAGGTTTTTTTCCATGTTTTTTAACAGGAATAATTGTCTCATATAGTATGAAAAAAGAAATGAGGTGCACAATTAGGAGCTCCTTCCAGCTCATTTTTCTTGCTGGGCTAACAGTAGTAGTAACAAATGTTATCTTTCATCACGTGCACCAATCAAGAGCACCAGAGCACAATAATGATAATGAATTTCCTAAGGCAGTTATGCCTCTTGCCCCTGTAGCTAAACCATTGGAAACAGGCTATTTGGTAAGTTGTTTGAAGTTAATTTCTGAAAATGATAATTTTTTTGTTTGGAAATAATTATTATAATGAGTTACTCTTCTACTTTATCAATTCCTTTTAGGAAAACAGAGATAAAATTAATCTACCGAATATGAAAGGCATTGGAAGGAAAAAAAAGTTCATATAAAGAAAAAGGAAAAGAATATTTGTGGTAATTAAAAAAATATAGGAATTTAGATCAAAGTTTAAATTAGATTAGATCAGATCAGATTAGATTATATTTCTTACTTGTAATTGGAAATGCAGTTATTTGTAGCCTCGTCAAGAGACCATAAATGTAGCAATAAGTCTATGAATATAATAAAACACAAAAATGCAACAAATTATTATGCTATAATATACGAGGTACGTCCAGAAAGTAAGTTCCGTTTCAATTTATCTCCGCTGCAGCGCTGCGATCGCAGTTCCGCACATGCGCGGTAGACGCTCTGTATCAAGGAGAAGTAACGTGCGCCATTTTGAGATCGCTGTCAGCCACGTACGCTTTGTTGTGCTTGTTTACAATGTCGGTGTTGATTGAAAATCCCGCCGCTTGTGAAATCAGATCTGTGATTCGTTTTCTGAATGCTAGGAAAGTGAAACCAATTGAAATTTATCGGCAAATTTGCGAAGTTTACGGACAAAATGCGATGAGTGATTCAATGGTGAGAAGATGGGTCCGACAGTTCAATGAAGGACGTAGTGAAGTGCACGATGAAGAACGAAGTGGGCGTCCATCTTTGGTTACAGAAGAACTGGTTCACGCGATTGATGACAAGATCCAGGAAAACCGCACGTTTACAATTAGTGCTCTCGCTATGGAATTTCCCCAAATCTCACGATCACTAATTCATGAAATTGTTACCGAAAAACTGAAATTTCGTAAACTTTGCTCACGTTGGGTACCAAAGATTCTTACTGAGCAACACAAAACAAAACGGATGGGTAGTGCACTTCAGTTTTTGACCCGATATGATGAAGGCGGCGAAGAATTTCTGACACAGATAGTCACAGGAGATGAAACTTGGGTTTCTTACGACACCCCTGAAAGTAAGCGGCAATCCATGGAATGGAGGCACACTTCATCCCCAGCAAAGGTTAAGCCGAAACAAATCTTGACACCTCGAAAAATGATGTTCTGGGACTGAAAAGGCATCTTACTTATTGATTTCTTACCGCGTAGTCAAACAATCAAAGCAGATGTTTATTGCGAGACATTTAGGAAATTGCGCCGCGCAATACAGAATAAGCGCCGAGGATTGCTGTCAAAAGGTGTTGTTTTTCTTCACGACAACGCACGACCACACACTGCAAATGTGACGAAAAACCTCCTACAGGGATTTGGCTGGGACGTGTTTGACCATCCTCCGTACAGCCCTGACCTCGCTCCTAGCGACTTTCATCTGTTCTTACATCTCAAGTCTTTCCTTGGCTGTCAACACTTCAACAATGACGAAGAGCTGAAAGAAAATGTTTCCAACTGGTTGAAGACACAGGCGGCAAACTTCTATGAAGAAGGTATACAAAAACTTGTGCCACGCTATGACAAATGCCTACAAAATTTCGGCAGTTATGTGTAAAAGTAGTTTAAGAGTTGTAGAATTTTGTGCGATAAATAATTTTTCTTTATCTGTACACAATTTAATTTTAGTATAATTAGGTATAATTATCTTTAAGAATAAAATAATAATATACCATGCCATAACTTACATTTACAGCATTAATGTGTCAAGGCCCTTTCACAGCATATCTGTGGATGATATCAATATAAACTTTCTGTGGGTTCCTCATCTTCTTTAGATAAACCTTCACAAAACTTAAAGAGTATTTTGAACAATTGTATTTCTTAATTTTGCCATCACTAATCTTCTGGTTTGTTATAAACAACAAATTTAAAAGAATGCAAGGCTGCAATAACAGCATCAACATTTTTAAGTCCTAACCTCAAGCACAGCTCATTACAATCATTTTAATTAAACTCTTGAAATGTTTGAAAACTTTCAAAATATGCACCTTGTTCTATCACTTTCATAGCCTTGTGACTGAACCTATGCTCCATTTCATTAACAATAATTTTCACAAAGTTCTGTACATTTCTCATAGCTTTTATTTATTTATTATTTATTTTTCTGTGGAGATCACATTTTTATCTTCTGCAGCCACTTCTAGTTTTATTTTAATTGTAATTAGTGTTTAATTTTCAGCACTATGTTCATCGCAAAGGTGGCCGAATTTCTTAAATCTCCCAGAAACAAGTACGCGAAAATGTGAAAACTTGAGGGATTGTTTATTCAAATATTTACTTAAGTTTGAGACGGTACATAATGTTTCATCCAAAATCACTAAAACCTAAAATGAAATTGTAACTCATTTATAACAAGGTCTTCCCAGCAAAACTTGCCAAATCCACATCGTCGATGTGTATATGTTGAAGCTTTTTAGTAGGCTCCGGATATATGTCCCAGGTTGGGGGGCACTAATTTTTAAGCTATTTGTTGTCCACTTCGAGTGACCTCACATTGTGATGTCAATTTTGAAGCGGTTTGATAAATTGGTGAATGATCATTTCAGCTTTGTTGCGTACGCTTCCATGACAACAATTTCTCAAGGAGAATTATGCTATTTGTTGACTCGTACTCAACGGGAGGGAGAGGAGTTCAGTAGTAAAAATAAGGACGCGATGCGACATTATATATATACTTTGTTTTAAATCTTCGCGTCCTCTGGTGTTTTGCGCATGATGGAACTAGGCTGTGTCGAATACAAACTCATTTGCCGCGTGTGAAACTTAAGAAGAGTGTCGCGGATCGTGAAACTAAAAACTGCTTAACTGGTATCGGAACTTAAACTACAGTATTTCGCTATTTTTGGTTTTATTGTAATGTGTATTATTTTATTTTTATCCAGTAGTAAGGTCCTGGTGGTGTAGTGGTTACCATACTTGCCTTCTAAACCCAAGATCGCGGGTTCAAACCCGGCCAGGATCAATGGATTTTTTGGGGTGTAAAAATCGTAAGTATGGCTTCCGTCGGAAGGAAAGTAAAGCCGTGGGTCCCGTGTCGTACATTTACAGCACAAAAAAGAATCTCAAGCCTGAAAGAAGAGGCCTCTGGGCAAATTTGTCGGCCGTTTCAAGCCCTGAATTGAATGGGATGCTGATGATCTGAGATGTTAAAGAGCGTCCGTAAATAAACCAAATAAATGCAGTTCCGTTGTTTGTTTGTTTGTTTGTTTGTTTTTTTTTTTTTTTTTTGTAATATTGGTGTTGTAATGGCTAACGATTGAATATCAGTATTTGTACCTTGTGGCTATTTCTAAATCATAGCGGGTTTTCTTCTACATCCGTATGATAAGTTTCAATATTCTCATCCAACACGCGTTTATTGACGACCATTCGAAACGTTTTCGTGAATACCTCCGTCACCAAAGTATCAAAAGGTTTCCTGGAAGTTCCAGTGTTGGTTATGTTTAATGTCTTCGAGTGCCCTAGGGCCGGTTGATGTGAATCGGGAAATATCGCACCTTTAACGTACTTTACTAACTCATCTGTCATGTCTCCCAATAAAGTACCAGTGGGTGGTATCCACTCCCCGGTCTTGTAGATGGCAATCATAGAATCGATGTCAAAATAATACACCCGTTCCCCTAATTTACTTAAAAGGAATAAAGAACTAATCGCGCATGTGCAATGGTGTAGGTAGCAATGATCACGTTGATGGACGGGTTTATCTTTTGGTGCCTGTTCATTATATTTCCACATTAAGCACATAATGTTCCTGATAGAATTGTACCTCAATACTCGGGTTGTCCAGGAGGTGCGAGTCTTCCACCAGTTCGCAGGTGGGTAAATTGGCCGCACTTACCCCAGAAGGAGTTGAGCATCAGTTTGGCCAGCGCCCTTCTACCGGGATTGCGTCAGTAGCGTTAGGGTCTTGCTTGACGCCTTCCCTCGCCAAGAAATTCTGAACGAATTTATCCTTTTTCTTCTGACTATCGCATTCGGAGGCCAACCCCGAGACCCCAGTCTTTATTTTCAAGAATTTATTGACTTATTCCTGGAACAGCCCCTTCTTGCCGGTGTCTGGGTCATATTGAATCATTTCGTATTCCGAAATTTCGCATATACTCAAGATGCCATAACCGAAATTCAAGATCACCTTGATTTCGTCTAGGGCGCAGATTCCCAATAGACTTTTTGTGTCTTCGTCGTGGAGGTTTTCTTCTGTCCTTTGCGTTTCGGCACATGCTTTAAATAATGTAAACATTAACTTTCCACCTATACTTTTCCGACATTTTAGGGGTTCGTTTCAATAAGATATTCTCGAAATTAAAGGAAACGTTCGAGCCTTCGCCTCAGCCCCGTCATCATGTTCATACTAAGTTAAATATAATTTATTTCAATACTCTTGAAATATTTAATATCGTAGTTATAACTTTTTTTATTTAAAGTGTTTAAAGTTTAATTTGTAAAATGGAATACCGCGCGCTTTAAGTGTCCCGATTTTTTACTTCTTCAGAATGTCAACCCTAGGAGCAGAAGAAGCCAATGGAAGAGGAGCAAAGAGAGCAACTACCCTAATTTATAGTATTGTATGTGCCACACCCGACGGTCACGTGTTTCTGGAATGTTCTGCGTTCACATAACCAATCACATTGCAGTACATCATTTTCGCTCACATAACTACATGACGCACGGCTTACTCTGTAATGTCATTTAGCAGAAAACCATGTTTCCTTTGTATTTTGTAAATACGCTTGCGACATCTTCCATTCATTTTGAATCTATGTAATATAAATTTAGTATAATTTTATTAATATTTTAAGATCAGTTTCTGTAGTCGTAACATCTGCCCCTACTTACTAAAACGCTGACTCGGTGTTGTATAATTTGACATATCTCCATTTGTAAATAAAACAAGTGGTAAAAAGTATTAAAAAAAACTTTTTGAAAATCTACAAAAAACCATTAATAAACAAATTGAGGTAAAACTACATAAATCACACATAGGTTTCAATATTTGAACGTCCACTCATAAAACAATAAAAAGGGACAAAACAAATTAATTTCTTGGTAAAATACATAGCAAGGTAATAAATTAGGAAGTGCATCATACAGAAGTGTTAGGAAAGAATCAGATGATAAAGAATTATGGTGAAAACTCATTAGTGTTATAATAACGGACACAAACACACGCAGAAATACACGGAAGTAAGCTGTAAGAGGCGTTGGAAATCAAGTTCAATATCAGAGATATCCACTTCCGTGAATCACACATATGCTCCAGTAATAACTCTCAACGCTGTTAGCATAAGGATGCCAAGCTTCGCAGCGTCACACAGTTAATTTGTTGATTTACGGACGCTCTTTAACATATCAGTGTCTCATTCAATTCAGGGCGTGAAACGGTCGATCAATTTTCTTCAGAGGTCTCTTCTTTCAGGTTTGAGTCTATTTTACATGCCATAAGCCTACGGCATGGGACCCACGACTTCACATTCCTTCAGGCCCGAAAAAATCCGTCTAATCTGGCCGGGATTGAACCCGCGACCTTGGGTCTACGAAGCAAGTTTGGTTGCCACTATACCGCCAGGACCGACACACACAGAGTTCATTTTCGAATCACAATAGAAATGGACATTTAGCATTGTGCTGTAGATAAGGTGATGCGCCCCGCGCCGAATGTGATGAGAAAGCGCATGGGGCCCTCATGGCTGGGAGAATGTTCCTGCTGATCAACGACATCTCAGAAGGAATTGCTGGTCTTCCATTAATCCATCCGTGGTCATAGAGATCACAGGAAGTTCATAAGTCCCTGAGAAAGTATAAACAATAAATATACAAAAATGTAGTCATGCTCTGTAACAAAATACTGAAGAATTCAAGAGAATTAATAAAACTATAGAGCAGTAAAAAAATCTACACAGTATTCATGCAGTATGAAAATTACAGGGTATTTAAGAAAAAATTACAGTTAGGGTACAAACACAATGTTTACAATTTACATTACACTGAGATTCGATAAGACGTACAGATAAAGAACAAGTTACGCTAATAAATGAATAAATATTATTGACATATAAAAGAAACTACTCTTACTTGCAAATAATAAATACAATTAATAAAATAAAAAAAATATTATGCTAAAATCAAATTACGTCACATGATATGGCCTATTAAAAAAGTAACATTTATTAGATTAATAATGGTGTAGAAAGATTATGAAGATTTAAAAAACTAATAATATTCATTGTGAGAAAAAAAAAAAGGATTAGAAGTAAAAAAAAATTATCCATGGGGAATATAACCCACGATCTTAACATCAGTAGCACGACGTTCTAATCCACGGAACTAACAGGGTTCCATGCTCGGAAGTGGAAATTATTCGCCTAAAGTAATAGCTACTACTAAAATCACATACAGTCAGCAATCTTTGCTACAGTGCCGGATTGCAGCCAGCAAGAAGATGCAGTCGTTTCGTATGGATAAGTCGAAAGAAGGAGAGAGGGGATATGTAGGTACACGAGACCCGTAGATAGCAGCAAAGACACAATATGCTCAAGTTAAACCTGTTGTGATAATTCTCGTCGCTTTAAAATGAGTTGATAGGCTCTCTAATACAATTGCGAACTACCATATCTATTCCTCGTCTGAGCAAGCAATTTTCATTTGCAATCTAATATTTCAGTTTATATCTTAAAAATGTCATACCTAAAAATACATTTTAAAGAACATATGTACCTGAAATCACATAGAAGTTGCAAGAACTTCCTACTCCCTCCCCCCGCCCCCTTTCCGTAACCGCCTCTTCTACACTTGAGCCCGAGTCGCTGTCTCAGGTTTATTACCAAGTTCTAGTAATGTTGACTCTTGCTACTTCTTTGCGTAAATCTTCCTCTTGAAGATTTTCAGCATAGGCAACACGCGTCGCTTAGTCGTCTATCGTAACTTTATGGAAACCTTCGTGCATAAATTTCTGGATATCCGCCAGCCGAAATGTCAATTTCGGGCAGCAACTTCACATTTTACTTTGACCCATACGAACTCTATCGGGATATACTGGCAGTGATAGGAAGTAATCGAATAACAACGGAAGAAATCATCTATTTCGTACTGTTTTTCATGTGGCATGTTCTGCTTAACTTTTTGAAGTAATTCTGCCACTGTTTCAGCGGGAGTATGTTAATATTAAGGATTTGCAGCCATTTCTGAATGTCTTGTTTCCTAGATTTTGTTGTGAGGACTTTATGAATTACTTTAGAGTGAAAACTTGCATTGTCCTTGATGATAACTGATACTTCTAGTAATTTAAAAATATGTTCACAAACAAGTATTTAAAAGTTTCTGCTTTCATTTCCAGTGATAGTAAACATTTGTTTTGTGTGGACGGAAACGAAACAACCATTTGTCTTCCGAGATGAAACCTATTTTTGCAGACATGGCAAACAATGAGCCAATCTTTTCCAACAGGAACTTTGAGACCACTATTTGCCGAGGAATCCTGCCAAATGTCTTTTCGAGTATGTTTTTGGTCACCCCAGGTCTCATCAGCATAAAATATGGGAAGAGTATTACTTAAATTCCATAGTCTTTTGTTGTTCTCAAATTTTTATTCTGGCGGCAACAATCTCGTTCCTTTTTAACAGAAATTTCCTTCCATCATTAGTTCTATAACGAAAGTCTGTATTGTTTAACATTGGCCCCAAAGATAACGTGGAACCTTCATTTTGTATTTTGCCCCTCATCAAACGAACAAGTTTTTTAAGGATATGGTATTCGCCGTTATCATACATTTTAAAAATGGTGCGGCGAAGAACGTCGTTTTGAAAGACATATTTTTGAGTCTTACGGTATTGTCCAGGGAATTTAAACAGGGGCCGCCCTGACGCTCATAAGGTTAAACTAAACTGCCTTTCTTCTTTTGAGAAGAAAATAATACTATGGTAGAATAAAGAACCATGATGTAAGACGTGGCGTTTGCTGACAGCAGTATTTATTCAATTACTCATGTTCAGCTATAAGCCACCTAAATTATTGCTTCTTGGACAGACTGCTTCAAAATGTCCAGCTCTATTCAGTGGAATAGTTTATAATAATTAGCAGTTTTTGGATTTCATGAGCGAAAAGATAAAAGTGAAAAGTAACTATTATGTTAGGCAGCGCATTATCTAACTGGGTAACAGCGGCCCTTTAGGGATGGCTATTCGCTCGCCTAGCTCCTCCTCGTGTGCCTTCTTATTTCGTACGCACTTTAAAGTAGTACATCTAATGTGCTAGTTAGGGATCGCCTCTAGATGGTGTTTGAGTTCGTTCCCGTACCTTCTAGACACATTTCCAATGTTCCCGAAAGTTAGCTATTTTTATATAAATACCAAAGGATTCAACATAAGCTTATTCAAATCCTACGTAAGTAACAGGTCTCAGCCAACAAAAATTAATGATCACATCAGTGCACTAAAACTATATAGATGTACCTCAAGGAACTGTCATAAGGGCAATTCATTTTTAATATGTATTAATGGTAACGCTTAAAATTAATAGTGCAAAATATTCTGGGTTTATATGCTCTTATACAGGCGACACAGTTGTAATATTTAGCGGTATTAATTGATAAGAAACATAAACATGCTAATAGTAGCATTAACGGATTAAGGATTGGCTACACTCAAATCGGCTGTCTCTGGATATTTCTAAAACGAGCTTAATTACATTTTCATTAAGATCTCAGAATAGAAATTAAATAGTTGTTATTATACACAACTTAGCTGCACTTGCCGTTCTTCGATTGTTTCAACTTATGTGAAATACTTAGGCATTACTATTGACGAAAATTAGATGGGTATGCATGTATCTTAACATGTATAACGGAAAGCGAAAACGAATACACAAGTTCTACATTATTAGGTCTTTCTAACCGAATTATGTACTTCGTGTATTTATTTAGCTCTGTTTCACTCTGTAATTCAGTATGGAATATTAGGTTGGAGCCGTTAAATTAACGCTTTCTGCGGCAATATTGTTACAGAGGCATTTTATTAAAGTTTGTTTACGTGAACCTATGGATTATCCAACAAATCAAATTTTCGTAGAGTTTAACTTTCTAAACATTGAGCAAACATGTAAACTTTCTCTGCTTATCTATTTTCATAAATACCGGGACAATTTCAAAGCAGAACATCATGATTACCCCACGAGACAAAATAGTTCTTTCCTAATTATATCATATTACTGCAGGATCTTTGCATAGCTGATGTTTTGGGCCAAGAATATACAATGCGCTAATTAAAATTCAGTTTTGGATGAGCTGAACTCAAATTGATTCAAAAAAGCATTTATCCAATTATTTTGTTATATTGATTTGTATGCTTAACTTTTACTCTACATTTAAATTTATAATCTTATCAAATAATACATGGCTTATTATTTTGCACACGTATATTTAATACAATTGTTTTGAGTTTTTTCTATATCTGCATTATTAATTTACATGTAAAAATTTCAATGTATTAGTATATAAAGAGCCGAATTTGCACGAGATTTTGCTCTTTCGGAGTTGCAACTCTCTTGTAATCCTTTGCTATGCTTGCATTAAAATAAATAAATACAAATAAACATGCAGTGAGCCAGTCGGTCGTATAGGCGCAACCATTTTCGTCATATTTCGGCTATTGTTTTATATTGCGGGAGGTTTTGTTATTAGTGTGAGTCATATTAGATAAATAATAACCGCGAGTGATGGAAGCCTCATCTACTAATTAAAAGTACAAGTCTAATTATTCTGTCGAGTTTTTTACTTTGTAATTTTTGTGCCGATAAATGCTAAATCATTGTTTGTAATTTACGTGAGTCAATGTCAGTATATAACGACACTTTGGCAAAGCAAAGTCTAACTTTGATTTCTTTCAAGGCAAGCCCCATCCCGTAAAAAACGGCCCAGATGTCCGGTGTCCCCGTAATTTTTGATGATGCACGAATGTCCGGCATTTCAATTTCGAAAAATCACTGAAAATCATTTTATCAGTGTTTACTTTCTACGTGCTAAAATTGGGTAATTCTGTATGTTATCGCTTCATTTATTTCTGTTAAATCTCATTTGGAAGTAGCCTGTGTGCATGCTTCCACGCAACAATGGTCGTCAACCATCTCTCCTCTCCTTCCTCCTATTCACGATTGTGAAAAACTGAGATAAGTGCCTATCCGGTTTCAGGAAAAAGGCTTGTCCCACTGCATTAATCAACCGAGCCAGACACTAACATAGTCGCTTGAGCAAAGCCACCTCGTCCTCTTTGCCCTTTACAATTGTACATCACAATAATCCATTTGATCTATCTATTGTCAGCAAGCACCCTCATGAGTACCCAACACCAGGCTCGTCGAGATGTCATGGAAATCTAACTGCCTGTAATGCATCATTTTATGCAACTAATCGCTTCGCCATAAATGGATTCTTGTGTTCGACGACTTTGTGTTGTAAACCTAAAATTAAAACTGCAATGCTTTCAACAACATTCTGTGATTTGAAAATTCGGATTCGGTATTTCATGTTTTATTAGTAACTGCATTCAATGTTTTGTTTGCTGTTGGAACTATCTAATTTATATAATTGCATATACAATGTTTCTTATTATATCCAGAGTAAAACCGTAAACAACATGAATTTACTCAATGTTCTGCTTTTTATAACGCTTCTTGTTTGTTGAAATTGTATAATTATTACGTAATAATATCCACTTTAATAATTCTTAACAAGTAAATCTAGGAACACCAGTTGCAGACACAACATGAGCTACTTGTGTATTACCTTGCCGCCTGTACACGTTTATAATATGTCCCGTTTGTTTCCGCGTCCAATAGACATTAGCTGTTTTCCATGGTCGCGACATGATTATTGAATGCTTAATAATTTTGTGTAATACTACTGCAATAATGCGATGCTGCACTGCACTGAGCGGGAACTAAAACTTGCAATCTGGCTGGTTTGTTTTGCTTAGTATGCGTCACAGGCCATATAACGGTCTTAAGTATCCGGGTTTCTTCTTCTTCTTCTTCTTCTTCTTCTTCTTCTTCTTCTTCTTCTTCTTCTTCTTTAGCTAACTATCGCGGATCTCGGGATGGGGATCAATCGCCATTGACTGAGTCCACACATCGGCGGGAATCTCGTTTTTTATTTCTTAAACCTTATTAAAGAGGACATTTAAGTATAGTTTCTCAATTTTTTCTCTCTAATATACAGTAGTATTAAATTTTAGATAGGTATTTGCCCCACTATCATCTGCATTGTTGGTGGAATTACTGCCATTGATTTTTTTTTTTTTTTTTTTTTTTTTTTTTTGTGGACCAATGCCATTTATGAAACATTACTCAGTTTTATTGTTCTATTTTAAAAAACGAAGGAGTAAAAGGCTATTTTGTGTTTTTGGCTACATTTTCCTCCCTTCATCAGCCTCCAGGAGCCAAACAAGTTTTTCTTTTAAAGAAATTAATGACACTTTTTCTCTCCTATCTTCAATTTTCAGTTATTTCACCACTTCCTTGCAGATAAAACTAAAAATAATGAACCATACCACGACCACTAATCATGCATATGCCACAAAGAAGCTTCCACTTTCAGATTTGTGTATGAAACTGTTATGTTGACATAAGGGTTTCAAACTCTGCATTCTCATACAACCATCTCCTTACATTTTAGCTACTAGCAATATGTGGAGACATTTACATACTAGTACAATTACTACTAAATACTGAATGATTATCATACTATTCTATCTGTAATAATGTAAATTTTGTTTACAGCTGATTAATTGTGTTAGGAATCTTTTTCTCATGAAAAATTTACATTTTGGCTAAGAGATCACTTTTTAATTTTTCTATGTTGATATAATGCAATTATTAAAACTGAAAGCTTCTTAATTTAAAATATATAATTAAATTAACATAAACCAGAAAAGATTTTTTTAAATTTTAAATTTGGTTAACTCGGCATTTATTATAATATCATGCTAAATAAGTGATAAGTTGTGGTTATATGTGTTTTTCTTTTCTTCCTCTATTTTGTGTATATGTGTAACCCATGCCAACTAAAGTTGTACTTATTAAAATTCAGAACTTCAGCATCTTAAGGATGTAATGAGTGGTAAATACTTCTGAAAATAGAAAAAAATGTTTAAGGTTATTTTAAATTTCTTAGATACTTTACCAAAGTTAGTATGAGCTAAACATATTGTAAGGAGTTTGTAATGTTTCTTTTGATTATATTTTTCAGAATAATGAAGATAATGAAATAGACTGGCATGATTATAAACAGATAGCATTGGATTTGCAGAGAACAGGACTTGGAGAACAAGGCAAACCAGGTTTTCTTTCCACTTCTGATGAAAAGGAAAAAAAGGCCCTTTATGATGTGATGGGTTTTAATGGCCTTCTTAGTGACAAAATTGCACTTGACAGATCACTGCCTGATATAAGACATAAGGGGTGAAGTATAAAAATATTTTTATTTCTGCAATTTTGTGCACTAACAGTCTACAAAATAATTTTTTCAGAGGATGTTTTCATCATTATCATCATCCTCCTATGCCGCCGCCTCCTCCTCATCATCATCATAATCATTATTGTCATCAAAGTGTCCTCTGAGCTGATGAATAAGAATACATGAAAAATATGGCAATGGTCTAAGTGATGATGGAGATATATAAATTAATTAGTCCTTTTTACTGCTCTTTTTACTTTCCAAAATTGTTAGAAGAATTTTAATGTTAGGGCAAGAGAGAATGAGAATGCTTGCACCCATATTCATTCATGTTTGTGTGCGTCCTGGAGCCAAGGGTGTGCTAAAAGTAGTAGATCAGTGCTCTTCTCATTTTATGAATTACACAGTCAAGAAGCATGAAGATAATTCATTTAAGCTTATTGATTTAAGTTTAGTTCAAATTATGGAGTTGAAAATAGTCAAATATTTTTGGTTCAATAAGCTAAATTGTTTAATTTATGTTCTAAATAGTGATTCCTTTCAAGCATTGAATTTTTGCTACTGTAGAAGGTTGCTATCTCCACTTGTAATTGAAGAGATCTGTAATTGTTAATGTAATAAGTTTTAAATTTCCTCTTTGCTAGACCTTTATGACTCAAGATGTGCCAAAATTGATTTTCTGAAATTTCACCATTGTGATTGTTTTACAAAACATGTTACTTTATCTCTTGTAATTTGGAAGCTCAGAGTTAGTAACTTCTTGCCTGGACTGTTTTATTTTTTTAATATCCTTCTGGCTATTTTTAAATTTATAGCTAAAACTGCTTTTTGTGAGCGATGGTATTGAAATAATTTGGGAGAAATAAGAATTTACCAATGACTATCCAGAACAACTTAAGTTGTTGTGAAGGACATTCATTTTTGAGCACGTAAAAGCTGTTTAATTTACAATCCCCTATTGTTGTCTACATTCTTCTGAATGGGAAAAGAAGGCAAAACCAACACAGCAAAAAACACGATTTATTATACCATGGTTTATTAAAAGGTTGTACTTTGCTTTTTATCTTACTTTATCAGCTCTTTAAATTAGAAGTTGGTTTCTCATACAAAATTTTATCTTGAAAAAAATTACTAAGTAAGCCTTCTATTATTCAACCACACTCTTGTCCCTTGATAATGTTGTACTTATAATATAACAGATCCTCTCACATATTTCAATCTTTATATTCTTAACTCTACAATGCCAACTCTACTGTCAACCAATTTCAAAGCACTTATAATACCAGCCTACTATTTGAAAAGAAATACATCATGTCACATTGTTGAATGGGTACAATATGCATGCACACTTCACTCTCATTTCAAGCTCATTCAGATTCTAACAAAGTAGCTTACAACATGAAATATATTTTTTTAAGGCACTTGCAAAAATATTTACTGTGTTTAATGTGTCTCTGATATCAGAAAGTCTGTTATTTTGAATTTTAATTTTATTTAAATCAGTTTAATATTTTATTATTATTTTATTTATTTAATTTAATAAAATATTAAACTGATAGGCAGAATAACAGTGCTAACATAAACTCAGCATCCCTGGAAAGATGAATGCAGAATATAAAGGATAAGTATAAAATAGATTAATTGACAGTATGGTAAACATGGTGACTTACTGTTATGGCAATGCTGTCAGGGATAATAAACATTTAGAGGATGATATGAGGATAGTCATTATGTTCTATCTGGCACCATGAAAGCTCTATAGATGAAAACTCTGTAGTGCTTGCTTGACCTAAAGGAGTTGATATCTGGTGTCCATATGAAAAAGCTATGCAAGAGAACAGTGTTTCAACATATAAGCATAAAAATAATATAGCTTCTCTTATTATTTTTCCTCCATTGGACATAAAAAGGTTTAAGGATCTGTATACTACAGACATTCTGAAAAGATGTATGGGAAGGTATACTTACAAACGATGAGTACTTAAATTTTAAAATATGACAAATTTCTCCAAAACTGGTTTTGTTGGCAAGAAAATAGTGAATATTGCAATAAATGATAGTATGAGGGGCAAACTCAAAGTACTTTGACGTAATTGAAAGTCATGCTCAAGTATCTAGATTTATAATTATAGTACATGTTCTAGTCTGTATATTTTTGCACAATCTGTTTAAAAGTTCTTCTGAACATATTAAAAAACAAACCAGTTATTAGAGAAACACTGTGAGGGGGTGGCCAATTTCAGTGCCAAAATAGCATAGTTGGATATTTTAAGACCTTTAAATGTAATATGTTTAATGTTAGACATGCTGATTTGCAAATATATTACATTTGGTGTTTAAATTATAGATTAAAATATATTTCATCATGGCATGATTTTACTATTCAATTACTGTAGCTGCCAGTCATAGACAACAAAAACAAATGTACTGTTAACTGCAGAGACAGAAGACCTCATGCCTTGTTGCTCTCTTTGTTTCCTGCATTGTAAATATGGCATACCTAATAAGGAATGTACAAAGACCCAGATAAAAAAATATGCTGTCCTTACAATGCTAGTTTAAAGCTCTTTTTTCATACAAAATATTAATTATATGATCCTTGCTTATTACAAGGTTTAATTTTACTTGTTTTGATGAATATTGCTACCTCACAAAATGTTTTTTTTAACAACTTCTATAATAGGTAAATATTTCATACTTTACCCTTGTTGATGTACAATACTTTTTTTTTAAAATCGTAACTTTTGGTAGTAATCTAACGGATTATCTTCAGATATATAATCTTATTTATACATGTCTCTTTCATCTTTGTTTAAAAATGTAATGATTTTATATGCCTTAATTTGGGCTCATATGTCATTTCTATTTATATTTATATGTTTTTTCCAGGTTTTTTGTTTTAAATTTTTGGCCCCCCTGTTTGTAAAAGCTTATCTGTTGTTATCAATGATATCTCCAGAAATTAGATATTTAAGAAATGCTTAATTTTTATCCTTAAAAATGTTTGAGAACCCCTATCCAAAACATTGGATGATTAATAAGCTATGGAAAGTTATAAATATACCAGCAAATACCATGCTTCAAAGTTTTACAGTGTAGTATAGAAATAACTATTTAAATTTTCTGTGTGAATAGCTGTATATAAAAAAAAGGCATTACCACATTGGTGTGAAGTTTTATAGTTTTCTCAGAAAAATTATGTATTCAGGAAAGTTTAGCACCCTCCTGTTATATTATCACTGCCCCACGTATGGTCCATAATGACAGAGAATCTTATACTAAATTATTGCTATTTTGCCATATTTTAATTGACTGCACGATTTTCATGTAAATTAGATTTAATTAATTTCTTTAGTACAACACTTCTTTATTGACACAGTTTTTCAGTACGTGCAGACAATGAACTGTACTCATGTACTGTATCACTCGAACAAAGGCATGTTGAATGTTGGCGATTTCATAATAACAGTAGATGCATCACTATAATGTCCAGGATAGCAAAGATGCAATGGGCCTTTATAGTCATGCAAGGCACATGAACTAGAGAGTACCATTACCACTGGTATCCATCTGTAACATGCTTAATATGTTAAAGTATATCTATGCCTAATTTCATTGCATCACATTAATGATTTATAAAGCTATAAGAGAAAATCAAGGTACAAGCGCGAGTGAAATCTACAGAATGTGTAAATTTTGAAATTTATTCCTAATTTTCTGTTGCAGCTGCAAAGGAAAGAAGTATTTAGCAAGATTGCCCAATGTAAGTGTAATTGTGCCATTTTATAACGAGCACTGGAGCACCCTCCTAAGAACAGTAATTAGCATCATCAATAGATCACCATCTCATCTTATCAAGGAAATTATATTAGTGGATGATAATAGTCCTGAAGGTTTGTTTGAATGACTTTTGCTTTCATTTCTGTTATACTCTTAATGCTTTGTATTTCAGTTACATTTAACTGCTTCAGTAATTGGTATGTAAAGGCTATCAATTTCTACATGCACTTACAGCTTGCATGGTTAAGTATGTAATAGTAAAATGATATGTTAAATTCTCATGCACTTATAGTTATAGTTGTGGCATTTGCACTATTTATAACCCCCCCTTTTTTCCAGATAAGCTGAAGGCACCTTTAGATAATTATATAGCTCAAAATTTACCAAAAGTGAAAATAATAAGGCTCCCTGAAAGAAATGGGCTGATAACAGCTCGTTTGGTAGGAGCTAAGCAAGCAAGAGGTGAAGTGTTGATCTTTCTTGATTCTCATACTGAAGCCAATGTAAACTGGCTCCCACCATTGCTAGGTAAGTACAAGTATTGTATATAAATAGTGTACTTATTGTACTTTGCAACAGCTAGTGCATATATGAATATATTAATTTATATTTGCAACTAATATACAAGCTACTTACCTCTGTGGCTCAATTGATAAGATATTTATATAACACAATGATATGTGAAAGGGATGAAGTTGCTAGCCAACCCAAAAGAATTGCTATTACTAGTGCAGCTACCATTATTTATAAATTTTATAGTATTAGTTTATGTTTAAATTAAAAAAACAAATGCTAAAAAGAAATATATGCATTGTTTTAAAGCATGCACAACAATGTGTAGCAAATGAATGAATGGTGTTTTAACGCCCGTTTTTGCTACAGAGGCACCACAGGTGATGGACATTGATGATACATTAGATGAAATGATATATTGGGAAAGGATTTATTTTTTTTATAAGGAAGGAATCGTTCCAAGCCTAAATTTAGGGTACCTCCCTGGCATTTGCCATTTATGAGGACTGAGGAAAACCTGGAAAAAACCTCAGTCAGGAAGGACATACATGGCAGTATTCGAACCCAGACTTCCCGCTCACGAATCTGCGAACTAACGACCTCGGCCACCCATGGCGGTAATGTGTCTAGCAAGGACAGGCAAACCATATGATATCACTCGCAACACAGAGTGGATGTGCTGCAGGAACGGGGACAGATTTGGTCAGGTGTATCAGGCAGTGGTGAACAGTAATGAAACAAAGTTATGAATAGTATTGTAAATACACTGTCTGTAGTGTACTGCATTTATGAACTCTTCCATTTAGTTTAACAACTTTTTTTACACTATTTGGAGCAAACAGGTAATATTATTAATAAAAATTATTTACCATGTTCTTCACTTTGATCCACAAACATGAAAAATGGAATTGTGTCAGAAGGACTACTTTTAATGGGCAAGCAGATGCTCATCCATTACGTGGGAGCTTCTTTTTGATTTCTCATTTGTGAAAAGAACTATTTGCAAATACATGTGGACCCAAATATAGTAGCAATTCTGGCAGCAAATTACTTAAAGCCTGAATAGGTAGGTACATATCTACCAAATCTTTGCACTTAATCATAAGGTACATATTGGTCTATAGATCTATAGCTTCAATTTGTAAATTTATCTTGACTTGTAACCAATGCTGAATGGGTTGACAGGGAAATTATTTTACCTGTTTTTTTTTATCATAAAATCGATAATCTCTGCATTACTTATACTTCCAGTTTCTCCAATTTATTATTGTACTTTTTAGGCTATCCAATGAAAGAAAAAGGGGACTTAAAAGGGGAATCTGACTTAACAATAAATAACACATTCAATTCTTGTCCTTGATTGCTGAACAACTGAAACAGGTGATACTTAAAACATTTTTAAAATTATGATCTATCAATGGAAGGATGTGGAGGTGTTATGGAAATTAAAGGAGGGTTTTAGTTAAAATTGCTTCTTGGTGTGTTAAACTTCCACTATATCTTAAGTAAAATAGTTTAATATCTTGAGTGTGACATCTCCTGTAAATGTCTGAGAAGTTTTTACTTTGGAAGTGTGCTGGAATAAAGCCTCCAGAACATGGCCAGTAAGATAATTCTGCAGTATGGGAGAAGAAGAAGAAGAATTTACAAACTCTAACATTAGAACAATAAATATAATTCTCAAACAACAAATAAAAATTATTCATATAATAATGTAAAATAAATTTGAATTTTGAATAAAAAGTTGTGATAGAGCAATAAGTAACTTTCATATTCAATTGATGTCAACAATACATAATTGAAATCATTATAAAACAACTGTAAGTTTTGAATCTTAAATTATAAGCAATAAATTGTAAGGCAAAAGAATATCATAAAATCTCCAGTTTGACAATTAATAAAATATTTTAGTGCAATACCATCATTACCCTGGCTTAATACCTTGACTACAAATACATGTTCATACCAAACAAATTCATAATATAACCTTAAGCCAATGTAATAATCCGTCGTAACTACATCTACATCTCCTGCCGAGGAGACCTTCGCTCACTATGCCCTGGGATCTTCACCTATCATCTTTGTAATTACATCATTTATTACTGCACTGGCTCCTTCAACTGTGTAGTGACTAAATCTACACCTCCTGGCGACACCGATATATTGGCGATAATTCCCCAATTATACCCTGGCATCTTTTCCTGTTATTTTTATATGTACCATCTACATTATTTTTTTTACCGCACTTGCTCCCTCACTGCACCAAGATGACCTTCTCTGATTACACATATTATCCTTCTGCACCACGAGTATGTACTTGCACAAAGAGAAATTAAAAAAACCCACAGTGGACAATAAAAAAAATGATGCCCAAAATTGCCACCATAAAAAATATAAAAATCATGATAGTATTTGTATAATATCATTTGAACTTGTAATATATATTTGTAAATATTTTCTGTATGTACTTGACAAAAAAGAAAAGAAGGGGAAATAATAAATAAGAAGGGGAAAAAATCCTTGGCAGACAGTTGATATTTTTCTGGGCCTTATTAAATAAGCATATATAGCGCTATCTCTTTACCGGCTCTCAAAATTTTTGCCGGCAATCATTTTATAAGGCCCCGAAAAATATCGATTGCGCGCCTCAGGAGTAATAAATACTACTTTCCTATTTCGGTAAATGACGCTTCTTCCTTACTAAAACCTCCCACTATTGCAGCTTACGCATGCACGGAGCCTGGCTTTTCCTGTTTCACACGCGCAAGACGAGCATGCAGTTAGCTCGCGATTTTAGACTTCAAGAATACGTTACTGTCACAATAATGATAGGTCACATTATTATTTAAAAATTTAAACTCCATTATTAATGCATAATTTCCGTTATTATGGCACAATATTTAGTCCTTAATTATTACATACAAGTGGTCTGCATGTCCAATTGCTATATCCTCATTTAATTGAAATCTTTCTTATGAGTAATTTATACAAATAAAACAAAAAAGAGCTGTGAGAAATTCTGTATTTTACAAGTTTAGAGTATACAGTTTTACTTTTCTTATTGCACCAGTTATTTTATAATTTATTTCTATACATTGAGTTTTTATTTATTTTATTATTTTTTTTTTTGTATGATTTAATCCAAATTATTGCTGGTTTCTGAACTCCATATTGTACTAGAATGTTTGTGTTTACATAGCCAGTAGTCTTTAACAGATCTAAGAAAATAGCAATTAAAGTTTTGTAGTTTAAATATTTTCTTAATGTATGTGTAAAATTTCTCTATATGTTTTTCAGATATTTCTAATGTACATTAAGAATATGGGGCTGTAAATATTTCAATTATTTACATGAAATTTATCATTTTATATTAATTTAATTTTACAAATCACAAAGAGTAGAGTTATAATGGTGAATTTCACATATTTATAACCTGTGTAGGTGGAAATCAATAACAATAGATTTCAAAGCAATTCTGCCATAGTCATTGAAAGAGTTTTATTATAGTTTAAATCAAAAGTAAGTATAAATTAGATAATGAGGATCATGATTATGATAAAAAGGAAAGGGAAAGTGTTGTTGGTTTGGGTACTTAACAATGAACATACGATATGTATAAGAGTGAAGCAATTATCAGGTTTCAGTTCAATTCTGTTGCGCATAAATACAGAGTGAGTCAGAATAACACCGAACAACTCCAAGGCGTGGTTCAGGGCATGTATTTGAGTATTTTCTCATAGGGAATGTATGCCCGTAAACGCCTTGTCATCGAGCTAGAGCGCATTAAAGTTTTTCAAAAGACGCGTCGGGTTAGATGAAATTCCGCTGAACAGATCCTCCACGACGTTTGTTTTCTTGGTTGCGTTTTTTTTATTTTTTTTTTTTATTTTAAATATCCTTGTGTTTGTTTTTAAAATTATTTTTTTTATGTCATCATTAATCTAAAATCTGCGTACATTTAAGTGGTAAAGAGATTGCATCGCATATTATGTAGCGACTTTGTGATTCTATAAGAGATGAAAGTAGGCAATCTCAGCATAAATCAGGACATACTAAAGTGCTCCGTTTACTGGAAGCACTCATTTTACAGGCTATTGTAAACATGTTCAACTTTACGTAAGCAGAACTGCCAGATGCATCATACTTATGGTGCTGCTTGGGGGAATGCGAAAAGAGCACTAAAGAACTTTTGCATTTGGCTCATCACAGCACCTTTACTGCCGTATATTAACGACTGCGAGAAACAAGAACTTTCCGAAAACAAGCGCGTCGTTCGGAAGTCCAAAGAAATGTAAGAACAGTGACTTCAAAAGAGGATGTTCTTGACAGGCTCCATAATTCTCTGTCTACAAGTACAAGAGCTATAGCGCATGCCATATAAACAAGCCAGTCTTCCGTTGTAGAATTCTACGTGAACAGCAATTATATGCGTATCATGTCACCAAGATTACGCACTCGGACAAGATGACTTTCCACCCCTACTACAGTTTGTCCAGTGGTTTCTTCATAAATGCATTCATGAATACAATATTTCCTATAGTCAGATTGTGGACGGACGAGAAAGTACGACACGTATTTACACGAGAGGGCATGTTTAACACGCTTAATAGTCATATTTGGGCACAGGAAAGACTGTTAGAGTTGAAAATTACCAACACCGATTTGCAGCGAACATCTGGGTTGGCATTGTGAATGGCACACTCATTGGGCCCTAATTACTATCTCCTCGTTTGACAGGTCACACATACTTTCAATTTTTACAGCATACTTTGCCAGACTTTCTGGAAGATGTTCCTTTAGGAATACTCCTGTTAATGTGGGGCACCTGCGCATTATTCCAGTGACATAAGGGATTTCCTATGTTTAATGTATCCTGATTCGCTGGACCGATATGATCAGCGCGTTCACCAGATCTAACCCCATTGGAGACTTGTTCAGACGCCGGTTAACAGTGACGAGGAGCTGATGGCTATGATCTTTGTTGTATTTAATGCTATTTGTGATGAGCCAGGTATTTTTGAAAGAACTCTACAGTCGTTAAAACGATGCTATCAACTATGCTCCGAAGCCAGCGGTCGGCATTTTGAACATCTTTTGTACACTTATGCACTTTTTCAATTCTTGTTTGTTATTTTACTGCCATATAATTAAATAAACATTCACAAGTTACTAAGTCAATTTAAGAATTTATTGTATTGTTTAAAATTCAAGATACGCTCCTATTCTTATTCCAAAACTCTCCCAATGCTTTGTAGCAAAAGATACGTAGACACCCTGTTCAGCGGAATTTCATCTAATCCAACGCGCCTTTCAAAAACTGTAATGCCCACTAGCTCGATAACAAGACGTTTACGGGCATACATTCCCTATAAGAAAATACATAGATCCCCTGAATTACTCCTTATAGAGACTCATTCTGTATAAGCATATGTCCATTGATGAAATGTCACATTATGGTTGCAGAGAAAGGCTCTAAGCTGATGAACAAGAATGTACCTACACTGGCCGGTCCTAGGATCGTGAAAAATGACTGTAACCTGTAACACTTGTAACTTGATGATGTAAATAAAACTTTTGTTGCATATTTTTGGTCTCTCTAATGATATATAATTTAAATGTGAACATTCTTTTTCAGATCCTATCGCCAAAAATTATCGAACTGCCGTTTGTCCATTCATTGATGTTATTTCTCATGATACTTTTGAATATCGTGCTCAAGATGAAGGTGCACGGGGAGCATTTGACTGGGAATTTTACTATAAACGCCTTCCCCTCTTACCAGAAGATTTGAAACATCCTACGGAACCTTTCAGGTGAGTTTAGTAGTGTATTTTTTGTTGAAAGTTACTAATTCCATGCATCATACTTGCTCTGCACTTGTAGACTGTACTGTAAAATCAGAGTAAATTCATGCAGTTAACTAAGTTCTAAGCAGTTCCATTTGAAGAAAAACATATAATTTAAGAGATCTTGAGCTGGGCCTGTAGAGAAAAGAACAGGCTTATTATAAATAACAAAAAGATGGTTGTGTTAATTTTTAGTGCTGTGGTGTGGAGTACCATCTTGTAAACATTTAGTTACAGTTAACTTACATAAAATATTTTGTTCATAGTAAGTGCAAAGCATGCTTTTTAAATAGACAGCAGTGTTTTGTGATATTAAGGAGGAATTTGGGGAGAGAAGCATTCCAGACATAAATTTAGGGTAGCTCCCCAGCATTTGTCAGTTATGAAAACTGAGGAAAACCAGGGAAAAAATACTCATGGACTATAGCTCTGGGAGAATGTATATCACAGGTCTCCCATGCCTTAACAATCTTGCCATAGCACTAGCAGTAAAAAGAAAAAGGAAGTGTAAACAATAGTTTCTGAAGTTATCAGGTCAACCAGGGCTTAAAAAAATTTTTTTTAGTCTTAGCATGCAACAAAAGGATTTTTTTTTATTTGTGTGCATTAACAGTTATATTTGTCAAAACATCTAAAGTCCAGCTTGCTAAACTGCTTTATGGGTAACAATGAGTGATGACTAAGCTATTTCTGTTTTAGTCAAGAAAATCTTTAATAAAATTGAAGAATGGAGGAAGTGTCCAATATTCAAGAAAGGATATAAACTGCAGCATGTGATATGTCATTAGAGTTTTTTTATCAAAGAAATAAGTGTTGAAGAAGTCACAAACCTTGGCTCATTCCGGAGTTTGGGTACAAAGCACAACAGTTTTTACAGGAATAATGTTTCAGTAAAGCAACTGAAGAAAATAAGATTTAACAATATTTTGGACTGAATTTCATCAATGTGATGCTATTAATCCTGAAAATAAATGTATCATAGATTTTAAACAAAGAATAAATTTAAAATATTTCTTATTTCTTGGAAAACTTCTTGTTTGGCACAAACATTGCTCAGTTGTTAAATATCTTGGACTAAAACTGGATCAAGAATTAAGCTTTAAGAAACAAGAGGAAATCACCAAAAATAGAGCTGAAATTACAATAATGCAATTGGTGGGAGGAAAAAAATCCCATGAAAAAATGTAAGAATCTACCACACTAGCATGATATCAGTATTGTTAGGATATGGAGCCAGTGTTTGGCCTCAACAATTAAAAGATAAACACCAAAGATTACTGGAAAACTCCAAATGGAGAGATATTATGCATTTCACTGGAGCCCCTTCCAGCTCATCAACGATGGCATTATTTATATAGACATATGGTCTACAAACCTACTTATTTGTTGTTAGGACTAAGAAAGCAAAAAGATGTGAAATTGTTGAATGCTGTTAGAATAGGAAAAGTTTAGAAGACTTCAGATTGAATTATTCAGGACGGAAAAAGATACTTCCATATTTCAGCCTTACTCACGGCTGGTCGTTTGTGCCTACCTCCGGGGACACCTTGTGTTAGGAAAGTGAGGGAGACCGGACTCCAAGGGTGGTATACAGACGAGTTCGTAACATATTTCCATATAGAACACTTCGACGCCGGTGAAGTCGTCCCTCCTTGGATTTCGAGCTCCTCAAAAGATCCGCTTCTATGCCAGACGCCGGGACGAAAGCGCAACCCATCATCACACCGCGTCCTGGCACTTTCGATGCTGTAACAGAAAGAAATGTAGGAGTGGAAAGTAAAGGTCCCTCACAGAATTCACCGCCATGGGTGGCCGAGGTCGTTAAGACGCGGACTCGTGAGCGGGAGGTCTGGGGTTCGAATCCCGCCAGGACCGTCCTCCCTGATAGAGGTTTTTTCCAGGTTTTCCTCAGTCCTCATATATGGCAAATGCCAGGGAGGTACCCTAAACTTAGGCCTGGAACGTTTCCTTCCATAAAAAATTCCTTTCCCAATATATCATTTCATCTTGTGCATCATCAGTGTCCACCGCCTGTGGTGCCACAGTAGTAAAAACCGGCGTTAAACACCATTTAAAAAAATCACAGAATTCGCCTAAGTGACCACCGGAAACCACAAAAAACCCCAAGATCAGGATAGTTGGCCCAAGGGATTTGAACCAGGGACCTCCCATGCCACTGCGCTGGGTTCTAAGGAGGCTTTGCTACAGGTAGAATGAAACTATGTTGAGCAAGGAAGTACCTTCAAAATTTGTCCAAGTATTAAAACTAATTAAAACTAAAACACTTTTTTTCATCTAAGAATTGTTTGAGCCCATTTCAAAATAAAAAATACGAAAGAAATTGAATTTTGAAAATATATCAATATATTAAGAAACACCTGAACATGTCACCTTTGTATGTCAAAATATGAAAAAATAAACATATAAAAATAAAAGTAAAGAGAAAGAGAGACCGCAACAATATCCAGACTTCTATTTAAACATATCATCAGGATTAAGTCTTACTTTGACATCATAAACAACATGATTATGATCATATTCAGGAACGTCATAAATTCTACATAATAGACAGAGTGCACAACAGACACTACGAACAGTGGGCAAAGACTACAAATAGACCAAAATGAGGGCACAAGAAGGTGGAGAGTTGGAAAAAAATCAAAAGCAGCATAAAGATATGGCTCAAGAGGTAGAACAACCTTAGAAAATAATAAGGAGAATACAATTTTAGCATTCTACAGTAAGAAGCCACAAAGGATGGAGGGCAAATCTTATAAAGATATGGGAAGAAGAAAGGGGGCAGTCAAAACAAGAGAGAGTTCATGATGCATTACCTTGCCTAAACTAAACGAATTCATCAGCAAGTAGAAGAACTTTTAAAAGGAATGTAAAATCCATATTATGCACTTAGTAATTAATGAAATACGTTTTGGCATTACTGTGTGTTAATTAGCATGACAAACTCTTAAGTTAACTAGTAAAAGAAAAACAACTATAATGCATTACTTAACTAGGGTGGTTGTTTTTTCCCTTCCAAATAACTTGAAAATAAATGTTTATAGGAAAATTACTCTATTTCAAAAAGCATCAGGAGCAAAATTAGATTTCTTGCAATCTATAAGTATTGCAAAAGAGAAACCACATTTTTGGAATTATTATTATTATTATTATTATTATTATTATTATTATTATTATTATTATTATTATTATTGAGATTAAACTACAAAAATTAATAATGGTATACTATCAAATAAAATATATGACCACTGGCAGTTAAAACTATACTGTGTGGGTATTTTTAAATATTTTTAAATGTAACTATGTTTATGAAGTGAGTCCTTGGTATCATCTTTATATTCACTAAAACAGAAAGAAATAGCGGAAAGTTTCGAGTCACTTTGCTTGTTTAAGAAAAGTTCATATGTTTAATAAAAGAAAAAATGTTACTATTTAAAAACAATTACAATGCTCTAAGCAAATTACACAGTCAGCAATAATACAATACACAATAGAAAATTCTATTAATTTTCATTGCATTTGAAATTAAATTTAAATTTTGTTGTAGAAAAAACAATAACAAACGTTTTCTGAAGTTTATACAGAGCTCTGTTACATACAAATATAATTTTTACACACATAGATTACTGTTTCATAGTGATATATTCAGATAATGCTTTTGTTCAAAATAAAATATATGCATCATTATAAATACAGTTTATATGTTAATTTCTCGTTTTATTTTGAAACAACTGAGAAAAAATTTAACCATAGAGGCTTTTTAAATTTCGTCTTTCAAGTATATCCCTACTCCTAATGGTTCAATTTTTCTAATTTTCAACAACTGTTTTTCTTATTTTATTTAAATGCTATATACCAAGTTTAGTTATGAAGAAACAAATAGTGCTGCTGCTAGAGTGATTTTTAAATTTCCCAATTTCCCTAATTTTCGGAAACTGTATTTCTTATTTTATTTAAATAGTGTATACCAAGTTTTGTTGCGAAAAGACTAATACTGCTGCCACTAGAGCGATTTTTAAATTTTGGGTTTCAGATAAACCGCCACTTCTAATAATCTGAATTGACTCATTTTCATAAACTATTTTTATTAATTTTTTTCAATGGCATATTCTGAGTTTTCTTTAAAAAAAAAAAATTGCGGACACTGGCAAGATTTTTAAATTTTGCTTTAACCCCCACTCTTTAAATTTTGGTTTTCGGATTTACCTCTACTCCTAACGGACTCATTTCTCTAATTTTTAGATTGTTTTTATTTTATTTAAATGGTATATACTGCGTTTTGTTGCAAAAAACAAATATTGATTCTGCTAGAACAATTTTTAAATGTTGGGTTTCAGGTAAACCCCACTCCTAATAGTTTGAATTTGGTGATTTTCAGGAACTATTTTTATTAATTTATTTCTGTGGTATATATCAAGTTTCGTTGAGAAAAAACAAATAGGGGCCTGCTAGAACAATTTTGAAATGTTCACTTTAATGTTAACCCCCTACCCCAATGATCTAATTATGCTAGTTAATGAAATCAAATCATTCATTAATTGATTGTTATATGCTGAGTTTTGTTGAAAAAAAAAACTGCAACTGCTGGAATGTTACCAAATATATTCACACATGACATATATATCATCGCTTTATGTTACCCCCCTCCTAATGACTCAATTTTGCTGTTTTTTGAACTTGAATTGTTTGTTAATTGATAGTTATGTGCTGAGTTTTGTTCAGAAAATACAAACATTGCAGCTACTAGAGCATTAAGAGACATACTCAGACATATAAATATAGGAGTAACGGCGGTTTGGTGAGCAACTGAAGATGGGAGATTCTCCTGAAACGCATCTTATGTTATGTAAGCAAGTGGAGTTTAGTGTAAAAAAAAAAAAATAATAATACCTAAGTTTAGGATATATTACTACTCCATTGTCAACAGCTTCGTAAGTGCAATATTTATATAAAAGTCTGTCAAGCAGGAGCTGCATAAACTAAGCAAATTCCTCACCAAGTATAATAACTTTAAAAAAGAAGATAAATCCTTATAGCCTTAATAATTAATGAAATAAGTTTTGGCAATACTGTGTGTTAATTAGCATGAAAACTCTAATAATAATAATAATAATAATAATAATAATGTTTGTTGAGATTAAACCTCAAAATTTAGTAGTAAACAATTAATTAAATGAAATGTGAACCCTTTAGTAAAATAATGGGCCATGTCCAGTTTTTCACTTTTCAAGAAAACTGCATTTTCTTTTACATCATATATTGTAAATAGTATACATAAAACAAATGTTTTATTTTTTTTATAGACACTCAGTAACACAAGGAAAATATATTATAAACATAAATACTTTTTATTGCTCGTAGGGGTACAACATTTATGTTCTTCTAATTGTTAAATGGTAGAATTTCAGGAGAACATGTTCTATGTCCAATTATATTTATACAGTCCATTTATAACATATAAGTTTCATAACATTAGATAACATAACACTAACTAAATCATTTTTACTTTGCATTGAACATTTTAATACTCATTGCATTAGCTACCTGCTCCTCGTCAGAGATAAAAACCTCATCTTCTCCATTACCATGCTCTTGGGATACAAGATTCTGGAAAAAACCGTGATGCAAGGGTGATATATAAGGAAGAAGCTACTTGAACCCTTCAGTTTAGCTTCAGTGAGTTTTCTTCCTTCTGAATATAAAATAACTGGACCAACACCATTGATGGATGAAGGGCAACCTTTCTTCCATCTTGCAAAACCCACTCTCTTCTAATCTTCTAAGTCACTTAATGAGTATTTGAATTTCATTATCATTGGTACTCTAGATTCTATATGTAGACATTGAATCTGTAACCATTTAACCTGATGGCCATCAGTAGTCTTATGTCTGTAAACTGCAATCTCTATCAATAAGTGACACAAAATTGTTTTTCTTCACTCTATGTACTTATTCTTGCTTATTATTTATTTGCCTTAACTTTAATTTGTATGTAAATTTTTGTTTTATAAATCTTTATGGTAATTAATTTTGGAATGATTTCAATTCTTCACTTTTGGTGCCAATTCCATCCAATGCTCAGGAATGTAAAAATCATATTTGTAGTGAGTTCTTTCAATGACAGCAAAATCAGCATCATTTGGCAGAAAACTGTGACCAGTTCTCACGAATCTTTGTTCAAGACTCCTTGCTGTTTTGCTGACAAGAAAACATCTTACATAGCCAAATTGAAGTTCCGATTTTGCCCTCTGCAATTATCGGAATATGTTACAATGTCATCAATGCCATTCTGTAATTTTTCAAGATAATTATTCACTCACATGAATCAATTTCATCTGGTCCTCTTGAAGCCATAGTGTCATGCTACATAAACATTGTAATTTTGCCACTCTTAAAATCATGAATTCCAAGATTATACACTTGCAGCTTTTACAGTAGTATACAAAATTTGTTGAAACAACAGGGCAAAGTAATGTTTTCTCTGTCAAAACTGAAAACAAGCTTCTGCAGATGCTTCATTTTTTGCATTTCTCACATTCATTCTTGCAGCTATTGCCTTTTTAAGATGAAGTTTATGAACATTTTTCAGGGATTCTTTGTCTTCAGCATTTACTGTCTGTATATTATCCATTTTATATTTATCATATATTTTAAAAGTGTCTGTTTTGGGGTTGTGAAAAGATAGATTAAAATCTTCATTGAAACATTTTCTGTAAGCCTTTTCCTTAATGGGACCAATGTCTCGTTCCTTGCAAAATTTTAAATGTAAACTATACATAATTGTTATATTCTTCTTCTTCTTTGTTTATTTACAGATGCTCTGTAACATCTCAGGTTATCAGCATCCCATTCAAATCAGGGTTTGAAACTGCTGGCAAATTTGCTTGAGGCTTGAGGTTCTTTATCGTGCAGTAAATGTACAACACGGAACCATGGCCTTACTTCCCTTCTGAAGGAAGCCATACTTAGAATTTTTACACCAGAAAAAATCCTTCAGTTCTGGCTGGGATTGAACCCGTGATGTTGGGTTTAGGAGGCTAGTACGGTTACTACACCATCAGACCGACTTGATATTCAAATTGGAAGGAAGGTATTTTCTCTCATTCTCAGCTGTATGGTAGCTTCTGATATACTGACAAACATATGTGCTCCTTAGCAGAAGTTTTGCCAATAGTTTGATGATGATTGTGATGCTCTCTCCCATCTAATTCCGGTACTCTGCCAACAGAAGTTTACAGAACTAGGTCAAGTGGACCATTGCTGATTTGAAATAATTGAAAGAAAAATTATTTGCATACTATAACATCTCCATATTTAGAATGCACTGTGAAGGTATAAGTAGTTGATATCAGTTTTGTTTGGTCTGTTTTATTAGGTATTCCATCTCTATGGTATGTTACCTGTTTCCTCTGGAAAACAATTTTAAGCATTCACATTTAAGAAGTGTGAGATGGCTTTAAGTCTTCAGTATCCAGCTGTCTTTGTGACGTGTATGTGTAGAGAGGTTAGGAAGAAGTTTCTCATCAACATACCTTACTATCTTCGTTATATAGGCTGAATTTTTGAGAGCCTTATGCACATTATCACTCCACCTACTTGGTTGCCTTTTCTGTTTTTGACCCCTACTAGTATCTGATGAGCCAATGTCATTCCTATTTGACAAGCATATAGTGAAACAAACAACTTACTTAAAAAGAGACAATTACTCTGCCAGCATAGCATGTCATCTTTATGTCTCTTAAAATTATCTAATTCATGGGTACCATTTCTATCAGGATAATCCATATCACTATCAGAGCTATGACTCTTTTCATCTACAACTCCAGAGTCATCAAAATAGCCTTCACATGGCTCATATTGCTGGAATGTCACAGGTATTATGCTCAAAATGCATTGAAGTTTTGATTTTTATCCTGACTTTGTTTAAAAATAAAAATATACAAGTATAGATTATATTATATTATACTGATTACCTTCATTAATAAAAAGACTTTCTTGTATAAACTTTATCTTACTTTCTATTCAAAAATTGCATATATACTTACTCTTATCACTTCCAGAATCACTGAAATCAACTTCAGAATCTGCCATTTCAATGGGTTGTTGGACATGGTCCATTATAATAATAAACAAAATGCTTTCACTTCTTAGAAGAACACAAGTATGGCAGCAGACATGTTTCTGGACATGATTCTTTTTTTTCTCTCTCTCTCTTATTTTCTTCTTTTTTTTTAAATAGTGTTTAACACCTGTTTTTACTACTGAGGCACCACAGGCGGTGAACACTGATGATACATGAAATTATATATTGGGAAAGCAGTTTGTTAAGGGAGGAAACATTCCAGGCCTAATTTTAGGGTACTTCCCTGGCATTTGCCATTTATGAGGACTGAGGAAAACCTGGAAAAAACCTCAGTCAGGGAGGATGGCCCTGGCAGGATTCTAACCTCAAACCTCCTGCTCACGAGCCTGCGCCTTAACAACCTCGGCCACCTGTGGTGGTGTGATTCATTTTAATGGCACACATACTCATGAGCTATCAGTAGATATGCTTATTTTTAAATGTACCAAAAGTGGACATAGCCCACTTCTATACTCAAGAGCTCATATATGATCACTGATAGATAAAGGTATATGTGTGAGTATTTTATAACCTTTGTAAATGTAACTATGTTTATGAATTAAGCCACGTTTACATTCACTAAAATAGAAAGAAATAACAAAACATTTCAACTTAGGTATTCATTTTTTACACTAACTCCATTCATTATTAAGTGAATGGAGTTAGTGTGACTTCTTCTGGTATTTCAGCCATGTTCTGCATGATAATTTTTTCGTACTTGTGCTGTTTCAGACTTGTGTTTTGCTTATGCATAGCAATTTCATGAATAATTTTGGCACAAACTTTGATTTTTTACATTTCTCAGCGTATAACTAAAAAGAAAAAATTAACTAGTCCCTATTGTATCCAAATGGTTCCAAATGTTTTATTGCCACCCTAAGGATTTTGGTGGAACTAAACTGCATGCTGGGCTCTGCTTAGAAAGTACATAGTCAAGCATCTACATAAGCAGAAACGTGTAGCTCAGATTGATTTTATTTAAATTAATCAAGTGTAACATTGTAAATATAGTTTCATACCATATTTGGTGATTTACTGCAGCACAGAGCATATTTTGCATATATGAACCATATACTTAGCTAATAACTTCAAAAAGTATTATCATTGGTTTACTTTTTCCAGAAAGGATGATGTAATTTTTAATACTCACATTGATGCAGAATAATGCTTGAAGATTATGTAGATAATGTTCATATCATCTGAAGATTATCTTAGACTAAATAAATAAACTCAAATAGTGCAAGATATTAAACATTTCATTATTTGAGTTAGTAGCCTGCAGAGAGCAGCTGAATATTGGAAGAAGCGCTCATTTGGCCCGTAATGCACATAACCTTAAAAAAAAGTACAGGAATTATTTCATTTTTATTACAATTATGTAATTGATTTATGTGTATGTTTTCACATTGTAGGAGTCCTGTTATGGCCGGAGGCTTATTTGCAATAAGTACAAAATTCTTTTGGGAACTTGGAGGTTATGATGAAGGACTACAGATTTGGGGAGGTGAACAATATGAGCTTTCCTTCAAAGTATGTAATACATATTTATTTTACTTCAATTAAATTAACATTTATCATATTATAGTGTGTTTAGCATATCTGTATTTAAAATGTATATTCTAGTTGTGAACTTTCTGCCACAGTTCGCATAAAAATAATATTTATAGGAGGGCGGACATGAAAGGCTGTTTTAAACAGCCATTGAATGATAGCTATATAAACAGTTATTTCATTATTAAACACACTTTTTATCAGTATTTAAAACATTAATCCTTATAAAAATTCATGTTTACAAATATTTTTGACATTAATCAAAATTTACTTGTAAAATTTAGTTGTATTAAAAAAAATATTTGGCAACGTAATCATAATTTAAGATAATTTGAAATTTGTTTTTTTACTTCCCTTAGCGAATATTTGTTTCTTTCATCTGACCATTGCTTTATAACAGTGAAAAATGTTTTAAACAAAATATTTAATCCTGGAATATTAACTGTAAAAGGGACCAGAAACCCATTATTTTATAAATGTATTTACTAGAAATTTATATGACATTTTTTTGCATTACAGGCAATTAAGTTCAGTAGTTTTAATTCAACAATTATTAAAAACTACCTTATAAATGTATTTAATAGAAATTTGTATGACTTTTTTTTTGCATTACAGGAAAATATAGTTAAGTATTGTTAATTCAACAGTTGTCAAAACAAAAACATTTCATGTATGTAGCAAAGGCTTTGTTTCTAATATGCATCCAATTATGCACACAACTGTATGGTGGCTTAGTTTACCCTTCAACAATTGACACTAAATTATCATCATAACCTAATTAAAATTAATGAGTTGAAAAATGGCAGTTTGAAGTCCAAGTCTGTTGCTATAGGAACAAGAAATGCAAAGATCTGTTCTACTGTAATGTCGTTGCACTAGAGGTAAAATTAATAGTTGGCATTTTTATGTAGATCTAAGATACGAGTTCAAATGGACATTTCAGTACTTTGGTCCTGCTCAAGGGCCTATGTCCCTCAATAGGGGCACCTCTGGGAGAAAGGAATGAAGGAGAGAGACACCAGGTGGTGCAGCATGGTCATAGATGGGAATTTATTACTTACCAGGATTTATTAGGGTTGATTCATAGCACAGGAACAATGTGCTAAGAGGCGGAAAATGGATAGCCAAGCCAAACAGGAGAAATGTCTGTTGTATATTTCATCATTAAAAGTTATTGTCTAAACAGTTTTCAGCACCTTATAAGCAAACTCCATCATAATCTTGACTATAACTTAGACCCATCAAGATAAGATGCTGAAAAAAATGCCATTTCAAAGCTCTGAAAAAGTTGAAAGTTTTAGGCTCATAAGCAACTATATTTTTCAGTTAATTTATTTTTTTCGTATTTTTTCAAAATTTCATAAAGTTGTTTATTAAAAATCTGAAATTATGTATGTTTTGGGGTACTTCTTTTAACGAATCCTGCAAATTTTTAAATTAGATCTTAATAGGGTTACAAATAAATGCTCATTGTGAAGGAGTATTTATCGCACACCTCCATTATAGTTTTAATGTAATATGCAAATATTTTATAATATATTAATTTGTTAATTAATAATATTAATAGTAGTACATATTAATCCTAATGCATAAATTTAGGATAATAAGTTTTGAGTTGTACAACTAGCAGGGAATAGTTTCAAGAAATGAAATATCAAAATGTAACAAAGCAAGCTTTATGACAAAGCATCAGCTGGAGTATAGCTATGATTTGTACTTTGATTGTATCAGGATGCCTTGTGAAATAATTTAGTTCCGAGCTAACCATTTGTTGTATATTTTGAATTTTTAAAGCTTTGTGGGTATCATGCACTTACATTTGTGAACCTCATGGGCATTTGTAAACCATGTGGAGGTGATTTTTCATGGGAGTATAAGGAGATAGTTCGCTTTGTTTGGGATCACTTGTTCATCACTTGATGACTTCTTCAGGGCTAAAATATAAAATAAAATAAAATCTGCAACACTTCGTCCTAGCTCCTTGTTACATATACAAGGAAGTGCATTTCCAAATTTTATTATTTATTAATTTTTTTTTCCACAATACATATTAATTTTTCATATTATATCTATATTATATAAACAAAACAAAATATAGTTAAAATAAAATTAAACATTTCACTACTAATAAACACTAACTGAGATAAATAAAATTATAAATCTACTGGAAGCCAGTAAACATAACCAATAGCTGGTATCCAGCTAACTACCTGAATTAAAAAATGTTTGTAGGAAACTGAGCGGTTGAGGTGCTGGTAACCAGCACCTTCCTCACCCTAACTATCTAAGGAAATTATACTTGCCTACATCTTCTATCTCACTTAATCTTCTTCTATAACCTTCCTTCTTCTATCTTCTTCCTGGTCCCATAACTTTTATCTTCAATACCCCTAAATCTTCTTCTATAACATTCCTTCTTCTATTTTCTTCCCAGTCCCATAACTTACATCTTCCAAATAAGTGTACTTACGAAGCTGTTGACAATGGAGTGGTATATATATATAAACAATGTATACAGTTTTTTTCACACTAACTCCATTCACTTACATAAATTTGGAACATATGTTTCGGGAGCGATCCCTCCCATCTTCAGCCTGTTGTCAACAGGCTGAAGATGGGAGGGATCGCTCCCGAAACATATGTTCCAAATTTATGTAAGTGAATGGAGTTAGTGTGAAAAAAACTGTATACATTGTTTATATTTACATCTTCCAGTTCACTTAGTCTTCTTCTATAAACTTCCATCTTCTATCTTCTTCTGTAATCTTCCTTCTTCTATTTTCTTCCTTGTCCCATAACTTACATCTTCTAGCTAACTAATCTTCTTCTATATACTTCTACTACCCCATCTCTTCTTCTGCTTCTTCTCCATCACTGTTCTCCTCTCTATTTTCTTCTGCACCCTGTATCTTCCACTTCTCTTCTCCTTCTTCCATACTCGTCTAAACTCCTCTTACAATTTGCATTATTTTTCATTTCCACTGCTTATAGGTAAAAATCTTCTCCTTCCTCCCAATTCTCTTCTTCTGGTTGTAATCCTGAAGTATTTCCATCTATTATAAGTTTAAATATTTGCCTCTCCTTCATCACCCCCTCTTCCTCGCCTTCATCTTCTCTACCATTCTCTTCCTGTTGATTTAATAAAAGTTGTCTTGTATATTATATATTCTTAAGTTAATTATGTTTTAATATTGTCTTTGTATATATACACATTCTGATATTCTTACTTCTGCTTCTTGATTAATTCTTATTACCTGTTCTTATGGTATCACCTCTTCCCATGCTAGATTACTTATTTTGAGCGCAGCCTGCTCAACGTATTTATATAGATCCTTATTTCTTATAATATGTGCTACCTGATTGGCACTTAAAATTTCTCTTTCTTCTCTCACATGTTATAAATTGCTTGTGCATTCAATTAATATGAGTATATGCTCTGGGTTATTCTTTGTTATACAAAGTCTACAATATCGTCCTGTGTTCTGTTAATTTTTTTTCCAATAAGTTTTGTAAGGTCCATGGCCTGTAAGGTAATATGCCATATCTTTGGTAAGTTGTGTAAATTTTAGCTTTAATCTCTTGAAGATGTTATTAAATAAGTTGGAAGTTCTCCTGCCTGCCTTGGTGTTTTACAATTCATGCTGCATTTTACTTTTAGTTATAGTTTATTTCCTGTAAGTTGTTGCATTGACTGCCAATTATTGAATATACTTTCTCCAAGTTACCTTTCTTCAACCAATAAACAGTGCCCCTTAATTAATTAATAAGTCAATTGGCCATATTCCTATAACTACTAAACGGAACTTGGTGGATGAGGTGTTTAATGCCCCTGTAATCTTCCTTTGTGATCCTCATAGTAGAGTTTCTATTGTTCATCCTTTGTCCTCAGAGCTCAGACCTCTGCTCCATAAGTCATCTTCAACCAATAAACAGTGCCCCTTAATTAATTAATAAGTCAATTGGCCATATTCCTATAACTACTAAACGGAACTTGGTGGATGAGGTGTTTAATGCCCCTGTAATCTTCCTTTGTGATCCTCATAGTAGAGTTTCTATTGTTCATCCTTTGTCCTCAGAGCTCAGACCTCTGCTCCATAAGTCATTATTGGGGAAATAATGCTCATATGGTATGTTATGGGGTTTGATGGAATTTTAAAATTTAACTGAACTAATCTAGCTAATTTTATCATAACATTTTTGGGTTTTTTTCTACGTATTCAGTACGTTTCCTAATGTTTGTTTCATGTAAGTAAATTCCCAAATATTTTGCTTCTTTTTGGCATTTTATATTTTGGTTATCATATGTTAATATGAATCTCTTTCAAGATTACCTTTCAGGAGCATGTAGCCTGATTTAGTTGGAGCTACTTGGAGTTTAGTTTTACTACACTAATTACTTAATCTATTAGTTATTTGCTCTTCTTTCTATATCTGCTCTATTGTTTCCTTCTATTAGAAATAAAACATCGTCAACATGGTCACTTTCATCATTGTTTAATTCATCTAAAAGAGTCTCCAAAACTACATTCCAAAAATGTTGTCCTATGGTGGAACCTTGTGAACATCCCTTAGTTATATCTCTGTAAATTGTTCCTTCTGTCTTTGAATTATTTACCATTTCAAACAGATGGTTTATGGCATATTGTGTCAGTTTTTTTTCTTTTCTAAAACTGAATTGATTGTTGTTCATGATCCTAAATTCTTTTAATCTTTTACAAACAAGTTCTAAAATTTTACTAAGAGTATCCAGGAGACATGTAGGTCTATATGATTTTGACTCCTTAGGTATTGGCACTTTTCTTAGACAAGCTTATAACTTTTGCTGTTTTCCAGCAATAGGAAAAGTGCCCTTTCCATATATAGTCATTAAAAAAGTTGGATTAGGAACAGTGTAACTTTATCTCCCAAATTTATCAGAACTTTATTGGTTCTACCATCCGGAATTGCTCTTTTCTTTCTTCTTTTTCTTTCTTTCTTTTTTTTCTTTTTTTTTCCTTTCTTTCTTTCTTTCTTTTTTTTTTTTTTTTTAAAGTTTAATTTCCAGAATATCTTAACACTAAAGATGATTTGTTACCATTCTCTTCTCTTCTTAATGAAAATCGGCATAATGAACAGCACAAATACAGTTGCCTACCAATGGTACGTGATAACATAGAATGCTGCATTGAGGTCCTTAACATGTTTTAGAAATGTTATGGTCTGATAATGTTTCTCTCTTATGTGGCTGATGGTACTCCCTTAGGTTTATGTGTAGGTGTGCTTGTATATTCATTGCTTTGAACATCTTGTTACTCGTAATGGCTTGAAATGTTCAATCACCTTCATGCAATCCCACTGATTGTATGCATTTGGAGTTAGTAATCTTCCTTCAAAGTACGCATTTGCTATACTACACAGTGAACAAATGTAAGATCTGTAGTTTTGCGAACAGTGGTAGTGAAACTGGTGCCTATAATGTAAGTTTGTTTAATGACATCCCAATCATTTGCCATTTCACACCTACTTATCTCTATACTAGGAGTGAGTATGCTTAGACA
Organism: Metallyticus violacea; assembly: GCA_030762175.1. Classification (NCBI taxonomy): domain Eukaryota; kingdom Metazoa; phylum Arthropoda; class Insecta; order Mantodea; family Metallyticidae; genus Metallyticus; species Metallyticus violacea. The sequence continues at coordinate 78,762,920 of CM060831.1, read as the reverse complement.
AATCTGAATTGTCCTATGCCCTCAAAGTATATCCAGTATATGTGTAATTAATACTTCATAGTTTTGCATTTTTAATTCACATTTAAGCTATTCATGAGTTCTGACATAAGCATTATTGGCAATAGCGCGCTGGTTTAGCATGATTCTTACATCTGTATCCTCTGGTACAGCCTAATCCCATCAGAATGAATTTGGCTGCGCTTGCGGCCAGTTCCATAGCAGGTGCCATGGCATGTTAGAAACTTGCTTTATGCTCCGAGATAGCAAGTACGGCGAAAATTGAGAATCACACACTCGGTAGCATCTAGAGCGGGGAAAAAATTGTTTTTTGTTGGCTGCCCTGCTACCATAGCTTCTCAGAAGGATGCACGAAGTGGCAAGAATGGCAGCTTGCTAAATATATTCTTTAAAGACTTTCTTTGGCTACAACAATTTTTCAATTTTACATTTACTTGTATAGGGATTTATCTACTTGTTTTATAGATGGTAACTACAAAAATAAATTTTTTTTGGATTGTTAACATGTTACTTTAGTATCTATTACATTTATATTGAAACTATTGTTTATAGCTTTGGTGTTTTATGGTGCCATTCCAATGCATAAGATGTATTATTACATTTGCATTAAATGATTAATTCATGATTATAGTGTTAACTCATGTGTTACAGCATAAATTTTCAGAAATCTTGGAATGCCAATTTTCCTTGGTTATGTGCAAGACAATTGCAAAATCTTTTTTACTAGCCATGTCTCATTGTAGGAGTTAAACAAGGCACATGGAACTGCAACAAATAACTTGTCCTGATCTACTAGATCATTTCATAAACTCGAAGGTCCTCAGAACACACAAAAAAGTTTGTCACATAGGAGCTGCATAAACTAAGCAAATTCATCACCCAGAAAAAATGAATATAAAATTCAAATTATGGCCTTATTAATTAATGAAATTAAATAAGTTATGGCATTACTGTGTGGTATTAGGGGAACTAAATTCTTGCGGCCTATAAGAAAAGAGAAATCACATTATTATTATTATTATTATTATTATTATTATTATTATTATTATTGTTGTTGTTGTTGTTGTTGTTGTTGTTGTTGAGATTAAACTACAACACTTAATAGTAAACTATTAACTAAATGAAATGTATGACCACTGATAAATAGAGCCACTATGTAAGTATTTTTAAACAATTTTAAAGTAACCATGTTTAAGAATTGAGCCTCTGATATCATCTTTACATTCATTAAAATAGAGAGAAATAACAAAGTTTCGAGTTACATTGCATATTTAAGATGATGATGTTCATGTGTTTCAATAAAACAAAAACATGTTACTATTCAAAAACAATTACAATGTACAAAACAAATAAAACAATCAAAAGTTGCATCGATTATCATTGGCTTTGAAATGGAATTTAAATGTTATTGTAGTAAAAACATCTAATGCAAATGTTTTCTGAAGGTTATTACAGAGCACTCTTATATACCATTATAATTCTAAAACATATTTTAGATTAATATTTCACATTTGCTATCTTCACAGTGATGCATTTGTTTAGTTATGAAACATATGCATCATTATAAATACAATTTGCTGAATTAATTTGTCCTTTTATTTTAAAATACAAAGAATATTAAACCCAAGACCGCTTTTTAAATTTTGATTTTCAAGTATACCCTTGCTTCTAATAGTACAATCTGTGTGTGTGTGTGTTTTTTTTTTTTTTCTTCTGAATTTTGTTGTGAAGAAATAAATATTGGTGTCGCTAGAGCGATTTTTAAATTTTGGGTCCCGGGAAACCTTTACTTCTAATAGCCCGATTTCCCTGATTTTCAGAAACTACGTATTTTTCGTATTTTATTCAAATGTTTAATAGGGAGTTTAGTAGCGAAAAAAGAAACAAATATTAATGTCGCTAGAGCGATTTTTAAATTTTCAATAACCCCTCTGCTAAAGTTCGATTTCACTGATTTTTCAGAAACTATTTTTCTTTTATTTCAATTCTTTCCTTAAGAAAAGATTAAAACGCAGCCGTTAGAGCGAATTTTTAATTTCGCTTTAATCCCCACTCCCAATAACCAGATGATTTTCAGAATGTTTTTATCATTTTATTTAAATTTTATATATGGAGTTTCATTGCGAAAAAACAAAAATCGCGGCCGCCAATTTTTAAATTTTGGGTTTTCGGTAACTCCTCTGCTAATAGTCCGATTTCACTAATTTTCGGAAACAATTTTTCATATTTTATTTCAATAGTATATACCGAGTTTCTTTTAAAAAAGAATTAAAATTGCTGCCGCTGGAGCGATCCCCACTCCTAATGGTCCGAATGCCATGATTTAAAAAAAAAAACACTTTTATAAATTTATTTAAAAGAAATTTACTGAGTTTTTTTTAGAATAAACAAACATTGCGGCCGCCAGAGCGATTTTTAAACTTTTTTTAAACTGACATTAGGTTAACCCTTGCCCCCAATGGTCCAGTTTTACTGGTTAACGAACTCTACGAATCGATGTTATGTGCCGAGTTTCGTTGAGGAAGAAACAATAATTGCGACCGCTATAGCCACACGCGCGCGCGCACATCGATGGAGATTTAGAGAAATTATTCAAAAATCTTTCTTTGGGCACAACCGCAAAGCTTATATTCCTTTGGAATTTGCTAAAAATTCCAGCGGCTAGAGTGATTTTTAAATTTTCTTTTAAATATTCACTTTAGGTTAAAACCCATCCCCAAAGATGCACTTTTACTGGTTAAGAACTACACGAATTGTTTGTTAATTGATGGTTACATGCCGAGTTTCTTTGAGAAAAAACAAAATTTTCAACTGCTAGAGTGTTAACAGATATTTTCAGTGTCTAGTAGGTAGGATTGGTGGAGATTTGAAGAAATTTTTCAAAAATCTTTTTATGGGTACAACTGCGATAGCCTACATTCCTTTGGAATTTCCTAAAATGCTGAGGTATGTAGGGAACCTTAATCAAATAATTAATGCCTTAAGGGAAAATGCTTGGCTATGCATTGTAAAGCATAACAAAAGATTGAGATTAGATGGATCTTTCATAAATTATCCATAGATGCAGTACTTTCTCCGCTAATAAAGAATTAGCATTTAAAGGTAATGATGAGAGTATTTCCTCATTAAATAAGGACATTTTTAAAGAGTTACTCAATTAGAAAGAGCCCTTTAGAAATTAAATATTATTTAAGAATTAAAAATGAGTTTATCAGGGATTCTAAAACAATCCAAAATGAGTTAATAATTGCATTCATTCCTATATAATGGACATGATAAAGAATGAAATTTCTGAAGCGCCATTTGTTTCTGTTTAAGTTGATGATGCTACTGATATCACCAAACAGTCTATGTTCAACAATTGCAAGGTATGTTAACACTAACGTGTGATTGGAAAAATTTTTTTGGTTTTTTTTTTTTTTAAGTTAGCATAGATCTCACATCAGTTGCGTTATTCAGCTTGCTTGAACGTGTTTTGATACTATACAAAACTAATTGCTCAGCGCTAAGAAGGCCTGGTTAATGGTCTGAAAGTGAAAGTAAAGGAGCAGCACCTGAAGCAGTATTCATTATTGCTTGGTACATCATTTAAATTTAATGCTTAAACAAAGCATGAGTAATATATTATTTAGGAACCTAGAAGGCATACCATCATTTTTCAATAGCTCAGCAAAAACATTTATTGCTGATTCTGTAATTGATAAAATATCAGCTGGTCATCACATAGCAAACTACTAAATGTGATTGCAGAAGAAAGGGATGGGCCGAAAGAAATTTTAATTAATGAACAACTGCTGTTAGATGAAAGAACAATTAATCAGGCAAGGAGATTTCTGAATGAGTTTAAGATTTCTCATTTGCATTTCTAGCAGTTGTTTTGAATGAATTATTCAACTTGCAAATATTCAATTTAATATTCTACAAAAAAATTTATATCTACCTTTGCTTATCTAAAGTACTAAACAAGAGAAATGATTAATAATTTCATTGGTACTTTGAAATGTCTTAGAGATGTAAACTGACAGAGAGGCATCCAGATTTAAAAACAGAAGAGCAGGCTAATAATAAATCTATAATTCTTTATTTTGAAATATGGGATTTATTGGTAGATATTGAAACGAGATTTCAGGACATAGGAAACTTCAATTTTTCTGCCTATGAAACTGTTCAAAGTTTGCAGAGTTTTCAAAATGCATTCCACCAAAGGCACTCCAGAATGTAAAATACCTGTTAAGCAGAATTCTCCTCTAAGCTCATCTATCGGAAAGAATGAAAGGTAAACTAACTCATCTGCCTGAGGAACAGAATCCATAAACTATGTAAAGGAGATAGTGCAGAACTTTCTAAATATCCTATCAAAGCACATATGTGCGATTTCCCCTTCAGTACACAACTTTCTAGAGCAAGGCTTTATTCTGAATGTGAGATAGACTTCATCATCTCTTTTGCTTCTAAATGGACTTTGGAAGATTCTTGGAGGACAAAATAAAGTATATGGCAGAAGGATGGAGCAGAATTTGTTATAGTCATGGAAAAGATAAAACAACAGCAATGTTGTCCTTATTTTGAGGTGTAAGGGCTCCACCTTCACTTTACAGACAACTTCATCAACCACTGCAATGATTCTAACCTGAGTAGTGCTTGAAATCAACACTTTCATCTATGTAGACTCCTTCCATGGAATGAGAATGTTCCTTAAAAAGTAATGTCCACTGTCAGTGGTTAACACTGAACCAACTACTTGCTCCAGACAAGATAGATTGGGGACTATCAGATAGTGTTGTCTTAAAGCAGGGAATCAAAGATTTGTCTTTGCACTGGATAATACTTGTAATGTCAAGTGCACTAATACAGAAAACTTTCAGTAAACATTTAATGGGAGACATTGTTGTCAGACCTTCAAACTAGTGTAGTTGTTATCCAAGTTCGAATTAGACTAGCAAGCACAAAACATAACACGATAGGAAATGAAGAAAAGTAAACTACTCCTCTAATGAACTCTCCAATGGAAATATGCAAGCTATACAAAATGTGATTGGCACTTAAATGTACCTAACATTTTAATTGCAACATTGCATTCAGTGTCAACTGTCAAAGACAGTAAGTAAGGTAGTTGTAGCCATTAAAATACTAATTTTATGATGTAACTCATTTCATTATATTATGTATGTCCTTTTCCCTAATTTGATTCCTGATATTTGCCTTATAATAAATAGCTCCTGGTGGGCATGACACTTTCTCATTTATCATTACTACTGTATCTTTTTTATGTCTTGGTGCCTTTTGGCAGCTTTTAGCACCTGTGTTATATATTTATCTATTTTTCATAAATAATGAATAGTTCTTATATTAAGTAAGAAAAAATATATTTTCAGATATGGCAATGTGGAGGCCAGTTGCTGGATGCTCCATGTTCAAGAGTAGGACACGTGTACCGAGGGCCAGCTCCACATGCTCCTCAGGCCCATAATAAGGGTGATTTTATAGGTAGGGTAAGTAATTTACTAAAACGTTTATGTTTATTTCTTGAAATGCTACTCATTCATTAGAGGCAAAATTTATTTAAAATATTTAATCTAATAAATAGCTATAAATTAATTAATTAAATCATTTACAGGTTGGTTAGAAAGTTTCAATCTTCAGTATTTTTCAGATAACTTGTTATAATGGTGAGTTTTCACCATAATTACAAATCATGCATTTCCCATTGAAAGTGGAAACTTCATTGTTCATTTTATTGAAAAAGTATATAAAAATCTTGGTTCTGGAAAAACTGTGTTATATCCTTAAGAGGGTGGAAATCCAATAAGAAGATTGTCAAATTGGCAAGCAGAACAAATTGTAGAAGGGGAAAATCTTTCACTGGTGCTCATTGCTTTCCGGAATATGAAGATAATAGTCTTTTTAGGTAGTTTATCACCTTGGAGATATGTACCACTCTTGATGAATTACAGAAGTAATGAATAAATCAAGTTACCAGAGCTGTCACACTTGTAACTGATACCTTTATGGCCTATTGGGCATCAAATTAAGGATTTGTTACAATAGGGCAAATTTGTCCTGAGTTATTTAACCAAACATTCATCATAAAGATTCTAGAATCATCTATTAACATTTTCCTCTTAGAAGCACTTGCCATCACGTGCATTATTAAGTCCTGCTTCAGCAAGAGATGTTAGCAGAAATTGAGAACAATGTTAGAGGATATAGATAGAGAATATAAGTGGAGTTATTCACCTATACCAGGTGGTATCCGGAATATTTGGGACTGGTGCTGCCATCTGGTCAAAAACTTGCTTTGAGACTAATGACCGCCGTCACCCTTGAAGTAGTTCCCTTCCACACATATACACTGGTCCCAGCGATTCTGCCATTTTCCAAGTGTATCTTGGAAGTCATCTGCTTTGAGGGCGTTTAGCACAGACAGGTTTCTTCTTGAATCCTCTCAATTGTGTCAAGCCGACTTCCTTTCAACTTGATCTTCAGTTTGGGGAGTAAAGTGAAGTCGCGGTGTGCCAAATCAGGCGAGTACGGTGGGTGGGGGGACAACCGTCATGTTGTTGTTCGCAAGGAGCTTTTTGACGAAAAAGGAATTGTGACAGGGCGCATTATCGTGATGCAACAGCCAGTTTCCTTGTCGCCAAAGTTCGGGCCGTCGTCTCCGCACATTTTCACGTAACCGTCTCAAAACGTCACATTAGTACGTGGAATTCACTGATTGATTTGGTGGAACGAATTCTTTGTGCACAATCCCTTTGGTATCAAAGAAAACGAGGAACATACTCCTGACTTTGCTCTTCACTTGACTCTTTTTTTTTTTTTTGTGTGTGATTTCGGGCTTTTCCGCTGGGAAGGTTGTTTTGTCTCAGGGTCATAGAGGTACATCCAGCTCTAGTCGCCGGTGATGACCCAGGACAAGAAGGTTGGGTCATCGGATACGGCCTGACGAAGCTCCGTACAAACTTCAACACGCTGCCTGCGCCTTCTGATCAGCAGTCAGGATCCTTGGCACAAATTTTGCGGCGACACGATGCATGCCCAATTTGTCAGTTAAAATTCGTAGGCATGTTCCATAACCAATTCCCACTTCATGAGCAAGGTCTTGAATGATTCGACGTAGATCCTCAAGAACGAGGTGTTGAACTTTGACAACAATGTCAGGAAATATGCAGCTGACCGAGCATACCACTCAAACACATGTGTACGGCTCATGCTTTGCCCCCCAAATACTTGTTGAATCACTGCAAGGATCTCCGTAGCATTATCCCCTAGATTTGCACAGAATTTGATGCACACTCTCTATTCTAATCTTGGATCCATTGTAAAATCGCCACACGCTACATACAGAGTATCATGAAAAGTACTATAGAATTTCAACACATTTACTCACCTGCATGAAACTTTAAACACTCATTAGATGTGCTAGTGTTGCCACTTAGTGGTACAAAACTCTACTGCAACTACTGTCGAGATGGCAGCACCAGTCTCGAATATTGTGGATACCACCTCGTACTTCGTTGATCTTGTGGTGGGCTGAGTTTATGCAGCTGCAGGCCCGGTCCGCATGCAAGGAAAAATAAAATTAACTCTTGGTAATAACTGCTTAAGAAAACATCTAATCTGAGTGTAAGATACTAGTTTATGTACCCCTGAAAGGTATGAGAAGAAATGTACTGAAGAAAGTAAAATATTTGCTAATGTATAATGGGGCTTTCTTCTGTAATTTTAAATAAAAGATAACAGTACTAATTTGCACATAGAGAACAGCTATCATATGGATGAAAGCTTATGTTACAGTAGAGTGAGCTTAATGGGGAAACATGTGCTCGAGCCTTACCTTTAGTTCTAAATATCTTGGGAAAAACTATACCTATCTTTCAATAATATATCTGCCAAAGAGATATCACACAACATTGCATCAGCATAAGCAAATAAAGCTGAAATTCATACATTTGAATATATCATACAACATGAAAATGAACCCTACAACCTACTATCTCTTAATATGCATAATGATCTCTCAGAATGCTAAATCACATATGCTGATGACAAATCTTATATTTGTGAAGATATACATTTTGGTACATTAGAAGAGCAAATAGATAATTTAAAATTCATTGAAAATCTAAAATTTATATAAAATAATTCTTTTAAACTAAGTGTTAACAAAATCAAAAATGCTCGTTTTCAACACCAGTCATGTAAAGTTGAAGAAACATATGAATATGATATTAAGGGACACTGGGAGTAAATTTTTAAAATTCCAAATTTTTGTATGAATTTTTCTGAAAAATTTACTGTGATTGCATTGCTGTTAAAGTAATATATATAACAAATTTCATTCAAATTGGATAAATACTTTGTGAACTATAAATTATTTCATAAATTTTATTACATGCATATGTTTCATAATCAAAATGTCCCATGTGTCTCATGATTTGAGAAAATTGGTTGGCATTTTTGCAATTGGAACTGTGAACTACATACAAATATTGTTTAGAAAGATGAACTGTGATAATTTTTTTTAATCTATATAAAATTATAACCTTTAAAATTAACCATTTTTCTATAGAAAAAATGGAAATGTTCATTGAATTTAAACAAAAACTGAGACATGTGGGATATTTTAAAGGCGTGAAAATGAAGTTTTCAGAAAAATGTTGTTTTATAAAAAAGTATGTTTGAAAACCATGAATTGCACGCTTTGCATATTAGAACCCTCATGATTTATAGTTATGCATGTCTTTCTTTTGTGTCCTTCTATACTGTTATTGTGTACTTTTGCCACTTGCATATCCTTTCCTGTTTGTGGCAGCTGACCTCCTGCTCTCATAGACCAAGTCGTATCCCGGATTTTACTGATCTTTGAAGAAGCTACCAAACGTTCCTCACCCCGTAATACAGATCTCAGCTCCTGAGAAGCTGAACAACCCAATTTCTAGCTGCTTCTTAGAAGTAAAATTACTTTGGGATAGTTTTTCCAAATCAGCAAGTTTCATTTGAATTTTGATCCCTCCACAAGCACAGCATGCTAGTAATCCAGTGCTAGCTAGTCTCTGGTAGATGGGGATAATTCTTCTACCATACCATCATCATACTGAACAGACATCTTGTAATGGCTCTGCAGAGTCTCACCAAGAGCTATGCTATTACAGAAATACCAACAGTCTGTCCCTGTGGGATACTTCTGATGTTCTGGCTTCTGGTTTTTGATGTCTAATGGTAAAGTGTAACATATATGGCATTTTTACTGGCTTATGCTTCTGGATGGCCAGTCTGTAGTAACTGGTTAGTCTTTTTATAGTTTCTAACTTCAGCTTACTATCACCACAACCACCCAATCTAGTGTTGGTAGTATCTTTCTTTAGTTTGAGGAAAGCTGTAGTCATCCTCTTTGTTACATGATTGACACATTTTTCCTTCACTATTTCCACATCAGCAGCATATATCGCCACTTCCTTTAGGTTCTGTGAGTCTTTGCATCTTCATCAGACAGTGCAGTTGTGTATCTCATTCCACACTTCAGTACGAGAGGGTGTGACAGGCAGGAAAAGTACATGTGGAGATCTTTAAATGGCTGTAGAGCCAGAAGGGAGGGAAATGCAAATGTTGACTCTCTGTGAATGCCCACTGGCTCAAAGAACCATTTGCAGCAAAAAAAATTTTTTTTTTTTTTTATTTTGACTGATTTTGGTCAAAAACTCATTCCCAGTGTCCCTTAAATAATACAAAAATAGACCAAGTATCAACTTATAATTTTTTGGAAATACATTTAGATAAACATTTAACATATGAAAACCATGTAACAGGGTCTGCAAAAATAAACAAAAACATATATTTATTAAAGCATTTTGTAAGTTAATAAGTGCATAAAATCTAAACTCTATGTACACACATTTGTAATGCCCTATTGCAATTTGGATTGGGTGTGGTGTAACTAAGTTAAACAGAAATCAGAATAATTATTTTACAGAAGAAATTCATACAGATTATCTATCACCTAAAAATGTATGAAACATGCAAACCAGTTTTCAAAAAAAACAGTATTTTAACTTAAATAGCTATCTGTGCATAGCTATTTAAGCTATTTAAGCTATTTAAGTAATTGCATCCATTTATGTTAAAGTTACTTTCTCCAAAAATGAGAAATTACGTTCTTATAACACCAGAGAAAATGAAAATCATTATAGAGTGCATTTAGAATGTAATTCATCAAAAGTACCCTATCATCATGGAAATGGTGCTTTATAACACTTTATCTAAAAGTATTATAGATAATTTTAGAAATAGATCTTCAAGAAAGAGCTGAAAAACTATTTAATTGATAAATTGCTCATACAGAATGAAAGTCTTTTTAATATACTTATTCTTATTATAAAAATAAATATTTGCATGTTTTAGACATTTTTTAATCGATGATAAAGCTTGGTTATCAACTTAACCAAACCAGCAAATAGTAAATATGATTACTTCCATCAGTGCTTGATGACTGTAATTCAAATTATGTGAGCAGTAAATGAGGAATTGAATTGAGTTTTATATGGATCTCACACATGGAGCCAAAAAAACAGAGACAAACAATAGAAGTATACCAAAGAAATATGGAAAGAAATTTTCTAGGCATTAACTAAAGGAAACAAAACAGAGAAATAGGTAGAATATCAAGCATTCAATATGCTGTCATCACAGATAGCTGGTTAAAATTCAAATGTGCAGAACAGGTGATGCAGCAAACCCACAATAGATGAATTTACAGAATTGTAGCTTGGGATCCAAGAATCAACAAAAAAAAATCCAGGTCAAATTGAGAAAGATCTTCAGCAGCAGATGAACTATGTCAGCAAAGAACTGGAAGTAGTAGAACTTGCTAATAAAAAATATATATATATAATGAACATGAATGGATCTCTCTCAAAGTAGCTAACTGGGACTGCCTAAAGCCTTTCATTTGTAAGAGGATATTTGGGCTAAATCTAATCCCACCGCCACGGATGGCCAAGGTCGTTAAGGCGCAGGCTCGTGAGCGGGAGGTCCAGGGTTCTAATCCCGCCAGGACCATCCTCCCTTACTGATGTTTTTTCCAGGTTTTCCTCAGTCCTCATAACTGGCAAATGCCAGGGAGGTACCTTAAACTTAGGCCTTGAATGTTTCTTCCTTAAAAAAATCCTTTCCCAATATATCATTTCATCTCATGTATCATCAGTGTCCACTGCTTGTGGTGCCTCAATAGTAAAAACGGGCGTTAAACACTAATAAAATAAATAAATAAATATAATCCTAAACAAGCACTATTAACAGCTTGTTTTTCTGTAGAAAATATTAGGCATGTCCATCAGAACATTTTATTAAGTTTTTGCACTGTCACAACAAAATAATGCTCTTTTACAAATTAATATTAAAGTGCCTAATGCACATTTTTTGGCTTTAACTCTAAATTAAGAATAAGTTTTGAACATTGTATAATTGAGTCGATCTAATACTCTTTTGCTCCACTTACTTGTTTAAATATGTGGACTGGTTACATAAATCCTTCATTCACACCGTCAGGTTTCTGAAATGTTCTTTTAACCATGTGTCTGTGTTTTAAAAAAGAGCTACATGGTCTGTATGGGGCTCTTGAGGCAGATATACCTGATACTCCAAAAGAAATCATTGAATTCTTTGGGCATCAGGCTAAAGAGCTGCAGTAGACCCGGCAGTGCTTTTCATTAATCTAATGGAGTAGAAGCCAAATGCGCTGCACTTTGGATGTGGAGAGTCAACATATTAATTTCTCCTTGAGTCATCAGTTACAAATATCTTACAGACTTTTATAATATGAATTATCACAATCTAAGTGTCACCTACAAAAATTATTTTTTGTATTCACATACTACAAATTTGCTGAACATTCCATCAAAATGTTAAAGAAAATCAGCTGAAGTATTTCGTGATTTATAAATACCAAATATTAATATTTCACCATCATTAGCATTAACACTATCATCAGCTATCTCAAACATCTTATCATTGGCATATTTCTTTAAATTAAGTTTGGTGATTTAAATATTTTTGTCAGGAAGTATTATTACATCCTGCCCCTACCTTGTGATCGGCATTAGGCATCTTACATAGTTCAGTTTTACCTCTATTTATCCCATGCTCTGTTACTATTATTATATGTGGTTCATGTTCATAAACTGCTAAAATAATACATACATATTATTAATATACCAAGCATTAATGTGTAATGTCCTAAAAACTGAGTCTTTATTCCATATGTAATATATTACTTTCTTTTTTCCTTCCATATATTTAAATTGATGCTACCAGGTAAGGTTTTACATCCGATCATTTATCTCTGGTTCTCCGGATCTTATTTCGTCACTTTTGATGTGTTTTTCCACCACAGTTTCCATGGTACACCGATGGTATTGCATCACTTAGAAAAAGTTGGATGCTAATGACTTCAGCAGTTTTGCACCCTAAAATAGAAATAATCATCATACATAGAAGCCTGCCTAATTTGAACGATCCCCTGTGATTAAGATTCATCCTTTACCCAACAATTTGTACAGTTTCTCACCAATCCAATTCAGAAATGATCCTAATTATTTTCTGTTCACTTACATCCCACCTTTCTTATATCTCGTGTCTGGGTTCTTATGTGGTTAATTATATCCCTCATCATTACTTCAGTAAACATCCCTTTCCTGATGCTGTTTGTCCCTACATGTAAAACTATTATTACAGGTTTACTTGCTTTTAAATTAATTTGTTGTAGCTATATTTTAATTCATTATTTTAATGCCAGAATAGTAAATTACTTGGTCTCGTTCTTGTTTATACTTATATCCTGCAAATTCAACATCAAGTCTCCCAGAACAACTGCTTTATTTAATCTTGTACATGCTGAAGCATTAGGTTCCATTATTTTTACTCTGCCTGTTTCTTTGTTTATGGATGCAGCAATTTTTGTATTTATTTGCTGATCATATATTAGATCTGGGATATCTTTACCAAAATGGTCAATTTGTTTAGTTGAAACAGAGTATAATTAACCTTAAACTGTGCACTTGTACTACCTGATATTAGGCTCAATGCATTTAAATTTCTATTCTTAACCACTCTAAATTCACATCTCTACTCACAGGTTTCGCTGTAGTTTCTGATTTTCTTTCTTTATTCTGTTGGTTTTGTCACTTAATACAGATATTTTTCATCTTAGCAATTCTATTTTTTCATCTTTAGAACTTATTTTTGCCTGCATTTCTTCTTCATTAGCATCCTGCTAGCACATGCTGCATTGCAAGATATTGTCTTTGTTTAGTTCATTAATATTTACCATTGACATCTACTATGAATCACACATTATATTTGTCAGTTAATACCTTTTAACACTCTTTTATTACAATATTTACTGTTTAATGAGTTTTTTACACTATTAAATTTGGAGCTCCTCTTACTGCACCATCTTGTCTTCCCCTTAACTCCCATTGTGCTTTGTTGGGTCTCTATATCATTCATCGTCATTAGACTGCCATGGGTGGCTGAGGTTGTTAACCCCCATTGTGCTTTGTTGGGCCTCCATGTCATCATCATTAGACTGCTACAGGTGGCTGAGGTCGTTAAGGCGCAGACTCGTGAGCGGGAGGCCTGGGGTTCGAATCCCACCAGGACCATCCTCCCTGACTGAGGATTTTTCCAGGTTTTCCTCAGTCCTCATAAATGGCAAATGCCGGTTAGGTACCTTAAACTTAGGCCTGGAATGTTTACTTTCTTAAAAAAATCCTTTTCCGATTTATCATTTCATCTCATGTATCATCAGTGTCCACCACCTATGGTGCCTCAGTAGTAAAAACAGGTGTTAAACGCTATTAAAAAATATATATATCATTCATCAGTCTGTCTGCCATCTATTGGCCCTTCATTTGTCCATTCATTCATCCACTCATCCATCTCTTCATTCTCCTTTTGCAACCCATCCTTCACCTGTTCCAATTATGTATTCATCCCAGCTTTAGATTTATTTATTAGAAAATATTAATTTATTATCAATTTCCATGTATGTTTTCCTATTATATTATGAAGGTCCATTAATTATCCTTAAGATCTTTCTTTCTTAACTCATATGCACTTTGCCATTATATCTGTTAAAGTCCATAATCTAATCCATTAATATAAGTGCTTGTCAGCTATTTCTTTAAAATCCAGTGGCTATCTTTAAAGCCTCAACTGTCAACCAGGTGTATTATGTTATGATTTGCCTTTAATCATATGTATAATAATTTTTACTTGTATTGTATTGCTGGAAATTTTGACATTCCTAACACATATTTTTGTTACTGCAAATATGTATATCAAACATTGTGCTATAATTTTAATTTTATAACATTGCCTAGCAAGTAAGAGTTATCTCATAAATATAATTTTTAAACTTATTTATTTTTTCATATTTTCTCCAGAACTTTTTGAGGGTAGCTGAAGTATGGATGGATGAATACAAAGAATACCTGTACAAAAGAAAACCACATTTGCGCAGCATGGACCCAGGTGATCTCAGCAAACAAAGAGCAATCCGTGAGAAACTTCAGTGCAAGCCTTTCAAGTGGTTCATGGAAAACATTGCTTTTGATTTAGTAAAGAAATATCCTCCAATAGAACCACCTGATTTTGCTGAGGGAGAGGTTTGTTCAGTTTTATGTTGATCAAATTTTTAGGAATACTATTAGTATAATGACATAATATTTGTTTTAATTGTTATTGTAACTTTTATAGCTGAAGAAGCTCAAAACACAAATAAGTTTGTGCATTTCATGTTTTCAACTACATATTTAGCCATGCTGGGAATGCATTGTCCATGGGTAGCAAAGTAAGGTAAACATAAGTAGTTTTGAATATCGGAAATTTTCACTGTGAAATATAACAAATTTATTTAATTATTGAGGGAATCACTCAAATTTCACTAATTTTGTTCCACTTGCTTGGACTTGTTTCAAAGGCTGTTGCCTTCATCTTCAGCATGATTTTACTGTTGCCTTCATCTTCAGCATGATTCCACTATCTGCTTCCCAGCATGGTATTAAAATGTGGCTTTGTGAATTTTACGAACTTGGTGATGAGGTTACTATTGTTTGGGAGATCAAAATTAACCAAATTTTCCTTGTTATTTATGAATATGTTTTCCCACACTGTTAATTCTATGAGTTTTTGAAGAGCTTTTAAGAGTTTTGGTTCCTTTTGGAATTCGTGGTTCTTTTGCCAAAAATGGATGCTATTTCTGATTTTTCCATATATTTATATTTTACATTTCTCATGTGTTGCTTAAATTGTGTGATAATATTTCTTTTAGTTTTGCCTATGTTTTTCATATTGCAGTCTAGCAACTTATTTCCTAAATGCCTGATTGTTTTCCTGGCAGAATTTTGTTTTTTATGTTGGTTTTTCCGAGGTTTTTTAAATTACATTTGTTTACTGGAGCCAAAATAATGTTTACCTCTTTAAAAACTTCTGGAATTTTTCGTATGCCCATGGGTGGAATGTGAATTTCTTATATACATGATCTCCTTTGTGGCCTTTCAGTGTGGTGATATATTTAATTTGTTTTTTGAATTTTTCTATTTTCTTATTGACCAGATCTATTGTGTATCCATTTTTCTGTGCTATATCTACGATTTGTTGGTACTCTGATTCATTCTGTCTCACTTATTGGCAGGTTTGTTAACCTGAATGCAAGACTATTGATTATGGCGAGCTTATGTTGTTTTGGATTGTGCCTGTTGTTTTTATATAATTATCTGTATGGGTATCTTTTCTGAATATGCCAGTATATTGTCATTTTTTTATAATTTTTATATCCAAGAAGGGAAGAACCTTGTTGTTTTCTATTTCCATTGTGAATTTAACAGTGCTGTCTTGTAGGTTTAGTAGTTTTATTACATCCTCTTTCCATTTTTCATTTACTATTGCAAAGACATCAACATAATGGTACCAACATTTGTATGTATGTGAAAAAACATCAACTAATTTTATTTCCAAGAAACTCATGTACATATCTGCGAAGAATGGTCAGAGTGCTAGACCCTTTTTTGTGTATAACTATTGCCTCCGAATGTGAAGTAGGTTTGACTAATATAAATTTTGATAAGGTTTAGATATTTTTCTATTACTTCTCCAGGTAGGTTTATTGAGATTAGCTATTTCTTTACGATATTTATTAGATTTTCTTTGGGAATGCTAGGAAACAGAGAGACCACATGATAAGAAACTAGCAATTCCTCTTTTCCAGTTTCACATGTCTGATTCTATCTATTAATGTCGGTCCTAGTAGTGTAGTGGTAACCATATTTGCCTTCTAAACCCATGATCTTCATGGGTTTGACTGGCGAGGATCAATAGATTTTTTTGGGCGTAAAAATCATAAGTATGGTCCTTCGGAAGGGAAGTAAAGCCTTGCGGCCCATGTCATGCATTTACGGCAGAATAAAGAACCTCAAACCTGAAAGAAGAGGCCTCTGAGCAAAATTTCCTGGCCGGGTTCGAACCCGCGATCTTGGGTGTAGGAGGCAAGTATGGTAACCACTATACCACCAGGACCGACATTTTACTTTAAATCAAATCAAGATTGTAAGTAGATATTTGAAATCCAGTCAATTTCACCCTAACTTTTTAACAAAGTTTTTAATTCTGAACAGATTATTAAATAAATTTTATACCAAGTCACACTTTGTTTCAGCGATTTTAGAAGAAATTTTTACTTGAGTTTTAATAGACTGTTAGTATATATCACATTACCACCAAGAAACGCTTCACAGGCACTGAGTAAACCTACTATAAATGTATTTTTGTTTTCTACCTTTATCTGTTAGTTCCTTCCTCACAATAATAAAACTAAGATGAGATAAACTCAGGTTTTTAAGATTATTTATTTCCCATAAAGCCCACTAGACAACTTATCTAGTTACAACTTCCTATCATCAGTAATGTGCCATACCATAAAGGTAAGATTGGCAAATTTCAATACCATCTTCTTCTTCTTCAGGGGTGCACAATTAATTAAACATTTTATAAACCATTCATGTTGCAAATTTTGCTGTTGATCACTGTTAATAAAGAAGATTAATGACTTATATGGTATATAGATTCAAATGGGAGGAAGTCGCAGCTTGAATGTACAGTAATACAAGTGACCGAGGCCGTTAAGGCTCTGACTGGTGCTTGGGGGATCTGGGAATCGATTCCTGCCAAGATCATCCTCTTTGACAGGATTTTTTTCTCTCCAGGTTTTTCCTTAGTCCTCATAAAAGGCAGGTGTAGGGAGGTACCTTAAACTTAGACCTGGAATGCTTCTTTCCTTAAAAATTTTTTTCCCAATTCATTGTTTCATCTAATATATGACCAGTGTTTACAATTGGAGATGCCTCGGCACTAAAAATGTGCATTAAACACTATACAAAAGAGAACTGTAGTTAAATAGTTAGAGCATCAATATGATAGATGATTTGTGGTTCATCTATAATTTTTAATTTTTCTTATCCCATTCAAATTAAAATCCTAGAAACACACATTATATCTGTAAAAGCATACATCAACAAAAGTATTTTATTGATAATATTTATTAATTCAGTAATTTTACATATATGTGCAGATTCGTAACATGGCAGTGCCTCATCTTTGTGTAGATGCAGACAGCAAGAAAAAGAATCAGAATTTTGGCCTAAAGGCATGTAAAAAGGATAATCCAGGTTTATCTGGAGAACAGGTTAGTTCTTTCTGATTTATATTATATATGGTTATTGATAATTAAATACTAATTTTCTTGTGTCACTATGTTAGAAATATATTACCAGATATATAATTTTTTTATATTTTAAGCCAAAGTCTAATAGTTCCAACAAAAACTAATTACATTGCCAATATGTTTGCCATTCCTAGATTTTCCAGGACCAGACCAAAATCAATATCTGATCCCAGCATTCTGAAAGTACTTTTCAGGATGCGTAAAATGTCTGTTTTCAGTGAACAATAAAAAAAATGAAAAGCAAACAATATCTTTTTATATAGTTTTTTTTTTCTTTCATTTTACTTTATGAGTGCAGTAGCTCATAAAGGGTTAAAAAAGAGCCTGTCACTTAGGAGCTGCAAAAACTATGCAAATTCCTCTCTGAGTTGAATAACTTTTAATAAAAACAAATTTAAAATCCAAATTATAACATTATTTATGAAATGAAATGTTGCAATATTACTGTGTAGTATTAGGGAAACAGAATTAGAATTCTTGCAATCTATAAGTATTATAAAAGAGAAATAACAATTTTTAGAATTATTATTAGTATTATAATAATTATTGAGATTAAACCACAAAAATTAATGGCATACTAATAATTAAATGAAATGCATAACCACTGATAGACAAAGCTACATATACTGTGTGAGTATTTTTAAAAAATTTTAAATGTAACCTTATTTATGAACCGATCCCTTGATATCATCTTTACATTCACTAAAAAAGAGAAAAATATCAGAAAGTTTCTAGTAACATTATGTATTTAAGATGATGTTCATATGTTTCAATAAAACAAAAACGTGTTACTATACAGAAACAATTACAATGTACAAAGCAAATAAAATTATTGAAAGTTACATCGATTTTCAGTGGCTTTGAAATTTAATTTAAATGTTATTGTAATAAAAACATGTAATGCAAATGTTTTCTGGAGATTATTACAGAGCACTTTTATATACAAATATAATTCTGAAACACATGTTAGATTAATATTTCACATTTGCTACCTTCACAACAATGCTTTTGTTAAATATTATGACATCAGAAATCATTGCTTAGTAACATCAATAAGTTGTAACTTGATAGAACCTATTTGCTAATCATCCTAAAATCCTAACTGATACCTATATCATGGCTGCAACAAGGGAGAAAATACAAAGCAAAATCCAAGAATATCAATGGGATCTTAATGTTGAAGGAAAGGAAGGCAAGATTATGAAACATAACAGATATTGAACTTTAAATATGGTTACTGAATTTTATTATTTTATAATATTTCATTTAGAAATAAATATATAATACCCTACTCCTAGCCTCAATGTTCATGGCTTTCCAAGGGCTGATGTGGCTTAGTGTGCTCCCCCATTCCTCTGCCCTCTTGCCTGTTTCACTTCTAAACCCTCACTTGCTAACTTTCTCTTAACTGCCCTAGCTGCTTGCTTCAAAACATTCCTATCTGTAGTTATTCCCAAGCTAAGCTAGCTTGTTGATGCCAGAAAACTCTCCTCTCAGCAACTTCCTGATACCTAAGCCCTATATTACTTCTGCAAACCTGAGTGTTCATATGCTGACACTACATTCTCACACCATATAACGAGGCCTCTGAGCAAAATTTGTCGGCCATATCATGCCCTGATTTGAATGGGACACTGATGACCTGAGATGTTAAAGAGCATCCGTAAATAAATCAAATCAAAAAAAAAAAAAAAAAAAAAAAAAAAAAAAAAAAATAATAATAATAATAATAATAATAATAATAATAATAATAATAATAATAATAATAATAATAATACCTGCATAACAATTATGCCAACAAACTATTTTACCTAATGCTACAAAATGAAATATATACATCATTACAAATACAGTTTACATGCTGAATTAATTTGTCCTTTTATTTTAAAACAATATAGAGAAAATAAAACACAAGAGCACTATATATTTTGGTTTTCAAGTATACCCTTACTCCTAATGGTTCAATTTCTCTAATTTTCTGAATTTTTTTTTTTATTTCAGTTAAATGATATATTCCAAATTTTGTTATGAAGGGACAAATATTGTTACCGCTAGAGCAATTTTTAAATTTTGGGTTTCAGGTAAACTCCCAATCCTACTGGCTCGGTTTCCCTGATTTTCAGAAACTATTTTACTTATAGCTATATGCAACAATAGCTAAGTTCCTCAGTTTAAGAATGTTTTTCTTAGGTAGTCAATAATTGTTCTAGATTAGGGATTGAATTAATGGGAGAAATCAAAGAATTTTCCTGGCTTGTGAAATAAAAATTCCCTCCTTTCCCACCCCCATTTTATAAATGTTAGTGTGTAAATACAAATGTTAAAATTCCAATGCAATTGCTGGAAACATGCACTTACGTTTCTTCATAATGGTCTTCTTTAAATGAATCACATACAACAATGAACATTGTTTTATTTTCTGTAAGATTTATATTACTGCTCTCTATCTGTTTTTTAAGTGGACAGTAATAGAATTTAAGTATATGCTGTGACAATGAATGCAATAGTGATTGGTGTTCTGTTGTAGTCAGTTGAGTGTGTCTTTTAAAGAGAGGGAATGTTATTAACAGTAGTTAACATTGATAAATTTGTTATAAAAAAAGCGTGAAGTAATAGAATCAAATGGTGTAGGTCTTTTGGAATTTCAAGCATCAGATCTAAGTTTTCTACTCAACAGGTAAAAATTCCATCAGTGGCAGGGACAAGTGTCAGTGAAACATACAGTAAAAATTGTAAGATTAAGTGCAGTAGCCTCATAGAGGTATGTATAGACGAAGCAAGATTCAAAAAATGGAAAACAATTACCCTTCGCTTTAAGCAAACAGTTTGAGAGGGCTTGATGCTTTTACTGTTCACAAATTCAAAACCATGGTGCTCATAAAGACAGTAAAATGCTTATTGAGACAAATTTTATCCAAAGATTGAATGCAAACAATAAAAAATTAAATGATAAAATTAGTGATCATGGAAGGAGCATGTTTCACTTAAAGTGTGAATCAGTTTTAAATATAAAAAAACAAAAGAGACAATTAATAAATATATCTCTGAAAGTTTCAGGAAATGAGAAGAAAAATTGAAGAAAATCACAAGTGACCCCATGTATTTTTTAACAACATATCTCATTAATTTTTTGTATCAGGCATTTTCACAGTGAAATATAGTATAGTGTGACAAATTATTATTACGAAATTACTCAAATTTCATTGATTTTGTTCCAATTACTTGGACATGTTTCAAAGGCATTTGCCTCCATCTTCAGCTTTCCCACTAGCTGCTTCCAACCCAAAAGACAAAATTCCACTAGGAAAGCAACCAGTCATTTACGAAATCGGTTGCAAAGACTGTGACATGAAATACATAGGCAAAACAAAAAGAAATATTACCATACGTTTTAAGGAACACATGAAAAATGTAAAATATAAACACACATAAAAATATGCAGTGGTGGACCATTTTTAGCAAAATAACCACATATTCCAAAAGGAACCAAATCAACTAAAAGCTCTTCAAAAACCCATAGATTTAACAGTATGGGAAAATATATTTATAAACAAAAATGAAGAATTTTTGGTTAACTTTGATCTCCCAAACAACAGTTATCTCATCAATAAGTTCATTAAAGCCACAGAGCGACATCTTAATACCACACTGGGAAGCAGAGAGTGGGACCAAGCTTAAGATGGAAGCAAATGCCTTTAAAACATGTCCAAGTAAGCGGAGCAAAATTAGTGAAATTTGAATGATTTCGTAATAATAATTTGTCATATTAACATATCTCATATTTAAAAAAAATGGACCATTCTTACTTTTCTAAAGTTTCTGTGAATTGCAAGCATTGAATTAATTAGAGCCCGACATATAAGAGGGATAAGGGATAAAGAAGGGGGAAAAAAAAAGAAAAAAATTGATCAGATATTGGAAGCATGCTTCATTCAGATCAGACTAGTCAAATATAATACATTTCATTATCAAACATATGTCATCTCTCCTATTGAAGTACACAATTGATTCCTGTTGTGTTTTCAGCATTTGGGTTGTTGAAAGCACTAATCAAGCAAACAAATCATGCTTCATTGTTTTTGTTCATTGCATCTATGATGGTTCACCATATTTCTTTTTGTTTTATTAGTAACAGTATTTCTGAATTGATTTATTTAAGCAGTTGATAAGATTTGATTCAGATGGAGCCACAGATTTACAAGGAATTTACAAAGCAGCAGCTATGTATATTTGTGATAAGTATAATCCTAATATTTTAGTTATTCCTTGCTTGAATTATAAACTAGAACTTGCAGTACATGTGTAATAGATACCATATATAATCTACATTTAAACATAAGAGTGTTTAGACGACAAGTAGTTGATTATATACATTTCAAAAGCTTCACTATGTTTAGTTCCAATTAGAATTGTTGAATTTGTGTAATTTCGATAGTTCTTAAAATTTTAAATAGATACCATGTTTACTTTGCTCCATTTCCAGTCCTTCATACACATTGTATTCACATTTTTCTACAAGCCCAAAAAACCAACTTGAATTGACTGAAATTACCATGGTATTGGGGCTTAAGGAAAAAATTGACATGTGATGTCAAATTATACATCAATTATTCAGTATTTTACAAGCCAAGAAAATTTTTATTCACTGCCTTCACAAAACAGAGCAGCATTTTGTGGATTTCTCCAGAATCATGTAATTTCAACATGAAACTTGTTCTGGAAACAATAAATTCACTTTCCTGGTATCTGCATTGTAGAAACTTTTATAGCTTCATTGCTTTGTCTGAAATAAAACATTGCATTGATGCTGTGACTGCAATGAAAGACAAATATAGTGTTCATTTTCAAGCCACCTAAATCAAATATTCGACTACAAAAACATTCAAAGGTTATTGTAATCTTAAAAGAAGTTAGGAAACTGACTTATTTGTATATTCAAAGGTTACCCTATCTCCAAAACTTTAAGCACAGGTAAAAAATCATTTTAAATATGTGACGACATGATTTTTAGTGTTTTACTTTAAATCAAAATAAGATTAAAAAATCATTTACCTTTTCAAGCAGCAATTTATCAATTTATAAATTTTTAGTGGACAATATAACTTCATATTTCCAGTGCTAGTTCATTTTATAAAGAGAGTGAAATTTTAAATAAAATATAGTGGCCACAGGAAGAAAATGAATTAATATTATTTGGTAATGAAGAAATCAAGTCTTTAACAAATTGTATAATTGGCAACTTATAAGCTAGCCAATTTACCCACATATATACATACATATACTGTGTAGTAATATAATACTTAGTGTATAACATAATTATTAGCAAGTGTTTCTTGCTACATTATAGTGAATGGAAAG
Organism: Metallyticus violacea; assembly: GCA_030762175.1. Classification (NCBI taxonomy): domain Eukaryota; kingdom Metazoa; phylum Arthropoda; class Insecta; order Mantodea; family Metallyticidae; genus Metallyticus; species Metallyticus violacea. Next base: position 78,739,765 of record CM060831.1, on the reverse strand, counting down.
CAGATTTATTATGTGGATTCCAATTTTGGTTTTGTTGTAACATGTGTTAATTTCAGTTACGAAATTCCCAACAAAATCTAGAAATATAAAAACTTCCTATTACCCATTTGGAACACTAGTATCCTATTGTGAGAAAAATTTAATCTACAATATTTATCTCAACAATGCACCATAATGACAAAACAGATTTTTTTAATAGTGTTTAACACCTGTTTTTACTACTGAGGCACCACAGGCGGTGGATACTGATGATACCTGAGATGAAATGATAAACTGGGAAAGGATTTTTTTTAAGGAAGGAAACATTCCAGGCCTCAGTTTAGGGTACCTCCCTGTCATTTGCCATTTATGAGGACTGAGGAAAACGTGGGAAAAAACCTCAGTCAGGAAGGGTGGTCATGGGATTCAAATCTCAGACCTCCAGCTCACGAATCTGCACCTTAATGACCTCGGCCACCTGCGGCGGTCACACAAAACAGATGAGACCATTGGTGAAAAGATTCACAACCTATTTCCTAAAGTGCAGCACTTGAAAGAGATCCATCAGCTGTGATCAGGAGTAAAGAACTATAGGAGAGATAGAAAGTACATAATAGATATATGTTTTTTGCATAAAATGCTATTTGAGTCAGTTTACCACTTTCCTTGATATTAAAACTTAATTAAATAACTTAATAAATTTTAATAATTGCCGTCTTTTCACATTTGAGGCTCTGAACAAAAATTCAAACCACTCCACTTGTTTAAATATGTAAAACCAGTTTCATGAATCCTCGTTTGCATCGTCAGCTGAAAGTCGAACTGGACACTTTGTTATGCTTTGGGAATATGTATTCTGCTCTGGTGGCGGTGTGATAAACTTGTAGTTTATGTTTTCATCTCCGGCAGCTTCAAAGTTCATTATACTGTCTTTGTATTTGTATATGTAGATATTTTCCGAAGTTGCTAATTCTGTAGGCCCTTGTACTGATTTCAATGATTTTTCTTTTTTCAGTATGTTGTGGTTTTCTGTCCAGAAATGCAATGCTACTGCTGATTTCGCCATTTGCTTGTATTTTATTTTCTTGAAATGTTCTTTTAACCATGTGCCTATGTTTCTCTTTGTTTTTTCCAATGTAGACCTTTTCACATTCTGCACAACTTATTTTGTAAATACCTCCTTTTTTCTTCTGTGGAATACTGTCATTAACATTGTTTATCAGGAGATTTTTGACATTAAATCTGTTTACTGGGGCTAACCTGATATTAAAATCTTTAAGAATATTCTGAAATTTTTTGTAGCCCATGGATGATATGTGAATTTTTTAAAAATTAGATTATTTTTCTTGCTGAATGTGTTGTGGTTTCTTTAATAAGTTTTTGCCTCTTGAATTTCTGTACTTTTTTGTGCACTAGTTCTTTCTTAAAACCATTTTTAGATTCTCTACTTTCTATTTGTTTGTATTCTTTGAAGTATTCTTCTTTGCTAATTTGTAGGTTAACTAATCGGTATGTTAAACTGTTGATAACTGCATGTTTGTGTGCTGTGGGGTTAAAATTGTCTACTTTGATGTGATTGTCTGCGTATGTATTCTTTCTGTATATTCCAAATTCTAAATTTCCTTGATGCTACATAATTTTGATGTCCAAGAATGGTAACATGTTATCTGTTTCAGTTTTGTATGTGAATAATTTGTTTCTATCTTGTATATTCAGAAGTTTTATGGTATCATCATTGAGTTTTAATATATGATTAGCTTCAATGTGCAATGTTCCATTTAGCAATTTTAGTTTTATTTTTTATTTATTTCAAAGTTATGTAATTATATCTGAACAGCTTCTAATAAGCTATAATAATTGTCAGTCAGGGTGTCATTATAAAAGCAGAACACATCCTAATGTCTCAACCATTTGTCATGTGAAGTGATGTTAAATGACTCAAGAATTGATAATATTAAAGGAATACAACATACATAAAGTATAATATGCAATTACATTGTTTATTCACTTAATATTTTGTGTTTGAAATATTGCTAATGCTGGTTGGACAATGGGTTCCAGAAATTTTTTATAATGTATATAACATAATTTATAGTTTTCTGAAATATTCCTTGATTTGATTATATTGGTAACTTTGTACGGCTCCTTCTAGTTGGAGTATAATCAAATTTAAGTATGTGTGCTTCTGCTAGTTCATTCATGACAATTGTGCCATATATTTGGCCACAGGTTTATTAACAATAGCATATGTCTGCTTGTTTCTTAGTGCTAATGGTTTGTGATTTCTATTTGTGGGAAATGCTGAATTAATGTATGCAAATAATTCTCACCCACTGTCGAAAGTTAAAGAAAATATTGCAACAGAAGTGAGATCCATTAGTGCAGGGTAACTGATAAGTGTCAATAATTATATCATAAGCTGCGGATTATGTGCTACAGAAAATGGGTGGCACATTTTGCACTTACTGTGAGGAGGGTGGAAAACAAATTCTGTTATTTCATATGTAGTACAACAGTAAAGCATTGGGGCACCATGAGTTCAAGTAAGGAAATGTTGTTGTTGGCTTATGGCAACTGACTACTTTTAAAAGTATCTGTATTGCTATGGGAATATACAATTTTAAAATTGATGGCTTATATCATTATTTATGTTTTTATTGCAGTCATTTATTCTAACTTGGCATAAGGATATTCGCATTAAAAGCCGGAAAAAGATGTGTTGGGATGTTTCAAGTTGGCACGATAAAGCACCTGTCATAATATATGACTGTCATGAAATGGGAGGGAACCAGCTCTGGCAATATAATCATGTAAGTAATGATTTTAATACCTTATTTATAGCAAAATCCTTATATTAAGTACCATTTTATATAAATGAACAAGTGTGATGTTTTATGAGTATTCTAATACATTTGAATTAGATATTTTTTGAATGCATAAATGTCAATCTCATTATGTATGTTCTGTTTCCATCAATAATTTTTTTTTTTTTTTGAGTAGTGTTTAATGCCCGTTTTTACTACTGAGGCACCACAGGCGGTTTTTTTTTAATGAAATAACATACCTATATAATACAGAATAAGGGAAACATAGTATATGATTTTTTGCTGTTCTAAATCCAAACTTTAGAAATAAATGTTATTTATTTATGCTGCTTTTTTGCTTAGCAGTTAAAATTACTGCTCCTCTTAATGACACTTCAGTGTTCAGTTAATGAATTCATTTACCTCTGGTATTCCCATATATGTAAGGTAGGAACTGCTGGTTAACCTTATTACTAAGGAATATGTTTGTATCTAAGCAAAATATCAGTAGCACAGAATAACTTCCAAAATGGAGGAAGCGACTAAATGAAATAGTGGTTTTTATTTTAAAGTTCAGAACAATTAAGAATTAAAGATGTATTATTAACTACAACTTATACTTTATTGAAAGTCTAACCTTATTTTTTTTATAATTCAGCTCAATTCATTAATTTTTCTATATCAAAACCATCATGTTGAAAGCTCAGCAGGGACTGTAGCTTTACTAGGAACTTCTCAATAATCATGAAAACCAGAGATACCTTTGCACTTGAAAATTATCAAGCAGTATTTTTTTAATTGTTTTTAGTGCAGAAAATGATCATTCGTTTGCTTTACTGATTGCTTATATAATTAATGTTAACTCACAAAACTTTGACATTTTTTGGGAAACAGAGGTCATTTCTAATCACCCACATTTTTTTCTTCATACCTGCATTTGAATAAATTACCACAATATAGCAAATTATTTACGAGGAATTCACTCAAATTATACTAGTTTTGTTCCACTTACTTGGACATGTTTTGAAGGCAGTTGCTTTCATCATCAGCACAATTACACTGTCAGCTTTCCATCGTGGTATTAAGATGTGGCTCTATGGATTTTATGAACTTTGTGATGAGGTATGATTTTTATTTGTGTTTGTTTTATTTGATTTTTTGTTTAATATTATTATGTTTATTAATACTGTTGTTTTGAAGATCAAAAATTAAGTAAATTTTCTTTGTTTTTGTTTATGAATATATTTTCTCACACTGATAATACTGTGGGGTTTTGAAGAACTTTTAAGAGTTTAGGTTCAATTCCGAATTCTTCTTCTTCTTTCTTTCTTTCTCTCTCCTTTTGTGTGTATGCGTGCGTGCGTGCTACTGGTGATTTTTCCATGTCTTTATATTTCAATTTCTCATGGTTCCTTAAACTGTAGTGTACTGTTCCTTTTTGTTTTACCTATGTATTTCATATTGCAGTCTTTGCAACTAACTTGCCTCATTGTTTTCCTGGCTGAATTTTGTCTTTCTTGTTGGTTTTTAGTTTTTTTAAACTGCATTTGTTCACTGGTTCCAAAATAATGTTGGCATCTTTAAAAATATTCTGGAATTTTTGGTGTGCACATAGATGAAATGTGAATTTCTTATATATATGGTCCCACTTGTAACCTTTTAGTGTGGTAATATCTTTTATATTTATATATATAAAAGATCTGAATGTGAGATTATTAATTACAGCTAGTTTATGTTGTTTTGGATTGTGGCTGTTGTTTTTTATATAATTATCTGTGTGGGTATCTTTTCTGAATATGCCAAATTCCAGATTATTGCCATTTTTTATACTTTTTATATCCAAGAAGGGAAGAGAACCTTATTGTTAACTAATTCCATTGTGAATTTAACAGGGCTGTCTTGTAGATTTAGTAATTTTATTGCATCCTCTTTCCATTTTTCATTTACTATTGCAAAGACATCATCAACATAATGGTATCAACATTTGTATATATGTGGAAAAACCTCAACTAATGTTATTTCCAAGAAACTCATGTACATATCTGCTAAGAATGGTGAGAGTGGATTTCCTATTGCTAGATCCTTCTTTTGTGTATAACTGTTGCCTCAGAATGTGAAGTGGGTTTGATTGATACAAATTTTGGTGAGGTTTACATATTGTTCTATTACTTCTTCAGGTAGGTTTATTGAGGTTAGCCATTTCTTTATGATATTTATTAGATTTTCTTTGGGGATGCTAGAAAACATAGAGACTACATCATAAGAAACTGGCAAAAACCCCGTTTTCCATTTTCACGTGTCTGATTTTAGACTAGTGTGTATGTGTGTGTGTATGTTATATATTTATAGTCTAAAATCAGACACACACACACGCACGCACGCACACACACACACACACAAAAATAGAAGGGTTTAGCAATAGGAAATCTAATCTCTCCATTCTTGGCAGATATGTACACAAGTTTCTTGGAAATAAAATAATTGAGACTTTCCCACATATATACAAATATTGGTATCGTTATGTTGATGATGTCTTTGCATAGTAGATGAACAATGGAAAGAAGATGCAGTAAAACTACTCAACCTCAAGACAGCACTATTAAATTCACAATGGAAATAGAAAACAAGTTCCTTCCCTTTCTGGATATAAAAAGTATAAAAAATGATAATATATGGAATTTGGCATATTCAGAAAAGATACCCATACACATAATTATATAAAAAACAAGTCACAATCCAGAACAATATAAACTCACAATAATCAATATCCTCACCTTCAGATTACAAACCTACTAATTTGCATTGAATACAATTCTGATACCATAAAATCAAAACAAAATTCTAATAAAAGATATCACCACACGAAAGGCTACAAAGGATCTCTCTCTCTCTCTCTCTCTCTCTCTCTCTCTCTCTCACACACACACACACACACACACACACACAAAGAGACACAGACATACAAAAAAAATTTACTTTGCACATATGGATACACCAAAAATTTTTTTATAAAGATGCCAACATTATTATGGCTCCAGTAAACAAATGCAGTTTAAAACACCTCCTAAAAACCATCAAAAGACAAAATTCTGCCAGAAAACAATCAGGCATTTATGAAATCAATTACAAAGACTGCAATATGAAATATATAGGTAAAACAAAAAGGAACATTAAACTACAGTTTAAGGAACACATGAAAAAATGTAAAATATAAACACATGGAAAAATCAACAATAGCATTCCATTTCCGGCCAAAAACAAAAAAAATCCCAAATTGAACCTAAACTGTTAAAAGCTACTCAAAAACCCACATAATTATCAGTGTAGAAAATATATTCATAAACAAAAACAAGGAAAATTTAATATTAATATTCCGACTCACAAAGAAAATTTAGTTAATTTTCATCTTCCAAACAACAGTAACCTCATCTCAAGTTCATAAAATCAACAGAGCAACAACTTAATACCATGATGGGAAGTTGACAGTGTAACCATGCTAATGATCAAGGCAACTGCCTTCAAAACATGTCCAAGTAAGTGGAACAAAACTAGTAAACTTAGAGGGAATTCCACATAAATAATTTGTTATTTATATATATTTATATAAATGTATTTATTTACTATATTTCACTGTGAAAATCTCTACTATTTATATCTGAAGTACCAAAAGTTTACTTTTCAAAAGTTACAAAATCAAAGAAAGTTCCATAATTGTTCTTTACCAAAAAATATAATGGAAATGATATATTCAGAAAAATATTTTGCATCAAGAAGAGAAAAAAAAAAATAAAGTTTTGGGTCCTCAGAAAATCTTTTGGAAACATTAGAATGTGTATCATTGATCTAAAGCCATGTATATGGAACATTTTCTTTCTTCTTCTCCTTTCGATAAGAAGCATTAATGGACAACAAGAAGTATTGTCCATTTTTGTGCAGAGTTGATCAGAAATTGCAGATGGTCTTAGGTAGATTAAAAGTAAAACTACTTAAAATCATGTTAACACACTAAAATCACTCCTAAAGCTTTTAAAATTAAACTGGGATATGTTTCATGAGACCTTGCTCACATTGTCAATCATAAACAACTGACAGATCAAACTATGTTGGAGTTGTAAGTGACTGTCGGTGCTCTAGTGGTCTGTTAATGAACTTAAACAAAATGTTGTCTGCCCCTGAGATATCGAAATTCATGAGTCCATGCTCACACCTCTTTATAAAACATTTTTCCCAATTGTGTACCTTAGGGTGTTAAACTGTTTTTAACAATGTTATGTCCTTCTCATTTCTTGGTATTCATTTCAAAAATGTGCCGCCACTGTTCATTTTTCTATATGCTTGTGTTTAATATTTCTCCAGTATTCTTTCAATCTGATACCCAAATTTCTTTTTGTTTTGCCTATGTACACCATATTACAGCCTCTGCAATTAATTTTATATATGCCAGAATTTTCTTCTATAGATTTTATTTTTAGTTTCAACAATTTGCCAGTACCTATTTTTAGGTGCTAAGGTGATGATGTATTGTTTAAAATGTTTTTTAAATTTATTATTGAGGTATGGACAGTAAGTGAATTTATGGTATTTTTTAAATATAGTGCTGAGTGTAGTAATTTGTTTAATTTTCTTTTTTCCTATGAATTTTTAAATGTGTTAACACACATGTGTTAACATGATTTTAAATAGTTTTACTTTTAATCTACCTACAATTTTAATATCTTTTCACTGTGTGGATTCCTACATTCATCATTAATTGTAATTGCAAATGGTCTTTGATTTACTCAATTTTTTTACTGCAGAATGCTCTCATATCTTTTGATTTGGAGAAATTAAAAAAAAAAAACATCAAAATAAAAAAAATCAAGAACAAAATCTCTAGCATGAAAATAAAATCTAAGTTGTCTAAAAATGAAATAATTTGGTAAGAACTCTGTATTGATAGACCATATCAACTGGGATCATATTGCTAATGAATAGGTAGTAGAGATTAAAATCTTTTTAAGATACGTGTCTAAAGCATGTGTTAATGTAATAGACTTAAGAAAAAATGTTCCAGAGCTAGGAAGAGTGGCAAAAAATACTCTTACTTCATTAATGAAATTAGCAGGTTGCAAAAATCCTGTATTTTTGTGTGTAACAATGAATAAATAAAGCATTTTTGTACTGCTCACATGTTTATGCTGGCAAATTGCCAAGTTGCCCCACCATTGTAGATCATGCCATTAGTATGGAACCATTCAAAATCATTTAAAAGCTCATTGCTATAATTAAAATGAGCAGTAGCAGAATTGCCATTGCTTGCATTTGTGAAAACCATTCTTCATCATTACTATCCTTTGTGACATACCCATTGACATTTCATAGTAATATCTGAAATCTCATCAAGAATTAAAGCAAAAAATTCTAATTTGTAATTTAATTTTTTTTATTTCCTGGGCTACTAATTCAGAGAGATTAGATTTATTTTGTATATCAGGTGAAGAACCTCAAAACAATGTTGAAGACTAAATAATTGCTTTATTCTAAGTATTGCATGCCAGTTATGAGAACCTCAATCTAAATGTCTCTAAAGGTGAGTTGCTTTTATCGGGGCTCCTAAAACCATATCTTGTATCCCAATAAATGTAAATGTAGTACTTAAATAACTGACAATTTCTCTATTTTACTTTTCAGTTTTAGTTTTATGTTGGTTACTGAAAGCAAATTCAATTTTTATCCTATTATAATTTATTAAATATGTTCACACTAGATCTAATTATACAAAAAGGTCATGTTTTAGGGGCAATCGCTCCCATCATCAGCTGTTCACCAAATACTTGATATGGTGGTTGGATCCCAAGATGCTTCTGTGGCCTTCTTGAATGGTTCAAAAAGGAACTTGCTGAGTTCATTCTTGCATGAAACATCATAATTCATTAAGTGTTTTCTATTTTTCAGGATGAAAATTTTTTCCCAAATAGCTGTATTGTGTTGTGAGTTCTTATAGCAGCTTAACCTATGTTTTAATTTCATAATTTTGGGTCAAAAAGTGAGCTGCCACTGCTGATTAATCAATTTGCTTAAAACAATATTCCTAAGGTGTTCTTTTCTCTGAATTTCTAAATTTCTCTTAGTTTTTTAATGTATTTTTTATTACAATCTGCACCTGTAATGTAAATTTAATTTTTATTTCTTTGGTATGGTGTCTTTTACTGTGAAACTTAGTAAATTTTTGATACTATACTTGTTCTTTGTGTAAATTTATGTCATATTCTTTGAATATCTTATTGAATTTGTTGTAAGTTGGATGATATGTGAAACTTTCGAATTTTCTTCAGTATGAAAACCTCTCTTATAGATTTGTTAAGTGTGGTGGACTTTTGTAACAATGATGTTTAATACACTAACGAATTTAATATAGTTGAGTCGAATTTGTAACACTTGTATAATTTATTATTTAAGGTGGAAAACAAGTTTCAAGAGCTAATTGCTCCCATCCTCAGTTATATAGTTTAGGATTCCTGTTAATACTATGCTGTTTCTTCCAAAAATGCCAAACCACTGCTGATTTTTCTTCCTGTTTTTGATTTATAATTTATGTTCCTAATGCTCATGTTTTTGTTTCTTTGGTCTTTTCAATGTAGATTTTTTCATAGTGGTTGCAATTTATCTGATATATTCCTTGTTTTTTCTCATGTGGAATATCATCTTTTAGTTTAGAATTTAGTATATTTTTTATGGAGTAACTGTTTTTAGGGGCTAAAATGATATTGTGTATTTTGAAAATCCTCTGGAATTTATAGAAGACTGATGGATGCTAGTGAATTTTTTGTACCTTCTATTTTCTTCCTTGTAAGGGAAGGGAAGAGAACATAAAAACATGAGCAAAAGAACACATTAGGAATGTAATACACAGAAAATTACATAAAAAATAATCAGTCTTGGCCCCATCTTACACAGGTATATGGTGTTCTTAAGCTTGGCACACAGAATAATTATCATCTCACTCACAGAAATAGAGTACAAAACAAAATGCCAATACATAAATAATACAACAAAGACACAATAATAAAAAGTATCAATAAATTTAAAAGACAAACATCTATAAGAACATCCAGATAAGATAACTAATTCAAAAGTTTCACATAACATCCAACTTACCACAACAATTCAATAGCATATTCAAAGATCATGGCATAAAGTTAATCCCAAAGAACAAATATAATATCAAATACCAACAGAAAAAAAAAATAAAATTATGACATTAAAGGTGCAGATTGTAATAAAAAGATGCATTGAAAAACCTAAGAGAAATTAAGAAATTAAGAAATTCAGAGAAAGGAGCACCTTAGAAATATTTGTTTTAAACAAATTGATAAATCAGCTGGCAGCTCACTTTAGGGCTGAAAATCATGAAATTAAACTAGAGGCTAAGCTGCTGAAAGAACTTACACAACCCAATAGAGCTATCTAACTTGGTAAAAATTTTCATCCTGAAAAATAGAAAAAAACTTAATGAATTTTGATGTTTCACCCATGGATGAACTCAGAAAGTTCCTATTCGAACCATCAGAGACCTCCACAGAAGCACCTTGGGATCTAGCCACCACATTGAGTAATTGGTGGTCTGGTCAATGATAGCCTCGATTCCCCAGAAACTTATTCTAATGCTGTATAAGTAAGTGGAGTTAGTGTGAACACACTTAATAAATTATATTAGGATATATTTCCACTCCATTGTGGAGTGTAAATATATATATATAGATTCTAAGTATAATTTAATTACTCAATTCTTATATTTTTGCCAGACAACTTGAGGTCTTGAGGACAAATAGAACTTATCAGCTTTGTAAATATTTAGATCATATTCAGCATTGTTAACGTGTTTGGAGCTATACCTTACTAACTGACTAATTTATCAGAACATGTTTCAACAGTCCATCCCCAGCTGAAGGTGAGAGTGAATGCTCTTGGAGTATAGTGCCACCTAATACCAATCTCTTTGTGTATAATCAATCAACTTCTCTGTTTCTATTAAATGTTTATATTCACTGTTTCTAACTTCTAGTAAGCTCATAATGTTTCTATTTCAAAAATATTAGCACACTCATACAACCAAGTAATACCCACATACAAATTAATATTGACATATGAATAAAATCATATGATATTGACATGATTTTATTCATTTTATTTTATTCATATGGCTGGCTTCACTGTGTTAGTTCCATATATTTTTTAAAATAAGTTTCACTTTTAAGAAATGTTTTAATTAATATTGACATACCTAATGCATATTCTAACCATTGAAATATCATTTTTGGAGACCACTCTTGATTAGCTGCAGTTAATTGCTGTATGTAAGTGTGCTAAATGAAATTTTTAAAATCTTTTAGTAATGCAGTGGTGATAACAATAACAATATTACATATCTTTGCTCTACTGGTATTATGTCAATACACTATAGAATCAATTAACGATAAAGTAAATTATAATTAATCTGTCGTCTAACACACTCTTATGCTTCACTTACTTTTAAATATGGTGGGACCGGTTTCGAAGAGATATCCTCTCCATCTTCAACCAACTTGACGACTGGTATGAGAAACTAACATCTATGAGGACCTGTGGCTCCGTCCTGGTGTTTTTTTCTTTACAAACTGGAAATTGGAATTATATTCTGCTATAATGTCAATTCATAAGATGATCCCTATGTTTATGAATGTAAATCTTTTCCCATGTGTCCAATTCTGTACGTTTGTGTGCTTCTTTAAGTAACTTTATTTCTCCTTTTATGTCGTGATTATCTTTCTAAAAATAGTGTGCCACTGCTGACCTATCAATCCGTTTGTACTTGATGTTCCTGAGATGTTCCTTTAACTGTGGTCCTATGGTCCTTTTAGTTTTTCCAATGTATATCTTATCACATTCTTTACATGTTATTTTGTAGATGCCTGACTTTTTCTCCTGTGGAATGTTATTAAAACTGTTGTCCACTAAAGCATTTTTCACAGTGTATCTGTTAAGAGGGGCCAATTTAATATTAATATCTTTAAACATTTTTTGGAATTTATTCATAGCTACTGGATGGTAGGTGAATTTTTTAAAAACTGGTCTCTCTTTTTCAGTTAATAGTGTGGTGGTATTCTTAATCAATTTCTTCTTTAGGAATCTATTCAGTTTTTTTGTTTATTAAATTATTGTTAAAACCATTTATAATGGCAATTTCTTGTATCTTCTCAAATTCTTTTTTGTACTCCTCTTTACTGATTGGTAAATTTACCAGCCCAGCTGTTGAAAATTGAGTGCTTGGGAGCTATGGGGTTAAACCCATTTGATTTTATATAGTTATCTGTGTGCGTATCCTTTCTATAGATTGCAAATTCTAAATTTCCATGATTATTATTAATTTTTATATCTGCAATATTCCCTTTGTTTCTGTTTCCAGTGTGAAGGATATATTCCTAAAAGCTTCAAAGCATCTTGAACAAATTCTTTTTTCACTATACTAAAAATGTCATCAACGTATCTGTACCAGCATTTAAAATAATGTGGGAAGGTGGAAATTATGTGAGTTTCAAATGTACTCATAAATAAATCTGCCAGAAAGGGGGACAAAGGATTTCCCATTGTGAGTCCTATTTTTTGTTTATAGAATTCTCCTGCAAATGTAAAATATGACTGGTTTATACAAATGTTAGTAAGGTGGACATATTCTTACCTGTGAGTTTCATTAATTCCTACCTCCTTTAACCAATCGTTCGAAAACGATAAAAGTTTGTCAGTTGGAATACTCGGGAACAAGGATACTATGTGGAAAGACACTAAAATATCAGAGGGTAGAACTTTAAAATCTTTTATTTTTTCTATTAACTGGAATGAGTTTTTAATGCTTCTACTTTGAAACCTTGGTAGAGCAGTAAATCTATCTGTAAGCCATTTTGCTAGAAAGTATGTAGGGATATTTATATTATTAATGATGGGTCTCATGTCCTTCCCCGGTTTATGGATTTTAGGTAACCCATATATTCTGGCTCTATTAGGATTGTTTTGTTTTAAACTACGTTTCTCTGTGTCTGGTATTGTAGTGCAAGTCTAAATAGCTTCATTCACTCTTTTTGTACATTCTTTCAATGGGTCAAATTTGACATGGGCATATTCTTTTTTGTTTAACAACTCTAACATTCTGTCAGTGTAATCATTTTTGTCCAATATTACTATTTTATTCCCTTTATCAGCCTTTTTGTAAATAACTCCTTTTCCTTTGAGTGATGTAATAATGTTACTGTAATTTTTAATTCTATTTGCTTTCATTTTGTTAATCCTTTTAAGAGCATCCTCTGATTTTATTCTAATCTTTTCTTTCTCGCTTAAACCTTCCATGGCAATTTCTGGATAAACTATGTAATCTTCAATGCTATTGGAGAAGTTAAAGCCAGTTTTAAAACCCATATTGAGCATAGATAACTCTTCTTTATTAAAACTTTCTTGTGATAAATTTACTACATAATTCTGTTTCTGTATTGTTTTTTTACTTGTTTTCTGCAAATTTTTTAATTTCCAAATTCCAAAGTAAATATTTAGATATTTACTTTTTTCTTTACTATGATTTTTATATGCTCTTGCACATTCCTTACTAAGTTGTCCCAAATGGCATAATCTAACTTTTTGGTAATTCTCAAGTATATGTCATATAATTTCAAATGTATGTCGGCTAATTTTGCGTAATGTTTTGCTTTTTCCATGTGGATTAGCTTCTTTTCAGCTACTAGTTGTTCCTTACTGTTATGTATATATTTAACTATTTTTGTAACAAATTTTGGGCAGATATGATGTTTAAGACACAAATTTAAAAAATGTATGTCTGCAGCTACCAGTCTACTCTTTCCTTTGAGTTTTATGTAGTATTTAATATTCTTCTTCAAGTTATAAAAGTTGTGGTTAAAATCTCTCATGTGTAATTCTTCCATTTTCTTATTCGGTAAACAAGTCAGTTTCTCCTAGTCTGTTCCTATGTGGTTTGAATACCTTCATAATTCATTTAAGAACTTTCAAAAAGTTAGACATTTTTAAAAAAGTCTGTTGGAACTCACACAGTGAAGCTTGTTAATGTAAATTATAATTCATCTTCGTTTAACACACTCTTATGCTTCACTTACTTTTAAATACGGTGGGACCGGTTTTGAAGAGACATCCTCTCCATGTTCAACCAACTTGACGACTGGTATGAGAATCTATGAGGACCTGTGGCTCTGTCCTGGTTGTGTTTTTTCTTCACAAACTGGAAATTGGTATTACATTCTCCTATAATGTCGAAATTCATAAGATGATCCGTATGTTTATGAATGTAACATCTCAGGAATGTTAAGTACATACAAATTGATAGGTCAGCAGTGGCACACCAATTTTGGAAAGGTAATCACGACATAAAAAGAGAAATAAAATTACTTAAAGAAGCGCACAGACATACAGATTGGACACATGGAAGAAGATTTACATTCATAAACATAGGGATCATCTTATGAATTTCAACATTATAGGAGAATGTAATACCAAATTCCAGTTTATGAAGAAAAAACACCACCAGGACGAAGCCACAGGTCCTCATAGATGTTAGTTTCTCATACCAGTTGTTAAGTTGGTTGAAGATGGAGATGATGTCTCTTTGAAACCGGTCCCATGTATTTAAAAGTAAGTGAAGCATAAGAGTGTGTTAGACGACAGATTAATTATAATTTACATTAACAAGATTCACTGTGTGAGTTCCAACAGAATTTTTTAAAAATGTCTAATTTTTCAAAAGTTCTTAAATGAATAAGAATAAATGAATAAGAATAAAGTGTTTGTTTATTAATTTGAGTGCTTGAATCTCTTTCTTTCAGTAGCTCATAGTACTGGCTATTGTCATTCATTTATAATAGTCTACAGCTAATTTCTCACTTAGATAGCATTTCTTCACTTAGATAGCCTCAATAGAAGTTAATTCCTTTGGAAATTTCCAAGGTTGAAGTGGCAGCAACTTTAATTTTACATCTTTTGCCATATAATCCACAAAAGGGCACTGTCCCTTTCTTTACCATCAAACCTAAATAGGGAATGAGAGGACTGGAAGCCAACATCTCATGTTCAAACTTGCTCTCAGTGTGAAGGCAGTGCATACAATGAAGCAATATATGCACTTTTATCTATTGGCATACAAATAAAAAAAAAATTGTTGAAAATAAAAGGGGAAGCTGAATATGGAAGTGAATATGGATCAGGAAGTGTGAAAAAAGGCAGTTTACATCAGGAATCTTGTCTAGCAATAAAATTATCAGGGTTATACAGAACAAATTTTCAAGCTAATCCTTGGTCTAGTGCATTGCAGGAATGTTTCACCAGCATCTACATACTCTTTGTGTAGTATGTCCATGAGTCAGTGAATCACTGATTAGGTTTACAAACATTAATAATAGTAGTGCACAAATACAAAATGTGCTCTGTTTTCAATTACTATAATAATGGGTTAAAAACTTCCACATAAGTACTGGCATGTGAATCTTCTTGTTACATCTGTAAAGATATATTTATATTTATTGAAATTCTGTTTAATGGGGACATATTTCAAGCATACATTGTATCTTAAGTGCACAATCATTTGAAACAATAATGCTGCATTAACTTTTTGCATTTCTTCATAAATGGTTCTTAGAAAACATAGCGTTACCTTCATTATAAACACGTTTTGAAAGTTGCTTTCACCATGAGTTATTTGCTCTATAGTATTATTCACAATTTAGAAAAGTTAAAGTTGCATATTTAAGATGTTTATTTCTTTGGTAATGCATATAAATGTGTGCTGAATATACTTTATAATTGTGTTACTGACAAACTTTTCTTCACCTTAATTGATCCTCTAACCTCAGATTCTGTAGCATGTAGAACCCTCCTAATAGAGTCTAAACTTTCAGCATAATATTTCATTCACTCCTAATTAGTATTGTTTAGGTGGGAATAGAAATTTGGGATACATTTTTTTCCAAAGATTAATTCTCTAATGGACTTTAGGACATTTTTTTTTTATGAATGAAATCAATATTATAGCATTTTTCATGCACTGCTGCTGCCACACATGTTAAACAGGTGAAACAAATCATTTATGTATGGCATAGGATCACTAATAAGAACAACAGATGATTCATATTTAACAACCCTGGACCACAGAATACTAATATAATAATTTAACGGGCTTATAATCGTCATATTGTTGTGCATTTCATAATTTAAAAGGATTGGTTTGGAATATTATTCATTTATAAACCTGATTTATTTATTAATTTGATTTCTAATTAATAGTAATTCAAACTGAACCATTTAAGTTTCCCCTCTTTAGCTTCATGTACTTTTTCATTGTGGATAGCTAAAGCAACATTTTCTCTAAGAGTTAATTTATCTGAGATGTTGTGTCCAGAATACTTTCGGAGGGATTCCTTGATGCTCTGATTGGTTGGTTTGTGAAGAGCTGTTTCTGCATAGAATTTCATTGTTTGTTACCCAATATTTGACACATGAAACATACTATTGAACCAAGAACCGTAAAGTTTTAAGGCAGCTGATTGCACTTCCCTTGAAATGTAACTGTTAATGTTATCATCTTAAATAAATAAGGAAAATAAGTTGGTTGTTGTGGTCTAATGGTAACCATACTTGCCTCTGAGCAAAATTTTTCAGTCATTTCACACCCTTAATTGAATTGCTATAACCAAAGATATTAAAGAGCATTCTTTAATAATGATCATGATGATGATGATGATGATGATGATGCTAATAATAGAACTGAGTTATGCCCAAATGCCATAAAATTGTTGAGTGTGGCTGAAAAGTAAATGCTCATGTGAAATATTTATTTACTTTTCTATTATATATTTCCAGTTCTTGGATGTTGGGATTTCATTGCAAAAGTTCATAGTGTTGATAGGAGTGTAATTATAATGTATGAACTGTTAATTGTTAAGATTTCAAATAGATCTTACTGCAAAACTTTAGCATGCAATGTTGGCAAGAATGACGGAATAAAAGATACAATGCCTATAGTTGAGATTTAAAATAAACAAAGAGAACAAAATGAATGGAACACAGATGAGCAGAAAATGTCTTCTGCATTTAATACAGTAGAATAAATGATAATAATAACATGGATAATAATAATTAAATTAAATAATAATAACATGGAACATATCATAAAAAATGTATTTATAAAACATGGAAAATAAAAATAACATTTTTTCATCTATCTTGATCTGAAAAGATGATTCTAAATACTAATTTATTTTTGTTTCATATACAGATATGGCTTTCCCTGTAAATATTTCCTGCTCAATAGATATTTTAAGATTATAGAAATGAAATGAGGATGTTGATTGCATTATAAGGATGTTGCATACAACATCCTTATAATACTGCAGAAACTCAATTTAGTTTTTTTAACATTCTTTTTGTAACACTTGCTTGTAAAGGAAACTGACTAAAAAGCATATAAACGAGTATACATAAACTTCAAAAATATGGTATATTGAGGTAAACCTCATAATTCCCATGTTTAGCTTGTTAACGATTCTGAAATACATAAATTGTCATCTTTGAAACTTGGTTCTTTTCCACTAGAAGTGACAAACATGTGTATAAATTTTATAGTGATCTCTTGAAACAGAAGCACACCAAGTGAAAAATAATGTTGACTCAAGGGAAATAATAATAAATTAAATAATAAATAGGAATATGCATCATGTAGCATGATAATGATCACCAAAAGTGGGAATTTTTAGTTTATAAAACATTAGTTTATGCTCCAATATAGGTTGAAAAGGTTATGAAACTGAGTTCTTATTTTTCTGAATTAGACACAATGAAAGGTATGGAACATCACATAAGAAAGTTCAATAATAACAATAACAACAGTAAGATTAGATGCTGCTTATGTTGGTGGTGGTGATGATCATGATGACGACGATTAAAGTCTAAATTTTTAGGTAATTTATTACATACATATATACACACATACAGAGGGTGTGCCAAAAAGTGTATACACAGCTCAAGCAAAGAAAAAACTGTGTTAACATAACAAAACGGAATTCACACAAACAGAAAATGATGAGCACTAATCATCTTAGACTTTTACAGTTACAACAGTTGCTCAATATGCCCACCATTGGCGTTGATACACTTTTGAGTATGTTGAACTACTGATTAAGCAATGTTTGCGAAAGTGTCCTCAGCGATTGCAGCACATGTCGTTTCAATTTCTTCCTGAAGTGCTGCCAGTGTAGCTGGTTTTCTACGGTATACAACATCCTTAAGAGTTTCCCATAGGTAGAAGTCCAATGGAGTTAGATCTGGGAAATGCAGTGGAAACTCAATCAGACCTCTTCATCCTATCCAGTGCCTTGGATACTTCAAAACTGCTTTGCACTAATCTTTGCTCCATTTTGTTGTAGCAATGCTAGCATAACGTAATGTGAGTCACATCTGTGTATAGAGCATCATATTATAATCTGTCTTGGCTTTATTTGTTCATTGTTGATGTACCTGTCAAATAGCAATGTTATCATAATGTATGAGAGTCACATCTACTTACAGAACATCATACCACACATTACTGTTGTGTTTTAGTCCAACTTTGAAATATATTAAATAGATATATACTGTGAAAGTGTGTATACATTTTTTGGCATCCTCGGTATATAAATATGTAACAAAAAACTGAAATAATGTACTAAATATGCAAAATCAGAATTGCACAAGTACTTAAAATTGTTCCAAAAATGGTTTTATTAAGATAAATATAAACAAAAGATTAATTATGACAGAACTTACACATTTAAATATGTTACATTTGCTTTGGATTCAGTCTTAAAGCCAATTAAGTGCATGAAACATAACATATCACAGATATTTTTCTATATTTTCTGGAGTTAGTTTCCACTGATTGGAAAATATGTCTTTATACGTATAACAAAAATGATCTTTCAGCATCACATGACTTCATTGGTTTGTATGAGGCTGGGGGCCAAGTCTCTTATTTCTCTGCTAAAGATGCAGTAAATAAAACATGCAGTTACGACTCTCAGCATGTATGCTTCTCTGTCAGAGTACATTAAAAGAGCTTTTTATTTTGTACACCTCCAGGCCACAAAACTTTAAACCCATCATCAATGAGTCATATATTTACTGTGTAATCTCTGCATTCTAGAACTCTGCTGGAAATGTCATATAATTTTTAATGCACTATCTGAACTCAGTATTTATCAATCCAAACAATCAATGGATCCACGTCATCCACAGCAATCCAATATAGAAAGAGCTTTCCCTATTCTAATGGACTTAACAGCTTGTTCTTAGCACACAGGATATCCCTTGCAATGTTTATTTGTTTCGAACTTGATGACCACTTTTGGCACTTGAGCTCTGTACCTTAGTACACTGCTGACCATTAAACATACAATGTCCATAAGAGATATGTTAAACCATTGCCACATTTTCTTAGAAGGAACAAGTATGACTCGTTGAAAATTCGACAGAAATACCAGCAGTTGTCTGAATTTGATCAAAAAAGAATTGTTCCATACTGAGAGAGTGAGATGTCATTCTGAGTAATTGGTGCTTGTTGGTTGAAATGTGTCTACAGTGAAATGAATATGAGATCAGTGGATCAAGGTAAGAGGAACATGCAGACATAAAGGATCCCAGAGGCTCCATCAAACAACCAATGAGAAGGCCAAGAGATCATTTCATATTGCTATTATAAACATGCACAATCTGTGTGTGTTTAGTACGACACATATCACATGCTTTATTCATATGCACAATCTGTTGCAATTTTAATGATGTGTGTTTGCTGTGATCATGGCTTCAAACTTGTTTTGAGAGCAATATCTGTATCTGCATTAACAAAGCCTGCTTTTTAACTAACATAACTGTTTATTTTTGTTGTAAAGCTTATTTGAATGCTGTTCCAATTGATATTTCATTGTACAGCCTACTTTTTTGTCACATGCATGACAAAACACCATTTTTCAATTGGTGGTTAAAGCATTGTCCATATTTAACCAGAGTTTTGCAACTAGAGCCACTCTGATAGCAATTTACAGCTGTTCAATGTTCACCTTAGATAGTAACTAAAAATTCACAAGTGTTAAATAAAGAGAGTGGTATTATGATGGCACCATAGCAATGAAATATTCACTTTAATATTGGAATAAGAGATAAAATTTATTGTGCAATATAACAAAACATACCTATTCCACCTCCAGGAAATATGCTATGTGCAAGTATATATCCACTTTATTGTAAGCATTATCTAACCAAAGGAAATGATAAAAGTTTATCTGCCCTCAGGTGGTAAAGTGGTGTGTTAATTATGTAACAAGACCCATTAATCGGCTAAGTTATTCCAGGTTTAAGAAGGAAGTGTAAGATGATAGATAAGCAGGAAAATGCCAGGCTATTTGGGTTATTGATCCATTGTGAATGCTGAAATGTTTATATCCCATTTTGTATAGAATTTTAAGTGTAACTAATTTATCCTATAATTCAATGTGTTTAAATAAAAATATGTAATTATGTGCAAAATATTCATTATATTCATAAATAAAACTTTGGGCTCATTTTATTGTTCAACCTTTTACTGGTATATGTAACAGTTCCTTAGAGCTTAGAACACGCATATGTTCCTAAAAGCTTAAAAGTGGCTATTAACATAATTATTTACACCAGGTAATTATGTGCAAATATACAATTACAGACCCACATCATTATTATCACATTTTTCAAAATTGCTTGAAAAGGTTTTTTACCAAAGTTTATTATCCATTATCTGGAAAAAAAATTATATTTGAATTACAACACGATTTGAGAAAGAACATATTGACAGAACCAGCTCTTTTGATTTTGTAAACACTACAATAAAGACAATAGACAAGAAAATAAATTGTAATAACTTAATAGAAGTTAGAAACAGAGGAATTGATCAATTATACACAAAAGGTCAGGACTGCCACAGGTGGCCAATGTCATTAATGTGCGTACTCTTGAGCAGAAGGTCTGGGGTTCGAATCCCACAGGACCATCCTCCCTGACTTGGCTTTTTTTCCAGGCTTTCCTCAGTCCTCATAAATGGCAAACGCCGGGGAGGTACCTTAAACTTAGTCCTGGAACACTTCCTTCCTTAAAAAATTTCCTTTCTCAATTTATCATTTCATCTCATATATCATCAGTGTCCAGCACTTGTGGTGCCCCAGTAGTAAAAAAAGGCGTTAAACACTGCAAAAAAACAAAAGGTTGGTATGTATAGGTGACACTATACTTCAAAATAAATAATTAATTATAAGTATATTTTTTATTTATCTAAGGCTTTTGATGCACGGAACCATGATATACCAATTAAAAATTTAGGGTATCTAGATATTATAGGACATACTCTTAAATGGTTCAGTTTTACTTGGAAGAAAAGAACTTGTCAAAATTATTTATAGTGATAGTGGGAAAATTATGCAATATCAAGCAGGTGTATCAAAAGGCTTGATTTTGGAACCAGTATAGCTTCTTCTTTTTATTAATGATCAAAAGAAGCCAGCTTATTGGCTACATTAGTTATTCAGTTTACTGATGACTCCAATGTAATACTGGAATGAACTATTTATGGTGGTTAACAAAAATACATTGATATAGTTACAACTGAAACCTTTAATTGATTTAAAAAATGTATTAATAGAAGCTACAATAAGATTTAATAATGAAGTTATAAAATGTGCAGAGAACATAACATTTATTGACATGGATAATCGATAAATAAAATAGAATTACCATATTGAATATTTCATAAAAATACTAAATACCTATATTTGTTACAAATTCAGGCTACTTGTAAATAAGGTAAGTGGAAGGTATATGTATATGTTCATTGCACTGTTATATAGGAAAAGTTAGTAAAAGGTGGTTAAAAGAATTATAAGAATAGAAAACTGCAAATACTACTTCCGTACATCTATTACTTGTGAACTCATACCTTCCCAGGCACCAGGGTGTAATGCAAGTGCAGCTGTGTATGTATACACACATAAAGCAGTTATGGTTCAGGTTAACCACCCCCCCCCCTTCTTTTTCTTTCTTGATGTCAATCCAACTTGGTATCATTTGTGCTCGTGCATTGTCAGCAACACTCAGTCCTAAACAACATTGCTTTCTAGGCCAGTAGCAAATGTACAGTAAACAGGATATACATTTTACACCAAGAAAAACCTTGTAGACAGAAGCAATCTTTTTAAAAATAATATGAATATAAAATGGTATTGCTCTAGATAAAATATTCACTTATATGTAATAAGACAGAACACTATTGGTAATTAAATACCTAATAGTGACATATTTGTTTGGTCACCCTTTTCCTCTGTAGATGTGTATACATACAGAGGGTGCCAAAAAATGTATACACACTTCAAGCAAAGAAAAAACTGTTTTAACATGACAAAACTGAATTCACACAAACAGCAAATGAGCACTAATCATCTTAGGCCTTTACAGTTACAACAGTGCTCAAAATACCCATCATCAGTGTTGATACACTTCTGAGTACGTTGAACTAGTGATTGAGCAACATTTGTGAAAGTGTCCTCAGCGATTGCAGCACTTGCCATTTCAATTTATTCTTGAGGTGCTACCATTATAGCTGGTTTTCTGTGGTATACAACATACTGAAGAGTTCCCCATAGATAGAAGTCCAACAGCTGTTCTGTACACATGTCTGCATTGCCTTTGAACTTCAACAACATTCTTGGTTTTCCACCACTTCAAAATTGCTTTCTGCTATTCAAACCATAATCTTGGCCCCATTTTATTGTAGCAATGCTAGCATAATGTAATGTGAGTCACATCTGTTTACAGAATATCATACAATAATCCTGGCATCATTTGTTCATTGTTGATTTACCTGTTACATAACAATGCTATCACAATGTGTGTGATTCATATCTGTTTACAGAACATCGTACTACACATTACTGTTGTTATTCCTTCCAACTTTGAAATATATTAAATAGATATCTGCTGTGAAAGTATATATACATTTTTTTGGCACTCTCGGTATGTATTAACTTGTTTCAGAGTATTCATAAGAAAAATATTCTATAATTTTTTTCTCTTTAATTGTTAATACTTTTATGATAACTTAATTGGAACAGGTTGCACTCAAATGCAATGTGTAATTTACAAGATTGATAAATAAAGAAAAAGTGTTATTGTTAGCTTTTTGCTGTACTTTTCCAGAAGAAGCACTGGCTTGTTCATGGTGGAAATCCACGTTGCTTGGACTGTAATCCACAAACTAGTGAAATATTTGTTACAAAATGTAATGACTCATCTGCAACGCAAAAGTGGAAATTTGCAAGTGTGAACCTGAAAGCATTTTTATAGAAGGTAAGTTCTGTAAATAGTTATAGTAAAAATAATCGTTTTTGTATTTCTTTGCTTAAATTTGCCCTTATTTTTTAATTTAAATTTTGTTTCTAAACTTATTCATATATTTTGCTATGCTCTGGTCATTGTAGTAGCACACAATTGAGAGATTTGTTATTGTTTTGTCAGTAAATATAAATATAAATATATATAAGATAATCATACTTTAAAACCAAGGTAATGTTACTGTTTTTACAAAAGCCGTAACTCCAGAAGAGAGAATTTTATGGATGAATAAAAATGTTCATTAAATATTACTTTTTTTCAGGAACACAAAGAAAATAAAACATAATATAATAAATGTACAGATCACTACTGGGATTAAATACATGAATTTATTAATAAACTCAATGGAAAATATATACTAGTACATTATGTGTGGAATGAAAATACCAGTAAGAAAGTTTTATCTCTGGAGCAAATAAATTTATTCAAATGTTGTATGCTAAAAAGACAAAGAAACTCGGCAAGTTTTTATGGTAATCAAAAATCTGCACATATTCACCTCATATTATTTATCAAATGTCCAGGTGGTGTTTGGTTTCCTGCCAGTTGTTTTTCATCATTGTCTATGTAACATTTTCACAAGCATGATAATCCTCTGATCTAAATCGACCAAATCTGCCATTGGAATTCTGTAGACAATGTTCTTTATGTAACTATTGATTTGTTGCATTTGATCAAATGTCAAGGAAAAATATCATTTAAGCAATTCCTCATGTGCGCAGCATAATGTAAACAAGATTAAAAAAAAGATGTACCTCTGGTATCTGAGGAATGGTACAATTCTCCAGTACATCCAAATTAACCTTTCCATTGATTGTGCTTTCACATATAAAGGAACTGACCAGCACTAGTTACACCATGAGAACATATCAAACATTGATTCTAAATGCTGTTTCCCTCACTGTACATATGCAGTAGTGTTCTGTTGGCTACACCAGAAATGTTAAATATATATCCACTGGGAACAAAGGAACAAATAAAACATATTGAATGCAGAAATTCAGGGAATATCATAGTTACTAGCGTAACACTTAACAACATTAAAAAACTGAATTTTAATGGAAATGTTGCCACCATAAAATTTTTATGGGCTCCTCTGTCTTTTGCAACAAAGAACATTGAAATAAATTTATTGGTTCTTTAGTTATATCCCATCTGCATAATTTTCTCCCTGTACACTCTATATTGTCATACACTTTTTCATAGGCTATACAGAGTTAAAAAAAGATTTTGAGTAATAGTGATGGTAAATATAATAGAAAGCTGCCATTATTTTCTTGAAAAAGGCCCTACAGCATTATCCTCACCTGTGGGTTCTCAAATGAGAAGAGCTAATACTTCATCAGATGAGAAATGTTAAGTTTGGTGGTTACAAGATAGCTATCCTACTTTTGCACTCTACTGTTATAATTTATTCTGTTTATGAAACTATGGCCAAAATTAGGTAAATTATGTACATCCCCTTAAATACTGCAATTTTTTGGAGAATTATAGCAAGAAAAATAACAAAAGAATACAGAAATAATTTTAAAATCTGTATTAAGATCTTTTCAATGAATTGAAATATCCCATTTTATGCATATTAAGGGTGCCAAAAAAATGTATACACACTTTCATAGTAGATATCTATTTAATGTATTTCAAAGTTGAACTGAAAAACAACAGTAATGTGTAGTATGATCTATAAACATATGCATAATGATAGCTTTGTTATGTAACAGGTAAATCAACAATGAACAAATGAAGCCAAGATTTTCATATGATGTTCTGTAAACAGATGTGACTGACATTACATTATGCTGGCATTGCTACAACAAAATGGAGCCAAGATTATCGTTTGGACAGCGGAAAGCAATTTTGAAGTGGTATTGGAAAACCAAGAATGTTGTTAAGGTTCAAAGGCAATGGAGATGTGTATATAGGACAGAACCGCCAACTCTAGTAACAATTGCATGCATTCAAGACAAATTTGAGACCCATGGTACCATATGCGATGTTCACAAGGGCAGATCTGGGAGACCTGCCATAGCAACTGGCTACACTGGCAGCACTTTGGAAATGGCATGTGCTGCTGTCGCTTAGGACACTTTCAATCAGTAGTTCAACGGGCTCAGAAGTGTATCAACGCCAATGGTGGGCATTTTGAGCAACTGTTGTAACTGTAAAAGTCTAAGATGATTAGTGCCCATTATTTTCTGTTTGTGTGAATTCAGTTTTGTTATGTTCACACAATTTTTTCTTTGTTTAAAGTGTGTTTACATTTTTTTTTTGGTACCCTCTGTAGATTTCTCAATTAAAGTAAGATTAAAAAATACCTCTATTGAGCACATACAGCTTATGAACTATTTTTTTTTTTTTTTTTTTTTTTTTTTTTTTTTGAGTAGTGTTTAACGCCCGTTTTTACTATTGAGGCACCACAGGCGGTGGACACATGAGATGAAATGATAAATTGGGAAAGGATTTTTTTTTTTAAGGAAGGAAGCGTTCCAGGCCTAAGTTTTTTAGGTACCTCCCCGGCATTTGCCAGTTATGAAGACTGAGGAAAACCTGGAAAAAACCCCAGTCAGGGAGGACGGTCCTGGCGGGATTCGAACCGCAGACCTCCCGCTCACGAGTCTTATGAACTAATGTTCCAGAAGATAAGAAATACATATTGGCACAGTGAAATAAATTAAATGTTTTAGAATAAGAAAGTAAATAAAGCAACAGAGAGTAGCAGGACATGTGCACACAAACATACATTCACACATGCAGATAGTTAATCAAAGGAATATCTGTCAATAAATGCCAGATGTCAGAAGTCCTGAAATTCATAAATATTTATTGAGATAAGATACAAATTAAAATAAAAACATATAAAAAGTATATAAACTTTCAATAATAATTTAATAATTCAATTTAGAATCTAACACAGTGAAACATGCATTAATAATCTTTTCTGTGTCGAACTATTTAGAATATTCTTTATGCTTTCACTTATTGGAGATTTATTCAGAACATATTTCTTGGAACCTTGTCTACATCCTCAGCTGTTAAACAATATTTGAAATTGGATTGGTATGTGGGATAACTCTGGTGCTCTGGTGATAAACTTGAATAAAGTGCTATCTGCTTCTTGGATGTCAAAATTTATTAAGTTTTGCTCATACTTTTTATGTAAATTCTTTTGGTTCTTGAGCCATTTTTAACAACTTGATGCCTTTTTTATTTCATGGTTTTCATTCCAAAAATGTGCTTTCAGAGCTGATTTTTCAATTTGTTCATAACGGATGTTTCTCGGATGTTCCTTCAACCTTATGCCAATGTTTCTCTTTGTCTTCCCTATGTAGATTTTTTCACAATGTTGATACCAGATTTTTTTTTTCTTTGGGCATGAAATCCATTTTGTTTAATTTCAATATTTTTTTTTTACACGGTATAGGTTTTGAGCTGCTAAGATACAGTGTAAAAAAATTATTGAAATTAAATAAAACTGATTCCAGGCCAAAGAGAAAAAAATCTAGTATTTACAAGGTTAAATGTTAGAATTGTGAAAAAATCTACATAGGAAAAACAAAGAGAAATATAGGCATTAGGTTGAAGGAACATTGGGACATCTGTTACAAACAAATAGAAAAATCAGCTGTGTGAGCAAATTTTTTAATGAATACCATGAAATTGAAAAAGGCATCAAGTTATTAAAAACAGTTAAACAAAAACAAAAAAAATTATACATTTGGGAAAGGATTTACATAACAAATCGTGAGCAAAACAATGAATTTCGACATCCAAGAAGAAGAAGCGAAGTCCCTTACTTCCTTGGAGGTCAAGTTCCTGCGAGCAAACCCAATGCGCCTGCTCCTGCAAAATCACCCACGAAAGGAAGGAGGAAGGAACGGGTGATTTGTCCTGCACCGGCCAAAAGTAAGACTCTCAACAGGCGTATTCCAGATCATATTTACAATTGTAATGTACGTTGAGTCCGCACTCGGAGATCTCAACTAGAGTTGCCTTTACGGTCGATTAACTCTCCTCGTGTGTGTGTTCGGCCTCTGGACTCATTTGTTTCTCTTCGGTGTGACTAGACCTTCCACCGGAATAGAGCGTTCCAAATCATGGAGTAGTTTTCGTCTTAATCAGAGATGACATACGAGGTCTGTTCAAAAAGTATGGCGAATTTTGCGTTTTTTCAAAAAGTATTATTTATTCATGAATATCTATTTTGTCCCCTTCAAAGTAATCCCCACCAGATATTATACATTGTGCCAACGTTTTTTCCAATCCTCGAAGCACTTTAAAAAATCGTTTTTTGTGATCTTGTTCAGCTCCTCCTTCGATGCTGTCTTTATCTCCTCAATCGTGGCGTAGCGTCGTCCTTTCATGAGCCTCTTCAGTTTTGGGAACAAAAAAAGGTCACAGGGGGACAGATCTGCGGAGTACGGTGGCTGCGGCATCATAAGTGTGTTGTTTTTGCCCAAAAATTCGCGCATAAGCAATGATGTGTGAGCAGGGGCGTTATCGTGGTGCAAAAGCCAATTTTTGTTCTTCCACAAATCCGGGTGTTTCTGGCGGATTGCTTCGCGCAAATTGCGCATAACTTGCAGGTAATATTTCTTATTGACCGTTCTACCCTGTGGCAAGAACTCATGATGCACCACGCCCCTGCAATCGAAGAAAATTGTAAGCAAAACTTTACATTCGACCGAACTTGGCGCACTTTTTTCGGTCTTGGGTTTAGTTTCCACGTCATAACCATAAGCCCATGATTCGTCACCAGTTATGACCCTCTGGAGCAAATTTGGGTCGTCGCGGACAGAGTTCAACAGCTGCTTAGCAACGTTAATGCGATGGTGTTTTTGGTCGAAATTGAGCAACTTTGGTACGAATTTTGCGGCGACCCGTCTCATGCCCTAAAAATCGAATTGCACGAGCCAATCGATATGTTTAGGTCCTCAGCAACTTCTCTAACGGTGATTCGACGATTGGCCAATACTATTTTCTTCACTTCTTCAATGTTTTCGTCTGTTGTGGACGAGCTCGGGCGTCCGAGACGCTCTTCGTCGTTCACATCCTCTCGACCCTCTGAGAACATTTTGTACCACCAATAAACGTTGCTTTGGTTCAAGGTAGCTTCACCATATGCCACAATCAACATTCGGAATGCATCCGTGCACTTAATTTTGTTTTTCCACAAAATTTGATACAGATTCTTTGTTCCATTTTTTGGAATAGGCAAAAATCGAAGACGAGCAAAAACGTTCAAGCAAAATAGCTGTCAACAATTAACTGAACATTCAAAATGGCCGAGCTTGTCAACATAAGTGAGGGGCATGAGTACCAATATAACGCCACAAAACAATCGAAAATCGAATATATGTAGCCCGCGGAAATTCAAAATTCGTGATACTTTTTGAAGAGACCTCGTATACGGTTCTCCACTGCAGCAGATACAGTTTGCTTTTCCCGCCTTAGCTTTACTACTTTTAATATTCATATATCTCAATCTGCTACCATTGTAGAGGCTGAGAAGAGCCTCAAGCCTGAAAGAAGAGGCCTCTGAGCAACATTTGTTGGCCATTTCACGCCTGGAATTGAAAGGGACGCTGATGACCTGAGATGTTAAAGAGCGTCCTTAAATAAAACGAATCAACAAAAAAGTAGAGGCTGAACTAGACCATTTTCTTTCCCAGCTACCATCGAGTTTTCTACTTTTGGGGGACTTTAACGCGTACAATCCGCTTTGGGGCTCTCAATGGAATGTCTATCTTTACTCAATGCATTTTTCTTTCGGGTACTACAAATAGCTTACCACATTTCGATCATTTTCTGTTCTTTTATCTGGAAAGACATCTCTGATACCTGTTCTAATTATCATTTTCAGTGCCAGATCCATATCGTGTCTTCTCACGTACATTCACAACGCCCTCCGAAGTGGTTTATTAGCAAAGCGAATTGGAGTATTTTCTGTTTTCTAGGCATATTTTCATGGTTTGCCTTTATTTCTATTGACGCCTTGGTAGAGTACCTCAAGATCGTTTTATCTTATCGTCTTACTTATCTCTGCCCCAGATCAAGTTATTACCTAGTCGTCTTCCCATCCCAGACGCCTCCTGATTGACCGATGAATGCCGGGACGAATTGCGAGCATGTCAGGGTGCTCTTAAGAGTATTTCGTCGCCATCCAACATTAGAAAATACGATTCGCTATAACAATTTTGTGCCTAATGCCGTCGAGTACCGAAGAATAGAAAAAGGTGACTTGGATTGCTTTCGTTTCTTCTTTTAACCGTTCGACGTCTACTATGTTGTCTGGGATAAGCTACGCCGCTTTCGCTCGTACCCGATTTCAAGGTACAACAACACCGTGTCATTGATTCTCCTATGGACATTGCTCATACATTAGGGAGTACTTTCGCTGAAATTTCGAGCTCGGCTAAGTCTTTCCGCGTTCCGCACTCTTAAGATACAGATAGTATCGAAATATGTTCCTTTACCTCCGACTACTGGGAGTGTTACAATGCCCCATTTACTGTTCGGGAATTGGAGCATACGCATTCTTCCTCTTGGAATTACGCCCCGGGGTCAGATAGCATACATATCGCTATATTAGAGCATCTTTCTGAGGAAAGTAAAGCTTTTTACTCCAGATTTTTAATAGAATTTGGTGGAAGGGCAGGTTTCCGTCCGCTTGGTGAGTGGCCGCCATCATAGCAATATCTAAACCTGGAAAGGACCTTCATCTTCCTTCAGTTCACTTCCGATTTCCCTCACCAGCTGCGTATGGAAGGTGGTGGAACGCATGGTTAGCGGCCAGCTTATGTGGTGGCTAGAATCGCAGCACCTTCTGACGAACGTCCAATGGTGTTTTCGGCCACTGCTCTTCTGTCGATTATTTGGTGTCTCTTTAATGGGCAGTTTCATACGAAATTTCTAAGCGGTTGCTGGCTTCTTTGATGTATAGAAAGCCTACGATAGCGGCTGGAGAAGTTCGCACGTTCATATATGGTATATTTGTAGACGAATTTCCATTTTTATTCAGTTCATGAACGACCGGGTTTTTAACGTACACAAGGGTTTTGTTTCATCATCTCGCTTTATTCAGGAAAACGGAGTACCTTAGGGCTCGGTACTCAGTGTCACACCGTTTGTCTTCGCTATTATTTCCACCATAGGGTGTGACTTCCAGGAATTACAGTTTTCTCTGCGACTTTGCGAACTTTCTTTCTTATCAGCGAACTATCTGTTGCAATGCCGCCACCAGTATTTTCTGGACCGTCTCTATGTTTGGAGTGTCAACCACGGTTTCTGGTGAGAAGACCGTCTTGTGAATTTCTGGCTCTGCAAGGAGTATCCCTCGCCTTCTCTCTGTCTTGGCTCAGTTCCTGTATCTTTCGCAGACTTGGCTTGGAATTTGATAGGGAACTCTACTGTCATCCCATACAGACTACTGAAAGGCCGGCGTGAAACGTTCGTTGCCGTAACCCGATTCATCACCGGGAATCCGTATCGCGATAGCATTTTGTACTAATCCTGTATCCAGCCTGTATGCAGATACGGGTTAACCTTCTCTCTCATGTCGTAGAGAGTCGTTTTACTTGATGGACACGGTTGCCGATTGGCTACTCAATCTCGGCATCCCACAAATGGGCTGTTTTTTAATATGTTGCCTGACATTTTTTACGCTACTAGGTCTCTAGCTCCAAAGCCTCCCGGCTGTCGCTTTCGGGAAATGTTAAGAACTTTGAACGTTCTGTTGCCTGCTTTTTTCTCGGCTGGGGAAGCTTGTTGTCCACCTTGACTTTTGACAGATGCCAGCATTCATCTCGAGTTTATGTCCTGCCTAATTCTTCAACCGCAGTTTCTGTTATTCGTTGACAATTTACTGTCCTCATTCGAGAGATGTAATTTTATGTATGCCGATGACTGGAAAGTGGACATAGGTGTTTTACTTTTGGTTTTAAATCTGTGACATATATTTTTATGGCAGAAATATAGGCGATTAATCGAGCACTTTTATTTGCATCAGAACAACGGATGGGGGACTCGGTAATTTGTTCTGATTCCCTGGGTGTTCTATTAAGCTTTCCGAGGCTGTACATTTTCCATTTCTTATACAGAAAATCCAGGACGCCGTGTTTGTGCAAGTTGACGCGTACGTCAGCGTAACATTACTATGGGTTCCTGGCCATGTGGGAATTCAGGGCAACGAACTGCATGTTGTCGCAGTGAAATCAGCTCTTTTGGACCCTGCCACAACCCAGCATGTTTTTACTCGCGGGAGTTTATTTCGTTTTTACGTAGAGCAATTCTCTCCTCGTGGCGCAAAATTTGCTTCAAGAGAACAAACTTCGGAAATTAATTTTTTTTCTTTTATTTGATTAACCTCTTCTTTCATTGTTCGGCGAGAAGTAGTGCTTTTAGCTCTTTTGCGGATTGGGTATTGTAGTTTTAGTCACTGTCATATTTTTAAAGCTGAACCTGCTCCAGCGTGCCTAAATTGTGGCAAGCCCAATACGGCGTCACATTTTAATTGAATGCCACCATCTAGCGTCTTTCAGAGTTTTCCTTTGTCTATTGAGAATGTTCATGCTAACGAGGTCATTGCTATATCGACCGAGTTTTCAGTTTTATACTCTTTGTGGAGCAACATAAGAATGGCAATTTTATACGTGACAGTAAGTGTTCTACTTTTTTTTTTAATGTATTTTGTTTCTAGCTCTTGCTGGTGTATTTTGCAGTATATAACCAAGGTGCCAAAAAAATGTATACACACTTTCACGGTAGATATCTGTTTAATATACTTCGAATTGAACCAAAAAACAACAGTAATGTGTAGTATGATGCTCTGTAAACAGATGTGACTCACATACATTATGATAGCGTTGCTACGTGACAGGTAAATCAATAATGAACAAATGAAGCCAAGATTATCGTATGATGTTCTGTAAACAGATGTGACTCACATTACGTTATGCTAGCGTTGCTACAACAAAATGGAGCCAAGATTATTGTTTGAACAGTGGAAAGCAATTTTGAAGTTGTGTTGGAAAACCGAGAATGTTGTTGAAGTTCAAATGCAATGGGGACGTGTGTACAGAACAGAACCGTCAAAGCGAGTAACAGTTGCACGTATTCGAGACAAATTTGGGACTCATGGTACCTTATGCAACAGAATGGTGCACCACCACATTACCACCGAGATTTACGTGCGTACCTTGATGACAATCTTCTAAGGCACTGGATAGGACGAAGAGGTCCGATTGTGTTTCCACCGCGTTCTCCGGATCTAACCCCGTTGTACTTCTACCTATTGGGAACTCTTAAGAATATTGTATACCGTAGAAAACCAGCTACACTGGCAGCACTTCGGGAAGAAATTGAAACAGCATGTGCTGCAATCGCTGAGGACACTTTCACAAATGTTGCTCAATCACTAGTTCAACGTACTCAGATGTGCACTTAGAATTTTGGTGTTCAATCCGGACAACTCCCTTCCGGGAGGGGCTCGAATCAAGTCCGGCCCGGCTCCCTTACAGACAGGAAAATTTACCTGAACTGTTGCAGCCTATGCATATAGTGAAGAATTGTACACTCATCTGTGGTCAAGTGCGACCAAGTGCGAGCGCGTCATCTTCCTCTGAAAGACAAGGCACCGAAATGAAATCGCGGAGGACGAAGTTTTGTTTCCTGAACCAGACATGGGGTGGGTCAGTAGACCGCATTTGAAACTCCAGTTCAGATCTTCATGTACTTCTTCTCAAGCGTATTATACTTTTTTCAGTTTGCACGATAAAAAGTACTATAGGTTTTATGCGCCATCTTAAAATAAAAGAAAACTGCTAATAAATGAAAGTGTGCACCACCAGGTTCGATGGTGATCACTTTAAAGGAAATCTGGGTTAAGCTAATGGAGAATCTTTCTTTTCATCGGTGCATAACTAAAAAACCGTCCCTTCTTTAAAAGGGCGAGGCTGTGGTTTCGCAGGAGCAGGGATATTCTTAGAGAAAGGTCCGTTCCACTAAGAAGTATCAACCGATTCCAACTCCTGGACAGTGGCAATGTAGATGAACGCCTAGCGGGTTTACTCCCGCACCCATCGTGGAAGTTGATCTCCGAGGAAGCGAGGTACCTTTTGCTGCATAGTCATACCCTCACTAGTGGACGATTGTAAGAAGTTAGTCCTGTATGCCGCATTAAATTTAATAGGCGGAGCTTCAAAAATTGTGTTTGTTATCCGCAGTAACGCGCTAGGCGGAGGCGGACATAGTAGAAACTTTGGTGAATTCCAGGTCAATTTTCAACGACGCTTCAATTTCCCACTTTTTTCTATTCGTATTATGTAGAAAATTATCTTGCACCGTAGCGAGTTCATCCTCCAGCATTGCAATGGTTTCCAGTGAAAGGCTGCTTTCTGGGAGGCACCCCGGCTTAGGTGAGCTGCCCTGGTCTGGGCATGACTCACTCAGGATCTAGACACAAGACCCAATCGCCATCAGGATGTTAACAGCTCATGCAATTGCCTGAGCTTTAGCGGGGGATACGCTCCCATCCTATATGGCAATGCAGTGCTGGGAATTACTTTCTTGCCCATTCACCTTAATCGCGGGGGCACCCATCAGACAGGCAGTTAAAACTATTAAAGAACAATTGGAGAAATTTGAAAGCAAGTCAAACACGTTGAGTGTAGACTAAGGGGGCAGATCGGATGCCTCGGGGTAGCTACGCTCCGTACCCAATATGTGGACCCCTGAGGGGGATACCCTGATGTCACCATCGAACCTGGTGGTGCACACTTTCATTTATTAGCAGTTTTCTTTTATTTTAAGATGGCGCATAAAACCTATAGTACTTTTTATCGTGCAAACTGAAAAAAGTATAATACGCTTGAGAAGTTTGGAAACACCACAAATTCTAAGTGCACACTGAATATTTTTTTATTATCTTTTATCTGTGATACGGAATATCTTAAGGCTTTGTTTTCATCGTAACAATACATATCCCCGAATCCAAATGTGTTTCCAAGCGAACACATGTCAATGCATTTTACTTCTAAACAGCTTGCGTTTCACAGAACCGACAGCAACATCAGGAACGAAGAAATGCTGGCTGGCTTTATCGATGCGCTGGCAGATGGTTAAATGAAATACGTGCTATATCGAGATTATTTAGCGGTTTTATCTATAGCAGCAACAGAAAAGCATTTGTTTGCTCCTGTTATCTGTATGAAACGATAACTTGGGAACAATCTCTTACCGTTATTGCTCAGAAGTTGCGTATGCAAAGTGATACAACGAATGATTTGGTGGTTGTAGACTCGAAACTTTACCGAATATCATTCCGGTTCTCGCCTTTTAACCTGGGTTGGAACTTGGCCTAACGTCTAATACCCTTGATTTTTATGACGTCACAACTTTATCCCCGGCCTGTCAAGCGTGTGTTTCTTGCTTCAGAGGGAGTAGCGCTTTTATCAGGGTTAGCTCGTTTCGTTAACCAATTTAAAATTTTTGGGTTTTTTACTTTCCCAAACTCAGCCCTAAATTGTAATATATATTGGTAAATATTTATTATATTTTAATTTTATTTGAGGTTTACTTCTGTTTTAATATATAACATTTTCTAACTTTTCCATAAGTTTGTTACTGTTAGGTTAGTATTTGTAATATTAATAATTTGAATATAAATTTAAATTGTATTAATGTGATTAGCCATTAAAGGAAAATTGGGGGCAAGAGCTGTAAATGTTAATATGTGAAGTATAATTGGCGAAGTTCTGAAGTACTATTTACATTTTTAACACTTATTTTTGTAAAATGAAATTGGTAATTAACAGCAAATTATTTTTGTTTCAGCATAGCTACCATCTTTGCCTGAAAGGAATATGTGATGCTTTGCAAAATCTAACTTTGGATTTGGTCCAGTTTATGCGCAAGATAATATTTTAATTTTATATTCTGATGTGAATGATGGCATGAATCTGTGAATATTTCCAAAATTTAGACATTTCTTAGTCATTGATAAAAAAAATTAATCTTGAATATAACATCTTTTATATAAATATATTGTATAATATGTATCTATTGTCGAATGTAATAAATTTATATGTAAACTACAGTTTGAAAATGCACAATTATCTGAAGATATACGAATTACTCAAATTATTTTCAAATGGTGCTAACATTTCAGCGACATTAATATAAAAGGCAAAACGGGAAGCATATGCTGATAAAGAAAATAAAGATAGACTACAGTTTGTTTCTTACCACCATATTGACATCTTTCTGCAGCATATCCTCGTTATCTAAATTAATTGCTATTTAGCTTTCAAGTGAGTATCTGAAATGGCTTTTATCTATAAAAAGAGGTTGTATATTTCATTTAGAGGTATCATAATTACTTTATAATAATAATGAAATGTTAAACTTTGCGATAACAAATACAGCAGGCAGCAATCAAAAATGCATAAAAAAACTTTAAAAAATGCAATGCAAAAAATTGGAGTACAGTTTATGGCACGTATTTTCTAATCAAAAAAGATATGTAATATACTTATAACCCATAGTTGTTAAAATATTTAATAATGAAATACTGTTTAAGAGAATAATATAATTTTGACTTGTTAATGCTCTATAAACATTTACAGTTCACTGATAGAAACATAGCAGTAAAGTGGCAGAGGAAAGGTGAAGAGACATTAAAAACGATTTACCGATTTAAAAAAACGTGTTTTTTATCGGTAAAAGTGTGACTGCTATCCACTGATTCATATAGCTAATTAAAAATAACATTGATAACAACTGGTATATTATTCGGGGCAGTAAACTGATAATTTCTGGACCCATTTACGGATGGTTTGGGCGCTGTGGGACGCTAAAGTATGACAACACTTCGGATATGATGAAGTGTACGTTCTAAAATTTGTACAACCCAATAAGAATATCGCACGTGCATTTAACTACAAAAGTGCTTCAAATTGTCGACTTCTAACGTAGTTGCAGAGGGCATATCGGCGTGCACACGGTCACATACTTGTGGTTGTGCGCGAAGTACTGCATGGATCTGTTCGATAACGTCCTCTCCCTCCTCCACCTCCTGCTCCAGTCTTTATGCTAACACCGAACGTGAATTGATTTAATTTGAGCCACTTGCGCTTTCGGATTTTTTTCCCCCACCCATTCATGCATGTTGTGCAAGTTCACAATGCCGTCCTGAGATTCCTGTAACATCAGCACATAACCAAAAGTCTTTGACCGTGTATGCCAAAATCTGGATCGCCTAAGTATGCTCTAATCACGTTGGTTATCAATTCCGATACCGTTTATAGTTAAATGCACTCGTTGGGTTGGTTAAGGTTTCCTGACAAAATTTGGAATGCAAGCCCATCACCATATGCGAAACTTTCGCATACTTTGACCGTCCAAAGTGCCCAAACCTTGCATCTCCGGACATGGCCCCTCTGTTAAGAAACTATCAGTTAGTCGTCCAGCGCAACATACGTTGTCGGCGTTTTATTAATCACTCTATATATCTGGCCGACTGCTGTAGTAAGATTATTTAGCTCCAATTCGATCGAGTGATTTGAACACTGATTAGCGGTATTGAGAGCTTGTTAGTGATCGGATTGTGGTAGCAATTCCAACTGGAGTTAAGCATCTATTTTTATCGTCATCGTTAATATGTCGAGGAATGAAACTTCTAATTGCAGTTGGATGCCAGATCGTTCGTTTTGTTATAGACAATCGATAGAAAATAAAATAACGAATGAAAGCTGAGAGCATACACCAGTCAGCATCAAGAAACGCAGTGTGTTTGTTTTTTCAACCTCTCTACATTTGGCACAAATTAGGTTTGGATATATATATATAAAAAAAGATGCCACACATACCTAGGTACTATTGTTTAGTTTGAGTGTTGACAGTTTGTCACCGCATAGGCAATCACTGTAGTGTTAGTGAATTATGTTATTTGCATCTTCAATATCAGAATTATCGTCATTATTACTTCATTACCGTCTATTTCCAACTAAAACGCGCATTATCAATTGCAATTTTTTTAACTCCTCTACCTTCTCGCAGGCGAAAGCCCAACAGACGAGAGGCAGATAGCGGTATAATCCCAACCGCAAGATGGAACCAGCGCATTTTCCGCCACTTTGGCCCCTTTAGGAGCATTGTTTCATCTGTGAGAATGAGGCAGGCTTCACATTTCAATTCAAATCCTGGTAGAGACAAAGGTTTGAGGTTGAAGGTTCCAATTTAACTATAATAATGAGCTTGTTTCTGTCGTACAAGATTCTGGCAAGAGCAACACGAAGGTGACATGTAATACCATCATCCTGCATTCCTTTCAGAATATTATTGATGTGCTCAAGTTGTAACACTCTGGGTTTTGACAATTGGCTATTCACTTACATTTCAAGCAAGGCATGTGCGTGTAATATTTGTGTGAAAGCAGCCGGTCTTCTTTGAATAAGACTGGAATAATGCTAATGGACAACTCTGTGGGAAATGTAGCAGGGCTTCTAATGCCAAGGTGCAGTTGCAAGAAGCAATAAACCAATCTCGTTTTTAAATTCGCAAGCAGTTATAAGTATATGCTTTGTATAAGAATTTGTCTCCTTCTATTAGATGGAATGGGAGTGAAGTTCTAAGAGTAAAAAAGGATCACATTTTTGTTCATTTTGATATATCACATTCTCATTCAGTTCCGAAGCTCGCTGTCATATGTTTCAACAAGAACTGAACAACATAGGTTCTCAAATTGGGCGCAATGAAAATCGCATCCTTTTTAGCGAACTTCTACTAAGCTCCAATAGCTTCCTGACGGATCGTCGGATTTTTTTTTTTTTTTTTTTTTTTTTTTTTTATTGATTTATTTATGGACGCTCTTTAACATCTCAGGTCATCAGCGTCCCATTCAATTCAGGGCGTGAAACGGCCGACAAATTTTGCTCAGAGGCCTCTTTCAGGCTTGAGGTTCTTTTTCGTGCCGTAAATGTACGACACGGGACCCACGGCTTTACTTCCCTTCCGAAGGAAGCCATACTTAGGATTTTTACGCCCGAAAAAATCCATCGATCCTGGCCGGGTTCGAACCCGCGTTTTGGGCGTAGGAGGCAAGTATGGTAACCACTACACCACCAGGACCGACACGGATCGTCGGAAAATATCCAATCTTAACGCTACATTGGTCACAATACTCGTAGTTTGGTTGCACGCTAAAGAACGCGCATGCTCAGAAGTTGTCTCGTTTCCCCTTTATACACGCATTCAATCTATAAATCTAGCGTTTTCTCGCAGTCTCTTGCAATTAGAGTGGTGCTTGCGACAATTTGCCTTTTGCAGACGTTGCAACATTTTTTATACAAAAGTAAAGATTTTTATTGCTGTACGGCTAAAATATATATTTTCATTCTAGCGCTTAGCTTTAGATGGTTGTCAAAGCAATCTTGTCACTTAAACCAAAATATATTTTAAGCCACTGTTGATGGTAATTATCCTCGATGCTGACAATCCTCTCATTCACCAAGGAATAATTACAGCAACGACAATTTCACTACAGAAACCTACATTGTCTTTCTTTTTAATTTTTATTGTTTGCACAAGTCATGTAGGTTTTAGCATAAATCCACCGCCACGGGTGTCCAAGGTCGTTAAGGCGCGGATTCGTGAGCGGGAGGTCTGGGGTTCGATTTCCGCCAGGAATGTCCTCCCTGATAGTTTTTTTTTTCTTCCAGTTTTCCTCAGTCCTCATAAATGGCAAATGCCGGGGAGGTACCCTAAACTTAGGCCTGAAACGTTTCCTTACCTAAAATAATCCTTTCCGAATATATCATTTCATCTCTTGCATCATCAGTGTCCACCGCTTGTGGTGCCTCAGTAGTAAAAATGGGCGTTAAACATTACTAAAAACCGACACGAACATCCATAGCGACTTCTCTTTTTCCTTTCAGCAACTGCAACCTATCGCTTCGATTTCTTCTGTTGCTCAACCATTCACAAGCGACACGTACCTAAGGCGTCATCACGGTTACACCAACAACTTAATTCTCGCAAGGTCGTGTTGGCCCCCTACTTGTATATGCTTTTCACCAACGATTTTCCCGTGGACGCTAAATGCAAGGTCGCCATATATGCTGACGACATTGCAATTTACCACCACTCCAAAAACTTAAAAGATTGGCAAGCGCGAAATTCAGCGCTATGTACAAAAATTCACGTCCTGGCTACACCAATGGAAGATCAACGTTAATGCTCATAAGTGCCAATTTACTGTTTTTTTTCCAAACAGCGGCACCTTCCAGAAATCGATCTAACGATCGATGGCGAGATTTTGCCCTGTCGTCAGCAAGTTAAATACTTAGGGATCTCCATGAACCGTAAACTGCTTTGGAGCAATCACCTGAAAGATGTGGCCAATAGAGGGAGGCAGTGGTTGAAACTATGCGCGCCCAATCTTCGCGGTAAGTCCCTAGGACTTAAGAGTAAAGTTATTTTATACAGATCATTCATTTTGTCAATGATGTTGTACACCTGCGTGGCATGGGCTCAAGCGTCCAAGTCGGCCCTAAAAAACTTACAAACCAATCAAAATCTGTCGCTTCGGAAGGCTCTGATGGGCGCCGCTCCTAATCAATCAATCATGAGGAGACAGGCATACCCTCAGTTACACAACCGATCGAGAGACGGGTCTGGCGTACCTGGGAGGGGATCCGCCGCCAACCCGTGCATTACGGAAATTGGAAGGGGGGAACCCCCTAAAGAAAACATCGGCGCGTGCGCCAATATTAATACTCCTACTACGCACGAGGCGGCTGAGTGTAAATGGTGTATATATAATGTACAAACAGTGTATATAGCGAATTCCATCCCCCCCAAAAAAACTCTTTAGTAAAGAGTAAACCAGTGAGGAGACAGGACTTTACAGTCTCAGCAAATAAACACTAGAACTAAACAACGCTGTTCTCGAGCCCCAAAGGCAGGGGCTTATATGGGCGCTGTATAAGCCCATTTGTAAACAAATGCTCTTGACAATTGTAAACAATATTGTAAATTTTTTGCCTGCAAGGCTGGATCACATGTACCAGCTCCAAGCACATTAAAGTCTAATATAAACCTAAACCTGGGATGAGAGCCCATGAATGTGAGGCAGCCATCGCTGAAGGTCTCACATTTGGACGCTACCGCCATACCAGCCTCCACCGCCACACTGCCCCGTGCCGGCGCTGCTGTGGGTACTGGCGCTCAGCACGGAACCACCTCGCTGCCACTACGGTGGGCTGAGTCTCTCATCTCTTGAGTGCACTCAGCACGACCTGGCCCGCCGCTGCCAAACCAGCAATAAGAAATTGTCACAACATTATAAATGACGATTAAAATCTTACCCTGCCAAACTCTCCAATTAATCGGTTGTGTGGTTCCACGGTTGCCATGACAACTCCGTCTAGCTGCTCTCAGTCACTGGCTGACAGCTTTTGCAACTAACCACTAATTATGGGAGTGCACAAGCATCTTTTCTTCTACCCTTTCTACCTTCCACATATACCACACTATTACCTTAGTACTAAAAAAAAAAGCTGGGATGAGACTGTGTATTGCTACAAACCATCCACGCCACACCCTGAGTACATTACTTAATCTGTCGTACCTCCACCCGGCTGAGACTGGCAACTGGCATTCTTCTTTTCCTTCCCAGCAGCTTGGCATGCACATAATCACTTCTTTGCATCCATCACCTTCGACATCTTCTACTCTCCTACAGAGTACTTATTACCATTGTTCATGTCACACTTCTGCTCCTCAATTTGTCATCTGTATCTCACCACATTTTTAAACCTCGGACTTTTAAGCAAATGCGGAAAATAATTGTAGAAGTTTGCAATTTATGGAAAATAATATTCATTGGGAGCTCTTTCATAGTGCCTAATATAACCTAAAATGGGGTCAGTACCTATTTCAGCCTTTTTATGCCTAAAACTGCCTAAACATGTAATTTTTTAAGAATTAATACAGTGATGGTTATAATAATATTGTTATTAAATTTGTCTCATGAATGAAACAGCACTACATTATCATGCTAGGTCTACAAGCAAATGCTTGTCAACAATGAAAAGCTAACCATTCACCGATGGGCGTGCCAACAATTGACATGCTTCTGATAAAGATTTTAACTACCATCCATGTTTAATGCTTCAATGACATGTGCAATAGCTAGTCTAATTTAATTTCTAGTTTTATTCTTTGGTGCATTGTTTGGTGTTTATATGTGTATTGTGTCAGTCGTGTTGCATAGCAGTGTGAAGAGAAATAAGATCAAAATACAATAATTCGAAAGCTGCTTTAATTCATTGCTGTGGATTATAATTATGTTACTTATGACTGGAAAATAATTCTTTATCATTTAAATAACAAACAGGTAAGCATTAGACATTTTCTTTGTTATGGTAGGCACATGGGTAACTGATTTTTAAGAAGTGTAGACCTTTAAATATACTTACGAAGCTGTTGACAATGGAGTATTATATATATAAAATCAATGTAATAAAATTATCACTTACATAAAAACTGCTACAGTTTGGCTAAGGCTACAGGCTGAAGATGGGAGGTCACTCCTTAAATATATGTCCAGTTTTTATGTTTGAATGGAGTTAGTGTGAACAAATTTTATTACATTGGTTAAAAAAAATGTATTATTATTATTATTATAATAATAATAATAATAATAATAATTATTATTATTCAAGCCTCAATTTCAATGAAAATTTAATCAATTAAAACTATAAATTCTGAATCATATGTACAAAAGCCCTCTGTTCTTTCATATTTCACACAAGAGTAAATCTTCATTAAGCAGCATGTAGATGGCGCATGACAAACAAGAAGAGCTAAAGAAAAGAATTTGCCAAAAAACTTGCTCTACTGACTGGCAGCAACTGATTATTTCAATTCAGATCTTTACAGGGCATTGATAGCAACTAATATTCCATGGCACGTGCTGCAAAATACCCTTACACCAATCTCATTTCTCAAAACTTTTGGAATATATCAGTAGCTGAATTTATATCTGTTTTTAACATTTCAGCATTAGTTATCGAGGTGCTGTGCTTTATTGCTTCTTGTTTCTATTACTGCTTTCTTAATTTGAAAATTTGTTATAGGATTTATACTGATATTAAAACTTTCATTTCCTATCAACAGAGATTCTCAAATTCTTCTAGTTTTAGGAACATACAATTCAAAATTTCACTAAAGTGTTCACCTCACCTTTTTAATTACACTGTATCCAAAATTAGAATATTGCTACCTTTATTCTTTATTGGTTTATTAGCTAGAAAATGTTTACTTGCTATAGTTTAGTAATTTGGTAAACAATTTAGAATTATTATTTGTAGCTACAAATATTTTATACAATGGACATAGTAAGTAGAAGCTATATTAAAGATATTTTAAGAATAGTATATTTTACTTAAATGTTAATTGGAACTTGCACAGGGAAGCTAATCATATTAATTGATATCATTGTATGATTCAGTTGAACTACACACTCTTAAAGCTTCACTTACTTTTCATAAATGTATGGAACCGGTTTCGAGAACATTTTGTTCCCATCTTCAGCCAGGCTCAAGTTCAACTGTAATGTTCCATACATTTATGAAAAGTGGTGACTGCTTTTGAAGCTTTAAGAGTGTGTAGTTCAACTGAATCATACAATGATATCAATTAATAGTATATTTTGTTTATATATATTTTATATTAGCTTATTAGTAGCATACCCTTTTGGGGAGCAGCAAGTTAATCATCTATGGTTTTTATATGACAAAAGAAAACTGCAACAAAAGGCTGAAGAGAGAGTAAACTTGTTAACAAAAGACTGGGAATGAAATCCAAGCAGTATTTTCTGATTTAAGATACTACAAAGTTCTTTATAGAAAAAAATTATCGAAAAATTTCCTGAAGTTAAGTAAAATGTATTTCCGTTTTATTTCTCACAGTTGTTTGTTATGATCTCTTTAATTTGAACATGATTTGGGACTTTACATAAATGAAATACAAATATGAATTATATCCTACATTAATGTATTCAACATGTTCACACTAACTCCACTTACTTACAAACACTAGAACATGTTTCTGAAGCCCTCACTTCCATCATCAGCTGTTGACCAAATACTGGAATTGGTGGCTGGATCCCAAGATTCTTTAGTGGTGGTCTCTGATGGTTGTAGTAGGAACTTCCTGAGTTCATCCACGGGTGGGAAATCAAAGTTCATTAAGTTTTTCTTATTTTTTACGATAACTCTCTTTTCACCAAGTGAATTGCTCTATTGGGTTATGAAGTTCTTTTAGCAGCTTAATCTCTGGTACAATTCCATTATTAATGGTCCAAAAGGGAGCTGCTAATGCTGATTTATTAACCTGTTTGTACTGAATATTCTGAAACTGTTCTTTTTTCGCAATATCTCTTTGTTTTTCTGATATATCTCTGATCACAATCCACATATTTAATTCCATAAATTCTTGATATTATATTTGTTCTTTGGGACTAACATTGTATATATTTTTTTTAATATTCTCTCAAATTTGTTGTGATAAGTTGGATGGTAAGTGAAGTTTTTTTGAAAAATATTGTACATATATGGGAATGTATTTATAATTATCATTTAAAAATATAATTTTATTGTAAGGTGAGAATAAAGTGAAGCTTAAGGAAGAATGTTTGCATTTTCTTTTGTACTTCCATTGCATTGTCCATATTTCTAAGTAAAATAAAATAATCTAAACAAATAAGTACTAATACTCATTTTAAAAAAACAAAGAAGCAATTTTATTTTTTTCTTAACAGACACAGCATGTGTGCCATTAATATAAATTATAAAATACTATTTACAGCTTACTAATTAAATATGATATATTTTTCTATTCAATGCAGCCATTTACAATGTAGCAGTCTATATAATCCTTCTTTTAAGCTATAGTTAGCACAAAATTACATGAACTCCTTTCCCAATGAGTAAATGTACTTCAATTTCAGTCACAAAATACAAATTAAAATTTTTAAAACATAACTCACAAACATTTTCATGGAAATATAAAATTATCTTAAATGCTAGACTAACATGCATCACAATTAATGTTCTAATGTATATGTATCATTTTTCCACATCAGTCTAAGAGAGCATTTTTAAGAGGGAGATAAAAAATAACAAGATTGTTTAATTCATTTACGTACTTTCGAAAAATAAGACATTTTAAACAATTGTTTACACTACAATTACATAAACTACTCTGGACCCCATTGCATGGTATTGACTGAGAGGTCAAGAGTTTGTATAGGGAGGCAATAAGCACCTTTCATATGCAATATAAGTTTGGAGTTAGAAGCCCGTATATGTGAAGATGTGTTACTGTGCCCACCAT
Organism: Metallyticus violacea; assembly: GCA_030762175.1. Classification (NCBI taxonomy): domain Eukaryota; kingdom Metazoa; phylum Arthropoda; class Insecta; order Mantodea; family Metallyticidae; genus Metallyticus; species Metallyticus violacea. Next base: position 78,695,120 of record CM060831.1, on the reverse strand, counting down.
GGATCTGAAGTCGGAGCAATTAGGTTTTGTATTCTACTGAAAAAAAGTGGTGTAATGGAGTAAAGTTGGGCCCCCTAATAAAATGATTCATGTTCAAATATATGGGTTGTACTATATCTTCAACCGCCGGAAAAATCAAATTTGATAGGCTGACAGGATTCCAGATTATAACTTGCTTGTATTATTGTTACCAGTTGTCGGTATTATTAGTGATGGTGGTGGAAATTAGGAAATAAAGTAGTATTATTTCCTAGATGCTACATAATCGGTACATTACTTACCTCCAAAATCTGGCACAGGCACACTGTAATATGTAACATCCTTAAGGATCTTGGAAGTGGCAAAGACGTCTAGTATTCTTTGAGGTAAAACTTTTCACTACTTCACTCATGTCAGTTCTTCGTGTTCTCTCACACTTGATACTTAAAATGCAGAATCTACTTAATCTCACTTGTGACATGGTGCTATGAAAATATGTTTTTATTAACTAAAAATGTTCATTAGAACTTGTACAGTGAGGCTAATCATGTAATTAAGAACTAGTTTCACGAACCCTTTGTTCTACATATTATAAACAAGGAAGAGTGAATAATATTCTACATATTATATGAAGAGGAATAAGAGTGTAGTGTAGTGTGTAGTTCTACTCAATCTTACAATGATCTTAATTTTATGTTTTTATTAGTTTTAATTTTGAAAAGGATTGCTCAGCTGATGCAACAGTTACAGGTGGAAAGGGAAATAAAATGAAAGCAATACAAACGTCTTGTACACTTGATGCTAAAGCAAATTTATGATTAGCAAGAGGTGTGCCAATTCTCGGACAGATGTTTTGGCTTTTTCCTTGTTTTTTAATGCATTTTTGAGGAACTTTTACTGAAATGCGAAATCTTCTGTTAAGTCCTCAGCATTGATAAATGTTGTGCTTTGCTATGGAGTTCTTCCTCTTTTGCAGTAGACAGAAACTTTGAGGTCAGTACACTGATTACTGAAACATTTTATTGAACTGAATCTAATTTTGAAAAGATTAACAATGATATCTAATATCATGTGAAACATTTACTCGAAAATATTTTTCAGAATCTGACAAGACATTTGTCTTGAGTCAGTTCATCAAAATGCCTCTTAATTTTGCAAAACCTATTGTTTTCAAATTTGGTATCAACTCCCCATTGTTTTGCAAGAGATATGCTAAACAACAATGCTTCCTGGAAATTACTTCCATAGTCATTTGGCAATTTGTAGCAGTTTGGAGTAACAGAGAAAGATCAAGGTTTTTAGATTGCAGTAATTTTTATATACCAAATTAACACATCCAAGTATTTTGGAATGCAGGGCAATTTGAAAAACAAATTCATTATTTTCCATTTGTTTTTTAAGAGCACTGGCTTCATTACAGTCATTGATGTATTTTGATTTCAACACTACTGCAGTTGGTGTCTTCATAACATTTAAATAACAGTGTCTTAACAGCTTTTATTGAGTCCAATCTTGGGTACAAATGTGTAGGACAAAGCTTTTTTAAATATTAAGAAATAAATGATAACTAATAACATTTCCCATTGCTTTGTTCTTTGATTTAAAAACAAACAAAGTCTTTCAACTATAATGAAAAACATCTTATTTTCATCAGACACATTTTTAATGATGTCATTTAGAACTGGATTCAAATTATTTGTGGGGCAATGAACATATTTATATGTTTTCTGTTTTCATTTAATCCTTACTTTTATATAGGTCCCAGACATATTCACTGCACTGTCGTAACTTTGGTCACTGAATTTGGCTAATGAGATACACTTTTCATCCAATGAATTTAGAAATTCTGCTTCCAATGACATTCCATCTCTTTGAGTCCAAAAGGGCTTCATTTTTGTTTATTTTACAGGGTTTTCCAAAATAATCTGAAACTGCATGAACATATCTGAAAAGTTTACTTAATTTTTGCTCACATCTTGTGTAATAACCAAAATTATAGAAAAATATTATGCATACTTTCATTCATTATTTCATTTTCTACATTCTGTGATAACAGCTGAATTAATTCATTTTGAATTTTTGGACTGAGGTATTTTTCAGATGCTGCTGTAATACAAATCATACTTAAACAGTAAGTCCACTGTAGCTAAAAAATTTCCACAGTTGTCTTTCCTTAATTCTTCTCTATGACTTCGTAAAGCTAGATTAGATACTGACAATGTGATAATGACCTTAACTATACAACCAAAAATTTGTTTCCATATATTCATTTCTTTAATTCACATTCCAGATTACAGTCTACCATTTCTTTTCTTTTCCAGACATTATAAACAACACCTGCTTTCAAATGGGAAAAGCTTTGTTCTACATGTTGATCACCATAACTGGAGTCAGTAAAAGCTCTAAGACATTGTTATTTAAATGTTATGAAGGCACTAACAGTAATAGTGTTGGAATTAAAATATACTAAAGGCTGTAATGAAGCCAATGTTCTTAAAAACAATGGAACATTTTGAATTCCCTCCTCTCCTTTCCTGTTTTGTATTTTAACATTTTTCATTTTTTGTGAGCAGCACCCCCCCCCACATTGCAGGGTCTGCAAGACTCTCACTTAGCCCCTGGACCCACGCAGATCTTTGAAATATGCAGCAAAGTTATAAGAAGCAAGCATAATGGTATATACGATTCAATGAGGGTAATAAAGAGATTAAAAATAATCTATGTTCCATAATTGCAAAACTGAAGCTAATATAATGCAAAAACAGCTTTGTTGGATTATTGAACAGATTTCCAACATGACTCATATTTCTTATGGATCCATTGAAGAGATAATATTCTGAACTATCAAAAAATTGCAGCAATGGATGCTATATGAGCTGAATGGCAAACCTGACTGCATCACAATGTATCAATAATGGCTTGGAAGGTTATTTTACATAAAGTCAAGACTAGGTTCATAATCATGATCCAGCAACTAAATGGGAGTCCACAATTTAAACATCCATTGAGCCCAATGCCCAAGAAAGTCAAAGTACAACCAAGTGCAGGAAAGGTCATGCACCTCATATTTTTCAAAAAAGAAGGCATGCTGTGACAGGATCATGTACAGCTACTACTGATTACTATTTAGGGTATTGAAGCAACCACTGAAGAAGAAAATGGCCTAGAAGGGGCATTGGATGGATCTTACATGGATAACTACCACCCATTGTGTATGTACATTGAAAAATTAGGTATTGATATCATGCAGCACCCCAGTCTGTTCTCCAGATTGTGTGATTTTTATCTATTTCCTGCAGTAAAAATAAAGTTTCATGGACATTATTTTCAACGTGACAGCAAACTAAACAATGTCATTATGGGTAAGTATACTGAAAGACTTTCAAAAAAGGTTCAGAGGTTTTTAATAATGGTTTCATTTTTTGAATCTTGTATTTCATCAGAGATGGAATATTTTGAAAGCTTATGAGAGAATTTGAATGAAATAGTCATGTATCAGTTATAAAAGCAGTCCAGTTACTTTTTAATTCCCTCTTTTACACAGTTTAATAAGCTTAGTATATGAACCACAATAACATCAAGATATGATGGAAATTTTTTCATGATAGTTATCATTTAAATTTAATGTAATATTCCCTTTAGATTATGTACAGCAAAACCAAAGGTATGTACATAATTGTGGAAAAATGAAAATATATAGGTAAAAATTAATTTTTTTATGGATACTAACGTGCAGTTAGCATCATCATATCATATTTCCTGAGATGTGTTAACAAAACTAGCTTTAATAAGCTTTTGTCATGTTTTCTTCTTTTTACCAATGGCATTCCTTGGCACAAGTACCTTTTCTCCCCATAATGTTCTCCTTTACTTCATCACTCATATTGCTATGAATTACCATGCTTTACTGGCTCTACAAATATCTAAGCTCATCTTGTTGAATTAAAAGTAAAACTTCTAAAATCGTGTCAATATATTAAACTTTTTTTCGAGTAATGGTGGTTCGGTGAGCAACTGAAGATGCGAGAGATTCTTACTTTTAAGTAAGTAAATGGAGTTTAGTGTAAAAAAATGAATATCTAAGTTTAGGATATATTTAACTCTCTTGACGTTTCACATTAAACTTTTTTTTTATTAAAATGTAAGTTGGGACTAGTTTCGTGAGTCACTTGCTCACATTGTCAACCAATTGATGACTAGGATCTCTTCAAGTATGATGCATACTTGGCTGTGTGCGCTCTGGTGGTCTGTTGATGAACCTGTACAATATGTTGTCTGCTTCTAGTATATCAAAATTCATAAGTCTATGTTTATATACCAAAATATGAACATAGACTTAAGAATTTTGATATACCAGAAGCAGACAGGTTCATCAACAAACCACCAGAGCGCACACAGCCAAGTATACATCCTACTTGAAGAGATCCATTAGTCATCAATTGGTTGACAATGTGAGCAAGTAACTCACGAAACTATCCCAACTTATTTTTTAATAAAAAAAAAAGTTTTAATGTGAAACATCAAGAGAGTTTAATATATTGACATGATTTTAGAAGTTTTACTTTTAATTCAACAAGATTATGATAAAGTAAAAAATGTACTTACAAAGCTGTAGACAATGGAGTAGTAATATATCCTACATTAATGTGTTCAAGTTGTTAACACTAACTCCACTTACTTTTTTAAAACTTTGGGCTAGTTTGACTCAACAGCAGCCGATGATGGGAGGAACCTTTTCCGAAACTAGTCCAAAGTTTTAAAAAAGTAAGTGGAGTTAATGTTAACAACTTGAACCCATTAATGTAGGAAGATTATGACAGTTTCACTGTGTGGATTCCTACATTCATTTTTAATTAAATCTAAGCTCATCTTTGCATTTTCTTTCTAGTGGAAAAAAGATTAAGGAAAACTTTAAATTGTTCATGTACATTGTATAAAACCTCAAAATACTTTTCAAAAATGTGCATTAAATTTCTTATTGAAAGATATTAAAGAATGTAAATAGCAAAACATGGATGATGTTGATTATTATTAATAATAATTTAACTGTGTGGAAATTATTAATGATAATTTTTACTTACCAAAATTTGGTTTTGATACTAGTAAACAGCACTGCCTTTCATTTAGTGTAAAAATGTTGTAATACATAGTTCTAGTAATTCACTTTATGAAAAGATATGAATTACACCAAGCAAGCACAGCTTAGCATGATTGCATTTCATGCACAGTGCACTATCAATTTCTTCCGCAAGTGGTGCAAAGTTCACAATAACTTATTGGCAAAACTGCAGCCAGTCAACTAGAACTTTGCTTCAAACATGCAATTAGAAATGTTAAATCACATATGTTCAATTTTAGTACTATGTGATAAGATCTATCTCTCAGGTGTTCTAGGCTGCAAATAACTAAATATGTTAAAGTAATTGTAATCAGTTTTATCACGATTAGTGTTCTGAGGTCTAGTTTCTCTGCTATCTGACACACCTTTCCCATGCACAGTAACATAACTTTGCGTATGCGATGGTTCTTGTTTGCTTGAAGATAAATTGCGCAGCAAAGGTATAAAACGTTCTTTCTCTCTAATTTCTTGTTGATCACCATCAGCAACCACAGATGTGTATGAATATGGAACATATATGTTGTGGTTTCTTTGGACATCTCTGTAAGAAGATAAAATATCAATTCTTGACTGAGCTGGTGGTTTATCAGAATGTTCAGATATTCTTGGAGACTGATAAAGGCTGGTATCCGAAATGGATTTTTCAGGTGGACTAGATGTGTACTGCTTTGGGTTCCTCTGAGATTGCATGCTGAAGTTACCTGGTGGACTGAGGAAATAGAATCTATTGGTTGCAGCTGAGGTACTAAGGTCAGAATCAGACTTATCGAAGCTGCGATAATAGCTAGTTATCTTGTTAACTGCTGCCATTGGTAAGGATAAAGTAAGTCTTGCATAGTGTTCAGCTTGAGCCAGAAGAGATGCCAATCTCTGAGGAAAGAGCTGTATCATAACAGAGTTGGACTTCTTGGCACTCTTTGGCGTAGTTGTTGATTCTGATTCAGCATTGCTGTCATTTGAATATGAAATTAATGCTTTCTGTTGTAGTGGCAGTGATCTGGAACTAGAGGATTCCTGATCTGAGGTACTAGATGCTAACCATTGCTCCCATGTCTGGGTGCCTCCTAGTGGAGGTGGATTTAAGTCTACAGCAGGCATCCATTTGGGATTCCGATTGCTAGGCAGGGCTGCTGCAGGGTTCTCTCTTGTTTTAAATATAGAGGAATGCAGTGCTGCTGCTGTTGTTGTTGTTGGTTCAGTTGTTTTTGGACTAAGGACTGGTTCCTTGATTTCAGAATTGGTGGATGTGTCAGTTCTAACAGAAGTATTATTTATCTCTGTGGGAGTGTCAGATGTAGACCTTGAAGAAGATTCCTGTTGGGTTCCAGGTGTTGTGTTAATGGGAATTAAAATGGGCTCGTTAATCAGAGTTCTTTCAGAAATAGTTGAATTAATTATTGTGTTATTTAGGGTTTTCACTAAACTGGTATTGTGGTTTGTATTATTTTCTTTATAAAAAGCAGGGCTGTGCTCAGTGCCAAAAGATCTAGAATTTTCCCTTTTTGTAATACTGCCATCCAGGCTGTTGACATTGCCATTATCTAGTAAATCAATGGGCTGCCATGGAAACATCCCTAAAGATTCTTCTGCATTAGGATTCTTCAGTAACAGTGCTCCTACTTCTTTTAGGTTTTCCAGTTTATGTTCCTTCTGCTTAGAAGACTTCTGTTCTTCAACCAGCTCATCACCAATGTGAACAACTGGAGTAGGAACATATTTTGTGAAATTATGAGTTAGATCTGCAGGTGTTGGAAACCCAGTTTCTTTGTTGGCAATTATATCTTGTAGTTTAATAGGACCCTGAAAAATACAAAACAAATGTATTTTAAATTTGAATACAAATTCAAATATCTGTACATGTAACTATAAAAATATATGTACTGCATATAAGTACAATATTGATTAACTATTTATTAAGGCATGCTGGGTTACCACTACATCAAACTGATTAAATTTAAGCTTTCTGAACTCTGTGATCTTTGACAGAAACACCATCTGAATGGCTGAAAGCTTCAGTTTAATAAATTTTGTGGGCTTATAACCCCAGAAACCTCATTAAATATATTGCATAAATCACTCAAGCAAGTTATACTATTTCAAGCAATATGGTTTGTAAGTATAATGTGAAGAATAATTTTATATACTTGTAAAATACAAATATCCATATGCTTATAGATTCAATTTGATAAGTGAATGATTAATGGTGAACAGTAGAATTCATGCTGAACTTAAAACTATACCCTAATAGGCAATTAAATTCTTAGTTCTAGAGAAAATCTGAAATGTCTTTATATTTTGAATATTTATTGTAGTTTAGTAAATTGCATCTGTATATTATCTATATGAAGTGTATGGTACCAACATAAGCACAGAATCATATAGTTAGCTGGTTAGCATGCAAAATTTTCTGGTCCTTTTATGATACGTATTGTGTTGTGAACTAAAAGAGTTACTTTCTACTTTATTTTTGAGTAATGAGTACGTGTAAAAGCTACACTCACAATGCATAAATTGGAAAGGATGTCTGCCAATGTCCAAATTTCAACCTGCTGTACAGAGCATCAAAATTTTGAAAATGTAGAGAATGAGAATATGCTAGATACATAAAAGTCTGGAAGAAATATTTTGGCTGAAAAACTCTTAAGATAATAGTAAAAAATAATAAACCAATCAAAACTATAATCTACAATTTAAAGTTATTAATAAATGTGTATTGCATAGAAAATTGACTATGGAAATCATTCCACAAGCTTGCAACACATATAGGAGTTTTCTAGAGCTTCTGTTCATACTGTCTAGAAATTATCATACTCAGCTCTGTTGAATATGTGTGACATACCAATTTTGCCCTGCTATCCCTGCCAAGAGGCTTTATTTCTCTTAATGATTTCCAAGTAAAGTTTATAAACAGAAAATTTATTCAGCATGTGATTGCTATGTCTTTTTTTTAAGATGCAAGTATAAATTAAAAGAACATTTTTTTTTGCAAATGAGTAAACATTTTATAAAAATTGTCAGTAACCTGTGTAGTTATATTTATTTTACCAATAGCATTGACAGCTATACTGAAATATTTATTAGCACTTACGGCAGCATGTTCAGGTTTTGTCCAGTTAAGTGCAGTTCCCAAGACATTGTCTCTTGGAGGGTTACATTCTCCTGGATATAATGGAAGACTCACTGGAACTCCTGATTCAAGGATCAAACCCTTTTTGCACACAGACATGCTAAAACAAAGAATAAAAAGATTCCTCTCATTTTTTTTTTTTTTTCATTATCCTGCTTGTTTACAAGGCATTATTCTTCATATTGTATTTTAGAGCAAATAGAAAACTAAATGTGTCTCAACTTCAGTTCATACTCATGTTATAAATGCAAATGCATTCAAAACATATTCAGGAGATAAAAGGGTTAACAAAATTCTTACTCTTATTTATAAATTCTGTACAGAACAAATGGAACAACAAAGTTTATTCCCAATATAATTTTGAGTCAGAAAAAATATTCTTTGTGCATAACATATATTCTCAATTTCAAAGATAAAAGGATAAAGTGTCTCTGTCTGTAAGCAGCAAGGCTACTGAAAATTTAAACTTTCATTATTCCAGGCTATTTATGCGTAAACTAGGAGACTAGCAACTGCCACATTTTGCAATTGTAAATTTCCTGCATGTACTGATTAGAAGATGTGCTGTTTTTACAATACAAATTCTAAGTTCTTTTTTCATTCTAAATATTCATTCTATTGGATTTTTCTTCTTGTATTGATAAATACTACCACCTTGCAAAATATTTAATGTTTTTTTTTAACATCTTGTATACAAGCTAGTGGAAGTATTTTACTTTGTTTTAAAAACTATCTGCATCATTAACCTTTCCTCCACCATTGATGATTCTTATTGCACTTTTTTGAAATTTAATCCCCTCTTCAATTTTGCAACTGTGGATTAAATGGACTCAACAAGTTTGGTCCATTTAAATCTCCAGGAATCAATGGCATCTTTCATGCTTTACTGCAGAAAGGACCTGATCCCTTTATATACTACTCTGTCATCTTTTCGGGGCAAGTGTAGCCTTTGGCTATATATCTTTGCCATGGAGACTTACCACGTGTTTATTCCAAAGCAGGATGAGTAGATTACTCCACTGCTAAGGCTTTCAGATCCATAAGTCTTTCCTTTTTCCAGTAAAGACATTGGAAAGACTGGTAGAAAGATATATTCAAGAACAGATGCTTGTTAAAGCACCACTGCATCATAATCAATTTGTCTTCAGCCAGCCTTAGTTGTTATGGGAACATTTTCCCAGATGATAATGGAAATCGTAAATGATGAGCTGATAATACTCAAAAACTAGTGCATAAAGGAGGGACTTATAGTGAATGCCTCGAAAACAGTGGTTGTAGCATTCACAAGAAAGAAAAGCCTTCAAGGCTTTGACAACATGAATTTTTCAGGAACACGTGTGACAATCTCCATGACAGCCAAATATCTTGCTTGATAGCTGGACAGGAAGCTTAACATGGAATGCTCATATAGAGAAAGTTATCTGAAAAACCAAATGGTCACTTGGGACCAGTAGACACTTTAGGGAATGGGGAATGAAACCTGTGATCTGCAGATGGTTATACATTGCAGTCATTAGACCACAATTAATCTATGAAATCATGGTATATTGCCCAAAGATGCTGCAAACCACAGTGATATCAAAAATTTTAATTCTGCAAAGACTTGCTTGTAGGTGCACAATGGGAGCTTTTATGACACCATTGGATATATTCCTAAACTTGGAAGCAAGACTTGCAGCCTACAAATTATTACATTCAGAAGGATGGAGGAATGGCTAAAATATTAGAGGTTGTGGATAGTCTGGAACTGGAAATGAGATCTGATCTTATGATTACCCAATTCTGTTTTCAACAAGCCTATAGGATAAATCTTGGAACTCATCTGAGTGGCAGGAAAGATAAAAGCAAAAAAGGTCCAAGGACAAATAATGTGGTATAAAGATCATTCACGGATTCTTAATCAAGCAGGAGCCGGTATTTACAGCAAAACTCCCAGGACCAATATTAGTATAAGCCTTGGGAAGTATTGTACCGTGTTTCAGGCAGAAATCTTAGCAATCCTGACCTGTGTGCAAAATGGCATAGAGAAGGGCTATTATGGTAAACATATTATGATCCTCTCGGATAGTCAAGCTGCACTTCCAGCACTTGATTCTCACCAATTCAATTCAAAGTTGGTATGGGACTGCCTCCAAAAATTGGAAGTCCTGTCAGATAGCACCTCTGTTGAATTGAGGTGGTTACCAGGCCACAGAGGAGTGATAGGGAATGAAGCAGCAGATAAACTGGACAAGAAAGGAGCATCCAGCCCTTTAATAGGACCAGAGCCAGCCTGTGAAGTTAGTAAATCCATAGTAAGAACAACAATTAGGTTATGGGCCAGAGAGAAACAAAACACAATGGTCCAAATACCCAAAGGACAAGCCTTTGGAAAAAGCCTTGTCGCCAACCCAATTCCACACTTACCAAAACGCTCCTGAAGCTGGGAATGAAAAAGTTAAGGAGAGTGATGGGATTAATTACTGGAAATGGTCAATTTAGGAAACATTTCCAGAAAATGGGACTCTTCCAGGGAGAGCCCATTTATAGACTTTGCGGCCAATCCCATGAGACTGTGAAGCATGTGCTCCTCAAATGTGAAGCCCTGGAGAGAAGAAGATAGCAACTCTTCAGTCCATAACCACATCTAAATATGAATGATCCCCTTATAGGACCGCCATGGGTAGCCAAGGTCGTTAAAGCGCACACTCGTGAGTGGGAGGTCTGGGGTTCAAATTCCACCAGAATCATCCTCCCTGACTGAGGTTTTTTTCCAGGTTTTCCTCAGTCCTCATAAATGGCATATGCCGGGGAGGTACCCTAAACTTAGCTGGAACGATTCCTTCCTTAAAAACAAATCCTTTCCTAATATATCATTTCATCTCATGTATCATCTGTGTCCATCACTTGTGGTGCCTCTGTAGCAAAACGGGCAATAAATGCTATTCATTCATTCCCCTTATAGGAAGTAAGGTTCTGGAACACGGCATTTGGAATACTATAAAAGATATAGCGGTAGCGCAAAAGGCCTATGACTGAAGTCTAAAGATCTCTAAAACTCTCTCAAATACCCCCTTCACTATATATCATAAATACTTTTAAACATTTGTATATTTATCACATCTTTAGTGTTACTCATTATTCAACTTACAGGTAGCATAGGTTCATTTTAGGCATTACTTAAAAATTGGGCAAAATGATACCTCTTTCCAAAGCTGTCAGTAAGTGAGACTTTGTCAATGCTCCAATTAGAGAGACCACTGGAGATCCAACCACTGTAGGCTGTATACAATACTTGCACACTTCTTGGCTCCTGCATGACAGGATGTGGCACTGTAATTCTTCCCAATGAGGTGCCCATTTTCAGTTCCTCGTCATCTTTCCTGAAATCCAGTAATAAAATAGTTTATTTATTGTGAATATTAAACCAAATATATGTTGCATTATGTAAGAGTAACTTGAAAGCAGATGAAAATGTAGCTTGCTTTTCCATTAAGTAACCACCTGTGCATTCTAGTTGCCTTTTCAGCTAAAGTTTAATCTTTCATAATTCTGCAGCCAATTGAAATATGCGTAAATATAATGATTGAGAGCTTATTAAATTAAATGTTGGACCCAAATTTGACTCCTAAAGACTGAAAAGGCACATAGGTGAGGCATTGAAAAAGGCAAACAACTTAGAAATGCCTGCCCGTTATTATAGTTCAAGCATTAATAGCCTGTAAGTAAATTGGCTGACCCAGATTTAGTTCCTAAAGTCTGGAAAGGTTGCATTGGTAAGATATTTTCTAGAACATTCCCTTCTTGCAAAAAGCAATTGCTAGATAATTTTAATATCAGTTTGATTCATTTATTTACGAACGCTCTTTAACAGCTCAGGTCATCAGTGTCCCATTCTATTCAGGGCGTCAAACGACCGACAAATTTTGCTTAGAGGCCTCTTCTTTCAGGCTTGAGGTTCTTTTCGTGCCGTAAATGCACAACGGAACCCATGACTTTACTTCCCTTCCAAAGGAAGCCATACTTGGATTTTTACCCCCGAAAACTCCATGGATCCTGGCCTGGTTTGAACCCGTGATTCTGCGTTTAGGGAAGTGTAGTATGGTTACCACTACACCACCAGGACCGACATTTTAATGTCAGTGTTATGAGCACTTTCATTTATTAATTTCACTCATAATTCCAATCTATACAATTGGCTTGGCTATTAAATCTATTAAAAATAACTGCACCATATGAAAAAGATACTATTCTAAATCAGTCATCATTTAATTTTCATATCTTTCTATTCCTTAGTGTTCCACTTTGTTCAGAAATATCTTATGATTTACTATTTCATAGACCTTTGTTAGATTTAAAAACAATCCTATATATTATATAGTGTACTTAGAAGCTGTTACCAATGGAGTAGTAATATATCCTAAACTTAGGTATTCATTTTTCACACTAAACTCCATTTGCTTACATAAAATAACACTCATTTTGGGAAAATCTCTTCCATTTTCAGTTGCCCCTTGATGGATATGTGCATGAGGCTAGAACTTATTTGGTGTTTTTGTAAGTTCTGGAGTTTCTTTTTTAATTTCTGGTTTTTGTTTTTCATTTGTGCACTTAAATTTTGATGTAGGTGGCATTGTAAATTTTCCCATAAGTGAAATCCTATTTTTTTCATCAGTTTTAGATACAGATTGTAAATATCTAAGTCTATTTCATGCAGTCTTTTATACTGTAGCTCTTTTCAATTACCTTTGTTTCTGCTGCCTTCTGGTGTATGCTATTGTTTATTTTAACGGTTTTTCTCAAGAATATAGGGTGACTTTTCTTTTAAGACATGATTTTAGAAAGTTAGCAACTAAAATGGGAGAGATTCTCTTGAAATGCATCTTATTTTATCTAAGTAAATGGAGTTTAGTGAAAAAATGAATAATTAAGTTTAGGATAATCCTATATATGTTTGGTAATTATCTAATTTGTTATACATATAATCCAAGAGACTAAAGATGGCTGTTGTTGTTGTTGACTTTCCTTTGAAAAAACCATTTTGAGAGGAATTAAGAATTTTTGACGTTATTTAAAAAATTTTGTTAATCTTATACACATTACTTTTTCTAAGATTTTTATAGGAATGGCAGTATACAGACAAGTCAGTTTTTCCCAATATATAGCCTGTCATATCTCTTAAATAGGAGTTTAACTTTCTTTTTTAATTTTTTGAGATATACTGCAGAGATTAATGGAAAATAACTGTATAATATTCCAGAAGCTAACAGTATATCACAAAGTATTTGCTAAATATGGAACACATTTTTCAAAACAATATCAATTCCATGTACAAATATGCAACATTAACTACATTTAATCTGGTTTATGAAAAATTGGATTTTGACAAAGGGAAGTTTTTGAGTTACTTAACTGACATTGATAATTAATATATTATTGAAAAAAGATAGTTAAAGCTTTTTTTTTTTTTGCCACATTCATCACCCAAGAAGCACACCCAAAACAACTTCTATCTGCTATCTGAATGAGAAATGTGTTTCTTGCAAGCACTTCAAAATGTGCTACTTGTGACAATATCTATTAAAAAGTGTTGTATTAACAAAGTATCAAAAAAGTATTGTGCTCATGTACAGAAGTATTGTTTGATATCAATACCTCTCGAGTATCAAGGGTATTAAGGTATCAAGAAACCATGTAATTGTCAACATCTTAAAAAAAGTTTTTGCAATTATGTAAAATAAGCAAATTTCTTTCAGATATTTTTACTGATCTTAAAATTATTTTAAAGCAATTTTTTAAGGGAATAGAAGCCCTCTGTTCTAAACTTTTTGATAACATGGGTGGTTATGGAAATAACTAGTCCTACCATAAGCAATACGTTTATGAAGTAAGAATTTATGAAAAGAAGAGATTATAAAGTTCATGGAAAGGAACGACATTAGTAGACTAATGGGTAGATTAACATGGAAAAGAAGCAGAGGACTTGTGCTGCTGTTCTTCTGTGACGAAACATAGTGCAAAGCTTTGTTGAGAATTAAATCCATATTATTGTTTTTATAAACGTATTTTAAAAATATTACAATTATTAGGTTATTTTCTGAAATATTATTGGGAAGAGCAGCTATACTTCTTTGATATGCAATTTGTGTGTGTGTACTAAAATGATAAATAAAGTAACTCTAACAACAAATAGCTAAAATAGCAAGAACTAGTACAAGCAGAAATGAATAATACACAAAAATAGTTGCATAAATAGTGCTTTGAAGATCATTTTGGTTCAGGGAATTTAAAGAACATTAAGTTGGTGTTTCATTCATTTCTGCTTCTGAAAGTTAATGTTATTTTAGCTATATATAATATTACATTGAATATATTACCACTCCATTGTCTACAGCTTCATAAGTACAATTTAATTAATTAATAATATTACATATTTTAATGTCTCAAATTGGACTTTTGAAGCCTGTAGAGGAATCATGTTTCACACATCCAGGTTGGAGCTGGAGTTATTTCAGGGCATTCACACCTCTCTTCCATAAGTTCAATGACCTAAAAACCTTTCCTACCAACTCACCTAATGACTGTCTCATAGTATGGAATAGTATATAGCCTATTGTAGTTTTGATTTCAATGGCGCTGGAGTCTGTAGTATTTACACTATGTATAGCATATATGTTTCATTTTTCGCTAGTAGCATTTGGTTATTATTATTATTATTTATTATTATTATTGTTGTTGTCGTCGTCATCATCATCATCATCATCATATCATATATTGTGTAAGGTGTAAGTTATTCTTAAATTTAATAGTATAAATATATACCAATATAAGAATAGAACTGCTTTAAAATATCTTTCAAAATTTTTATTTGACCAAGCTATTGCTTTTATTATCATACCTTATCTTCAGTTCAAGAAAACCTGTAACTGCAAGAAAGAAGTTTATTTACTTACTGTGTAAGGGCGAAGGTCTCATTTAGTTCTGAGTTACCAATGAGTGTAAGCTGCATTTTGCCATAGCTAGATACAGGAACAGGACTAAGTGAGTTGTCTACACGTACATGATACTGATGAGCTGTAATTTAAAAACACTCTGATCAGTCAAATAATAAAATCACAGGTTTTAAATAGCAGGAATTTTCACAGTGAAATATACTATAATTTGCAAAACTTTGAGGAAATTAATCAAATTTAACTAATTTTGTTCCACTTACTTCAAGTAATGGCGGTTTGGTGAGCAACTGAAGATGGGAGATTTTCTCCTGAAATACGTCTTACTTTTATGTAGGTAAATGGAGTTTAGTGTAAAAAAAATGAATATCTAAGTTTAGGATATAATACCACTCCAATGTCAACAGCTTCGTAAGTACAATATTTACTTGGACATGTTTTGAAGGCTTTGTATCAAAGCATGATTTATGCCGATGATGAAAGCAACAGATTTTAAACATGTTCAAGTAAGTGGAACAAATATAGTGAAAAATTGAGCAATTTCCTAATTAAAAATTGCAATAATAAAATCAGGATTAACATAGGGCAGTATAAAGAGTGAAACAGACAAAAACTTTCAAGCACAAAATGCTATTATATTACAAATATGGAGAGATCAGTTTTTGTAGGCTATTTTGGAAACTGCATAAGTATGCTGGTATAACCATACTTGTCTAAAGCAAAATGAGATTGGATGAAGTTTGGTCACTTTATATTTGTTGTTTTTAACATACATGTACATATATTCTTATGTTATATTACTTTTTAAATAATAAATTCCCTTCCGTAGAGATGAAAAATACATACATCATGAATTTTTCTGCTGACAGACCTATCATGGAATTTCCTCATAAGGAAAGCATCATTATGATCATGCTGAAATCTACCATGAGATAATCAACGTGATTTATGAGGCTTAAGGATTATTACATTGATACTTTCCTTGTCAGTAAAGAATTTATGATTGGCTTGTACTTTTGTCTCGGACACTGTCTGTTCTCTTCCTAAAATTAGTCATCATGTCTTGAATCATTGACAATGAACCTAACACATAGTATCTGCTAACTATCTAACTACATGTGCTGATTTTGTTAACATCTATGCTTTTTGTGCCTTAGAATACCTGGACTAGGCATTTAGCATTTTGTTTTAATATACCAGAGACTTTAAATGTCCATATTTTCCTTTGCGAGAAAGCACACTTCTTTCTTCTTTCATGGCTGTTGTGGGCTTGACATTCACAATTTCACATTGAGCATATTCATTAATATATGCATTTTCTACATATGTAGTCTTGCTCGAAATTCCACACCCATTAATGCTATTAATAGATCATGAATTAAATGGAGTAGCAAGGATTCTAATAATGCAAAATATTAGTATTACAATCACTGTATTCATATTTAGGGTAAGATAAGCAAATTCACAATGTTATAATGTTCACAATTGGCACTATATTATCAATATTATCGAAATGCAACATTTGAAGAATTCTGGGAATGATTGATTTCAGATGATATTATAAAGGGAATTAGTACTGAATACATAAACAGTCCTGAAAAAGTACCCAGAGAATGCATTGTGAGGGAATTCAACTAATTTTGTGGCTTTTACAAGTTAAATAACAAGATTTAAATAAATAAAAAATTAAGGTAACTATATAATTTTAATATCTCCATTCAAAATTTTATGGAAAATTTGCAATAACTCTTTGCTTCTGAATACTTTTCAATAAAAGCTGAATGTAAAGCAGTAAAATTACAATAAAATTAAACCTCTTTTCAAGTATTTATTATATGTATATAAAAGACAGTTTTTTATATTATAATTATATGCATACCACAGAAAGGTTCTTCTTCGCGTGTTACAAGGTATAGTGAACCCCTTCCATTCGATCTGTCTGCATAGTATCCCATGTTGCCACAGCGATTCTCAGTAGTGCAGGGAAAGCAATCACCCTCCAGGAACTTGTCATAGGACTCACAAGGGAAAGCAGGAAAATGACAGCGTGGTGATACTGAATCTGTGAAGAACTTGTAAGCCCGTCGGTGATTACATAGACTTCGTCCCTCTACGTCAGATGCCGCTGTATGATAACAGTCATCATTAAATATCATTTAAAGGATAAGTGTTTGAACTGTTATTTAAAGAATAACTAAAAGTACTACAGCGTATGAAGGCCTGCAAATATCCGAATAGGTTATTCTACAGAGAAAAATAACATTGAAGAGCATGTAATAAATATAAAATAACAGTGTGATCTGTCTTCATGAAAGCAATGTATATTACTGGTTCTTTATAGCTATTTACTCTTACATATTAGCTTTAAAAATGCACTCTTTATATATTAGCAGTGCTACAGAACTAGAGATTACAATTCAGTCAACACTGTATCATCATAGTCAATTATAAACAGCAGTCAGATGTTTAAGATTTTTTATTTTCATGCAAATATCAATGGTAATAACAATGGCAGCAACGAGACTGATACTGAAATTGTGGTAGGGTCTAAGGGAATAAATCAACAATAACGTGGTTTAAAAAGATGATTAAGTTAATAACAGAAACAGTGCTTTATAAGTTGACTAAATTGGTAGTGACCATATGCACACATAAAATGTATAAGATATAAATAAAAACATATAGCTGTGTTGAGTAGCTGAACTTGATTAAAACTTTCACATCACTGTATTCCTAACTTGAAATGTAACTTACACCATAAGATGTCAGATACAGCACCAACAAAGAGATTGGTACATCCTTTCTGCATTCTACCACCATTGGGATAGAAGTCAACATGTCCCATGGGTTGCCAAGAGCCTAGTCCACCCAGGATAAGATTTTCACCATTAGAGTGGACTACATCAACAAACATGGCATCAGTGGAATCCAGACGTGCTCTTGGATCTTGACTTTCAAAGAGTGGAGCTGCTGGATCCAAACCTGCAAGTACATACTTTCAAATTAATCATGGAAGAATTGCTCTTGTTTTTAAAAGTGTAGTTTTAAACATTAGGAAAAGTTCTCAAATGTTCTTTTGCTCATCTGACAACTCTCAAAGAATTTCCTAGGCTTACCAAATAAAAATTCCTTCCTTGCAAGGGAAATACTTTTCTTCCATTTCATAAACAGCATTGTTTGTAAACTCAAGTTTTAAAATTCCCATAAAATTGCAGAAACACGCACTTATGTTCCTTCAAAATTACATTCTATGAAAGAATCACCTGCATAATGCATTGCAGAAGTACAAATCATGTAACAAGCATTAGACATGAACAGAAACAAGACAATGAACCTTATTTTCTGTAATGTTTAAATTAATGTTTATGTCCATTTTTTTAAGCTGATGATAAAAGAATTTAAATGTATGCTATGATAATGAGTACAGTGGTAGTCAGTTGAGTCCATCATTTAAGCAAAGTGTATGTTATTAATGTTTCAAGAGTCAAATCTACATCTTCTGCTCAACAGGTAAAAATTCCAACAATGGCAAGAATAAATGTCTTTGAAAGATATGTGGAAATTGTGACATTAAGTTCAGTAGCCTAATTAGGATATGCATACATGAAGTCAAATTCGAAAAATGGAAAATAAAGCTCCCTTGGCTTTGAGCAAACAGTTCCAGAAGGGTTATATGCTTGTAGTGTTCAGAAATTCAAAATCAAGATGCTAGTAAAGACAGTAAAACTCATATTGAGTTCTTTTAGCAAAGGGTTGAATGCAAACAACAATAAAGGGTTATATGATAAAATTAGTGATCACGGGAGGAGTAAGTTTCGCTTGAAAAGTGAAGTTTAATGAAAAGAAAAAAGAAGCATTTAATAAATCTCTCTCTCTAATGGTTTAGGGAATGGGGAAAAAAAAAAAACACGTAAAGAAATTACAAGTGAACAACTATCTCATATGTAAAGAAAACGAACCACTCTTACTTTTCAAAAGCATTGAATGGATTAGATATTGGAAGTATGCTTCATTCAGATGACACTTGTGCAAATATAATAAATTTAATTAGTAAACATGTCCTCTCTCCTGTGAAGTTCGAAATTGATTCCTGTTGTGTTTTCAATATTTGGTTTATAAAAGCATTAATCAAGCTCACCAATCATGCTTAATTGTCTTCGTTCATTGCATCTACTTTGGTTCACCATGCAGTTATTTTTATGATATAGTAAAGCTAAATTCATCAACAAGAAAAATTGTTGCTGACAGTATTACATTGTTTTAATAGTAATGGTATTTCTAAAGAAATTTTATAGGCAGTTTAAAATGAATTTGTTTGGTTGGTGTAAATTTTAAAATTATATTATTGTCCCTCTTTATTCTTTAAAGGTTGACGTCCATATAGCTGCAACAAATGTCTTTTGATATGCTGATGTTAACTTGAGTAACAATAATATATTGCTGCATGACCATATTGTTGGGAAAGAATTGAAATTTCCAAACATTACCGTATGAAGGGTATTTAAAATTTTCAAACTGTCAATAATACCTTCTGATCCTCAGTAGCTGTATGCAACAAGCTAGGTTTCCACTGATGAGGTAACCACAATAAAATCTATTCATTCTACTCTTAGTACTCAAGTCTTCATCTTTCTGTCTAACTTTAAATGAAACCCAATGATTCAATTGTTATAAATACACATGGCCCTACCGCTTATAGTGTAACTGTAAATTTGAATAAAAAGCATCCCTTTTAAGGTGAAAAACCTCCGGCAATGAAGTGCCCTTTAACAACAACCAATCTCATATTCTTTAATTGTGCATTTAATTTACCAAGTGCACAACTTATGTGCAGATAGTAAAGACCATATATCTTTCCCCATATATTGTAGTGAATATAACAGAAAAAATATAATTTATCTACTTAGCACATTAAATAAAATTGCCTCTACGGATTAACCCCCTCCTTGCATGTGCCTCTGGATTACTACTATATAACAGATTACCAAAACATATTAAACAATTGTAAGGTTTATGTATGTATGGTGGAATGGATGGATGGAAGGAAGCAAGCAGTATTGATGGCTTCACCCCTTTATTATTACCGTACAATTAATGCACTATTCATATAACTATCATCATCATCATCATCATCATCATCATCGACTATTATTATCATTGGTTATATATGTATTTCTTTGCATTTCATATAGCAATCATGAATGATGTATCAATTTATATCACTAGATATGTGTTATACAGAATGATTCTAAACTTCCCCATGTTATTCAGGAATGTTTTTTGAATGAACTGATATAAGGAAACCATGGTCTACAGTGGCTCATTACTGGGTAAATTCATTGCTTTTGTTTTGTTTAACTCAACTACCTTCGTATCTATTTACTTGGAATATGACTGTTTCCAAACAAAACACAGTTTTTCACTGCTATGTAGTGCATGTTATCAGTGTGGTCTGCCAGCAGGCTTGAACTCCTGTTCAGTTCTATCAACATGATGGTTGCAGTGAATATTAGGGGATACCTTGATGAACAGTTTCAGCACAGATGGATTGATCATGGTGGTCCTGCTCCATGGTTAGATGTGACTCCTGTCGGAAGTAATGTGGACCTGGTTGCTAGGATTGTAGCAACCGCTGGCAATGTGCGCCAATCTACTGGGATGCTAGAGCGTAAGCGACAGTCCATGAGATGTCGCCGTGAGGTTTGTCATGTTCATGGCGGTCGACATTTTGAACATTTACTTTAAACAGTGTAGCAGTGTAATTTGGGTTTATTTCATGTCATTTTTTGTAAAGTTTGGTCATCTATACTTACAAATAACAGTAGCGGAGCGTATTGTAAACAGACTCTATAGCAGTCAAATGTTGTGTTTTGTTTGGAAACAACAATATTCCAAGTAAGCAGATACAAAGATAGTTGAGTTATTATAAAACAAAAACAATGAAACCAGTTCACAAGTTATCAGGGATGTTTTCCTTAAATTATAAACAAAATTGAAGCAGATATACCCTGTCTTTGCCCAAAAATCCGGGGAATGTGTTGCTCTCTGTAATTCCCTAAGGGTCTGTTAGTTCGAGCCCCTACTTATAACGATATCTCGTAAAGTAATTGGCCTAGAACCTGCAAAAGGAAAGTGATATTTTAATCTCATGTAGTTTTATTTTCTTAAAGTCAATAGGCATTATTATCTGATAATGTAACTTAGTGCGAAAAATACACTTTAGAATAATTGTTGCAATCGTATGGGCTGCATTGATGAGACCTAGTCTGAACTTCATTTCGGCGAAATTTATAACATCTTTCAATTCACAGACATATGTGGCAGTGGTTTTACGTGATCTACTCCGTATTTTGCATGACAGTAACCATTACCTTTACATGTCAAACTCTAAACACAACGAATATAGAGAAAATAAGTGCTTACCAGTGATGCGGCTAAGATTCTTGAGTTCTGCGCCTGCAAAACCAGCTACATGGGCGCCAAGACTAAAGCCGATGAGATGCACGGACTCAAACCGTAGACCGACGTGAGTCGCAAGTCCTGCCAATAACATAGAAAGCTGCTTTCCCACTAAACGAGTGTTGGCGGCGGCTCTCAAGTAATTGGGAATAACAGCACCGTTTTCCCAATCCACGCAAATCACATTGCAGTCCTCCTGAAAAATACAACGCCAAAATATGTGGTTAGTGTGTCATCGTTAATATTTGGTAGATTTTACAGCCTCATTTACGGAGCGGAGAGGTGTTGCAAGTATTGTACAGGTATTTGTTCGCAACTGCCATAGGTACATTGATATTAGTAGCCTAATGGAGCAAATATTAATATATTTATTTACCACACAGCTTACACCTTTACCCCAAAGTCTTAGGAGTCTATGTATGAGCCCCGGAACTAAATGCATATAGCGACTCAATATTTTCGTCCAGTGGTCTGAGTGAAACCAAACATTAACTTGGAATTAGATCCATGCAGGATTCCAGTATATCGTATATCCTCCACTTTTAAGACTTTAAAATAAACAGTTCTTTTCGAAGTTAAGAACCTGTTTTAGATACACATTTTAGTCACAAATCACAAAGCAGCATCGGTTTTAAGTAACGTTCGAAACAAATGTTAAAGATTAACAAACAAGAGTTGAAATCTTCCGAAATTAGTAAAAAACTTTGCAATGAAGCACAATTAATATTCAACCCCCCCCCCAAAAAAAAAATTAATGGTTTGAAAATATGTGAAGCTATGAATTTACAATTTACAATGAATGATTATGTTACAAATGCATCACCTCGGTCGATATATTGATTACACAAGCACTCGCAAAGAAGTATTACGCTGCATGTAGTGTGGAAAGTTTGAAAGCTATTTTGACTTTGCTAGGAACAAATGAGTATGTCATTATTCTATATGCTGTATCATTAAAACGCTGCAGCAGTCTCGGTATAACATGTTGTCGAGAACAAGTAAGTGAGCGCGAACAAACAGTGGTCAATCTCGTTGCGGCGAGTACTTGGTATTGGTTACCGGTTTGAGTACCACAAACAGCCCAGATCGGTTTGTCCATTATCCGCATGCTCTTGTCTTACAGGCGACGCCATACGCAATGCTGATCACATTACTATAGAATCCCACTCCATTACACTCGTATCTTGTTGGTGAATCTGATTCGTGCAGAATCCAAAACGGTTCTTATGCTTAATCCCTACATCACCATGAAACAACCAGATACGAACGAGTACTGCCTTTCTCCGTCCTCTTCTAACAGCTACAGATATGTTTGAGGAATAAACAGCTGGGACATTATCTGCCAGTTCTACGAAAACGGCCAATTGGCTTTATCTCATAATATGCCAAGAGTTATTTTCTTTTATTGGAGTTAATTGCATTAATACATATAGAAAACACGGACGAAGCTATGACGTTTCTGCTAAATCGACATTTTCTGAAGTTCTTTTCCTTGTGCAATTACAGGAAGAATTATATTCACTTTCAGTACCTCAACCGCCAGAGGTGGTCGAGGTCGTTAAGGCGTGGAATCGTGTGTGGGAGGTCTGGGGTTTGAATCCCTCCCTGACTAAGGGGTTTTCCAGGTTTTCCTGAAAGGGAGTTGTCCGGATTGGGTTAGACTCGGCGTGGCAGTGGTACCCGGAACTCACGGGCAATTGAGTACTCGCAACAGCGTGTGTCCCAGGGGAGTGCCTAAGGCGTGTACCCTGGGGGCGCCGGAAACACCGTCATTGTGAGGCGGTGGTGGCTTCCTTAATGCTGGGGTCACTCACCCCTATAAAGGAGTAGGTCTATGCTAGTACAACCTATCAGCCAGTGAAACTCTGGTAGCTGGGTGCGCTCGGCTTTTGAAGCTGCAGTTCACTCGGTGCGCTTGGGCGACGTAATCGCCTGCAGCCGAATGGCGGGTCGGTTTAGGAAACAAGGTACCGTCCTAATGTAAAAAACCACTGGGCACACAAACCTCTGTGATGTAGTGCGTGCGCTACGCCCTTTGGACCCAGGGCCTGGTAGTACCCGAATCCACAATCCACAAGTCCTCATAACTGGCAAATGCCGGAGAGGTACCCTAAACTTAGGCCTGCAACGTCTATTCACTTAAAAATATACTTTCCAAATATGTCAATTCATGTATCATCAGTGTCCACCGCCTGTGGTGCCTCAGTAGCAAACAAGGGCGTTAAACACTACTCATTACTTTCAGTACCTCCTTGTGAAGCATACACACAGATAAAGAAATGCTGGGAGTGTGCCAAAGAAATACGGAGAGGAAAATACTCTGAGCAACATCAGATTTACCGTGAGAATGAGATAATCAAGAAGATAGACATGTACTACGCGGAGAGCACTGCTAGCCCATACACAATGGAAACCAAAGCATATGATGTCACTAAATCCCAATCAATGTACGAGTATCTAGCGAGTTATATACTGCGAGGATAGGGCACAGGAAGGCAGAAGTTGAACAGGCCTTGACAATTTTGGCAATTCATGGACGACGATGACGAAGGAAAGGGTGGGATGTAGGGGGAAAATAACGAGTTTCTTGAGAAGATGGACATACTGGCTAAATCAGGATTCCCTAACTTAACTCCCTAGCATAAGCATAAGCCTTTGCCTTTATGAATTCTTAAGAATGTGTTTTAACTTTGGATTTTCTTCACCTGTTTTTTTGTATCACATAATGTCTATACTCATATAAGTTACACTAACTTCGATAAATATTTTATCCTAGCGAGTATTGATTTAATGCATTTGGAAATTTATTAGAAGTTTACATGAGTTACTTACGTCACCTCCTGCCTACTTTAATATTCATTTGCAAACACGAGCTCCTTTCAGTCATTCATTGCAAGTTTTCATAAGGACAATTAATAGCGATTCTAAATATCAAATTCCAATCAAACCGAAATCATATCAGAAATCAGCTCTAAAGGACATGCTCTCAAATATAATAATTCTAATATTTTTTAAATATAGCCGACTTTACACTCTTATTTGCTCAAATGACAGTATTACTTTTCGCAGCTTCTATCAGTCTTGTATATGTTTCAATAATACGGTTTATATAACGTTAAAGCATAAAACTAAATAAATGTTAATCACATTGGGAATACACATTCAAATTCGCATCTATCATAATGAGAAATACACATAATTTTGTTATAAAACAATGAATATTATCAGGCTCATTGTATAATAAAACTCCAAAGCATTCGTTGTAAATAAACGTGTCTCTCTGTGACCCATATAATAACAGAATTGTTTACCAGTCTTTTGTTTGAAACCCAGGAGTGATTAAACTTTACACTGTAGTCCTTTAACAATTTTAAGCCAGGCATTCCTTTTTCCGCGTCTGTACAGTCTAATTCAGAGAAAGATTCAACTCCTGCAGCGCTGGCAGAACAAAAACTTTATATTCCCGCTGGCAAGTCAAGCTGATAAACTGATAAATATTCAATTTCAACTAATTTAATGTTTATATTCTGTTGATAATCTTATTACATTAGTCTATTTTGGATCAAATTTCTATAGTTTAAACTAATTTAATGTTTATATTATTGCAAGCATAACTGTCTATTTTTATGATCACATTTCTTTTGTTTAAAATAAAGATATTTATGTATGCCATATACCTATTCTTTCCTATAACTTTTCGGTGTTTGGGATTTAATGGGTGTTAGGTTTGTGTCTCTACTGATCAAAGGTGATATTTGAGGGTAGGAACCAACTGTGGCATCAAGTCATATCTCTATTACTGGGTTGCTTCTAATCTTAATTTGGAAAGTTATATGTAATGTGATACTACAGAGGGATTCAATGAAGTACGAATTAATGCGCTATCTGCGCTCGTACAGCTGGTTCTCAAGTGATCTTGCATTATCTTAGTTCCTCTCGTTTACTTGTCACTTGATTAACACTTGATCCACCTCTATAAACAAGTGACAGGGTCAACCTTCGGAGTATAGTTATGTATTATTTTGATATACCTTTGTGCTATTATTATTGCCACTAATATCTTTATCGTTACCCTATGATTTTAGTGTTTCGAAATCAACGCAAAGAAAATTCTATCACACGCACAAAAAAAAAAAAAAAAAAAAAAAAACAGTTAAAGATAGAAAGGAGAGCTTTATAATAATACAATACCATCAGCGATGCTTTCCCCCAAGACGCTGGGTTTTACTCGTTTGCCGCGCCGTGGGTAGCAAGCCTGCTTGCTTACTTGTTGACCTTGCAGACTATTGCAGTCGTAGCACAACTGTTTCCGGGTGTATGTTGTGTTGGTCTTTCATAATTCGACAGTATACATAAAGTTCATTATACCTTGTTGTTTACAACGAAGCAGGGATTTATATGTGTTAACTCAGCCGTAACAGATTCATTAGACCAATTGTTTTGAGCATACAGTAGATTCTGTTACTTCTGTGAATACGATACAAACTTTATTTTTCAGAAAATTAATCAACAGGGAACGTGTTTATATTTTTTAACAGATCTATTTTTTTAATAGTGTTTGACGCCCATTTTTACTCCTGAGGCACCACAGGCGGTGAACATGAAGTGATATATTGGAAAAGGATTTTTTTTAAAGGAAGGAAACGTTTCAGGCTAAAGTCCGGAGCACCTCCCCGGCATCCACCATTCATGAAGAAAACCTGGAAAAAATTTCAGTCAGGAAGGACGGTCCTGGTGGGATTCGAACCCCAGACCTCCCACTCACGAGTCCGCGTCTTAACGACCTCGGCCACCAGTGGCGGTTTAACAGAGCTCTGCCATTGCTCACAATGCGAATAATTCCATGAAAGCATTTCAGAATGTATTTCCATAAGATAAAGTTATTAGTTTAAGATTATTATCTCCGGGATAAATAATATTTTTTCGTGTACAAGACGAACCTGTACACCACACAAGAGCTCAAAGATAATATTCGTCAGGAAATTATTCGGATTTACCAAAATGTACAGCGATAGATGAATAATTTCCTAAAGTGATGCAAAAAATGTGTGGAGAATGAAGGTGGGCAGCTTCAACATCTCACTTCGTAAGTAATGAGCCTCTCAAGTTGTATGGTTTCTTTTATTGTTTTACCTTCCCGGTAATCACCGAGACCAGGTTTGCCGGTTAACCAGGAACTATTTTTTAAAACAAAATATCTATGTGCATAGGACGTACTTCTTAAATACGAACGAGAAAGGAGGAAGAGAGGAAGGTTCGGTGATAATTTGATATGCTTTGTTGACTTGATATAGAATCTTTGTGGGAACTTCTCGACTTTGGTTAAATTGCAACTTTCAGATTTCAGGTTTCAAAATATAAGTACTTGCACACTTGCAAAAATAATTTTCTTTGCATTTTAAAATATTATATGTTCTGATGTTTTCAGCTCATGTGCATAAGGGGAGCAAAGAGTGGGGGTGGTAATGCTCGAGATTCGCATTCTGGACATTCCGGTTCTATTCCCGTTGGGTCGCCTATCCTAATTTTTAGGATTTTTTTTTGTGATATCTGCTGGTCACTTAGGCAAATACTGGGTTCGAAATTTACATTCCCGAATTTTCCGCCCTCCCATTTCATTCCATGGGTTCTGTTACAGGATCAGAGCGAAGTGTTTGAAACGTTTCTTCGCCAGCGTCATGTTTGTATGCAGACGTACTCGACGTCGTAGTATTCTATCTGGAAACACGGCTGCGTCCCCGTTTATCTCATCCCTTCCTACAGGTGAGGGAGGAACTATTATTTGATATACAACCAGAAAGAGAAAGGTGAATGCTGCAGTAAAACGGAGTTATTCACGGACCAGTAACACAGGGAAGGTTTGTGGACATGAGGGCCCAGGTGAAGTGGCTGGCAAACACAAAGCACTTAACATGACACACATTCCCGAGATTGCTGCAATATTCTACTAGCCTACATTTTTACTCTTAAAATGCTTATTTGTAATGGTATATAACGGTTATCGGCATTTTCCTTAAGAGCCCCGAGAAAGCTCTGAAAGTGAGCGAGCTGTTTCTTCATTCCAATCAGGAAATGTTAAAGATTTCCGCAAAATTATTTTTTTAATTTGCATTTTATCATACTTACGAAAACTAATTACACTTCATAATGACTAGAAAGCTATTGTCTCATTATTTAATTTATTTTTATTTTTCAACCACTACAAATAAAAACGATTTAATGTGAATTGATTACTGCTGCCAATTACATTATAACAATATAGGAAGGTTAATTGAAAGATGTTTCAAATATTTAAATTAGTTTATACAGAATTTGGTGTGCTGACCACATGGTTCTCCATCATAAGGGGAAAATTTCCGTGAGAAAATGTTAAAGGATTATATTAATACATACTGTAGCGTTCGCTCTAGCCTGCGTTTATTATGTTGTTTTGAATCTTTGTCAGAAAAAAAATATATATTAACAACATATAGCGGTACCATCATATACTTCTTCTTTTGACTGGTTTGTCATTTTTTGAGGCTAAGAAAAGTAAAGGGTTCATGGAAAGGTGTCTTTGCTAAAATAAAATCACCATTAGTCTAATCGCTTTTGTTTTAACAATAAACAACTGAAACTCGCGAAAAGCGTTGTTTTACACAAACACGTGGAATACCCCCACAACAGTTACCATACCACTCAGTAAACATCGTGGGCAGGACGAAAACTGCAAAGTTTTGCAACTTCAAAGTTTTGCAAATAACGGGACATATTTTTCCTTAAATACGGAACTGTCCCATAAAATTCGGGACGGCTGGCCATCCTGGTATTGGCTCTTTAGAAATTTAATTTCATAACTTTGAAACGTGAACAGGTAAATCAGAGATTCCCTAGCTCAATTTGCTTGTCTAAACCCCCTTGCCTCAGTTATATGTGTAAGGCTATTGCGCACATTTTGTATATTAAACAATACAGCGTTTTGGGAGTGTTTTCATTTTAATAATTGTTCCCTTTTAAATTGTGGAATATTTTTTAATATTATTAGTATGTTATGCTATAAATGAAAACTCTGTTGCAGTATTTCCCAAATCTGACGAGAGAGGTTCCTGGCGCCGTGCTTGAGGGCGAAGAATGAAGATCTGATTCATTTCCACCTTGGTCCTAGAATGCAAGAACAATTCTAGTATTTCCAGGTATGTTAGGATGTTAGGTACAAAACATTTGTACTAAAGACTAGACACGTTTCTAGTTCATCTGACTGTCCAACAGAAGAGGGAAAAGTCTCGGTTGATTCCCGCCTCTCTGACCGAGGAGGAATTGATTCATTTCAGACTTTTACTTAATCCTCATCAATAAGAAACACCCTCAACTTAGGACTGTAAAGTCTCCTTCTGGAAAAAAATATACGGTTCCAATTTATATTTTCATCTCACGTATCATGTTACGCCCCAGTAAAACGGGTGTTAAAACACTATTAGGGCGAGCCAACAGGGAATCGTTTAATTGCTCTGGTTGAGACATTCAGGGTCAGAATGACATCACGTTTGCTGGTACCTAACCTGCTTCGCCCGATGTGCAGTTTTCTACGAGAAGGAACACATAACGAGATTACTTTGCGGGTCACTTGTTGATCCAGTTCCCTCTTTTATTCCTTCTCAACAGATGCAACGAGCTTGATGACTCCAGAGAAAGCGACTGTTAGTTTTAATATTTTATTTTGCTTGCAAGGGAAAGTGGTACCAAGAACTATTCAAATTGCTTTCTTGAGAGCGCGTATAAACATTTTTGAGGGTTTTAGCTTAAAACCTGGAATAATATTAAAACGCTTTAGAGATCAAAGCTTGCAGCAAGATTCATGGCTGTTTTGTATTTGGCATACTTAAAAAAATTAATAAAAAAGTAAGTTTTGCAAAAATAGTGAACAATGGAGTGTGAAAAAATAATTAAATGACATCTCTAACCTCTGTTGGCACTACTGTCATTAATTTAAATTACGGGGAAACTGCCATTTTCAGAACAAAGCATTCTTTTATCTTTTATCGTACGAATTTTAAAATTGGCATTGAATTAATTTATTTTGAAAAACTGACTCCAAAATTTCATCCATACTGTTGATATCCAACAAGGCCTTTGTCTCTTCTTAGCAGAAGAATTTAGTATTGTGTAGTTAAAATGTATTTCATCATCTTGAACACAGAATCCAAATACTTGGGGCATAGAATATTCTAAATACAGTCTTAGTGCAAAAATGTGCTGAACTGCCTTGATACTTATTAGTTTTATTATGCTCTCTTTTGCAATCAGTTTTATTTTCCCCCGGAATGTTTCGCCTATGGCCAAACGAATGGGGGCTCGCTTATAGGAAAAACCCCCACCCGCGGGGGAAGCATCCCTGATCACACGGTAATTACTCTCAAAAATGGTGTCCAGGGTACTATTTAAATTATTACTGATGAATGAGGGGATTGTGTCAATACTTAGAAACAAGGAGTTTGCATAGCCACAACAGATTTCGTGAATCGAAATGTGGTCTTCGATACTTTTCCGACAGTTATTTAATTGAGCTTAACGAGTATTTGTTGTCATGAATGTATATACTGTTTGGAGAGCTAGACATTGCACTATTAAAACCAGATTAATACTTAAGGCATATAAAACATGATTATAAAGTAAAACCCCTTATATTTCGAGCTAGGCTCTTGTTCACAGCAGAGTACAGAGAGAAATGTGTACAAAGAAAGACCAACTGCAGTCCTCAGACCATAATCAAATATCGATAGTACACAAAATGGGGCGATCTAGATTCGGGCATATTGCTGCTATTAAACACATGCGTTTGTTTATTAGTTCTTTGCAATTATGTGGTTTATTGCGGTAGTTTATAAATAAACAGTAGTGTGTTAGTTCTTTGGTTTTTTATTAAGTTAATATATATTTAGAGAAATTACACCAGGAATTTGTGTAACAGCAAGTGTTTAGTACAACTTGGGTTGCTCTTGTGTGCCCGGTTATATCTATAATTATGGCATGCACCCATATTACCATATTTAAATTTCCAAAAAAAGCAGAATACAGAGTACATACCGTGGGAATATTGAAGCTAATGATAAAACTGTAGTATGCATTGAACATTTTATATCAACATTTGTGGTTAGGAAGACATTTTCCCTAATTTACCGTCATATGTCATGTGTCACATTTACCGTCACGTGTAAGTTAATAGTGAATGAACTGCGAAACTTGGGATTAGACATTTCGAACCTGCGTGGACAAGGATACGATGGTGGTGCAAATTTTTCAGTTTTGTGGCATAAAGTCTTCACATTTTAGTAACTCAACCTCTTGCGTTCTATACGCATTGTGTCGCGCATTGTCTGAATAAATCGGTTTCTAAAAATGTGTGTGCGTGCGTGCGTGTACTTCTGTAGATTGAGTGGCGCGATGCTATTTTACAATTTAAGATTTTGCCTGCAATCGTGTTATTCCTAGAAGAAACAGAGACTTTGAGTAAAATATTTTACTCAGCTGTATCCTAAAGTTCGAGTTTATAATGGTTCTAGTTACCATAGGTGAAAAATTCGAAACAAATGTAAGCCTTTCCAGATAACTATAAATCCGAGCATTGATCTATTCAGTGTTACGGAATGACTGAAAGAGCTAAAGATACCATAAAAGAATGTCGAGAAAATGAAACTTTTCATTCGTTTTTGAAAACGCTATCACATTAGCAAAAGATTTTGATGTAGAGGTTACGGTGTCTCGAACAACATCCAAACAAACTTGTCGAAGCAATATTCTTACTACAACTTCTCCATTATCGCATTAATGTTGCCTTCCATTCTTCGATTGCGTTTTCAATGAATTGTTCACTAGATTCTCACGTGATAAATACAAACACATCCTTAAACTTCAATGCTTGATTCCGCTTTTCGGAATGACTTGAATTCAGATATTGGCAATTTAGTAAAAAGTGCAAGCATTTACGAACAAGACTTGCCAGGAACTGTTACAGAACTTCGAGGTGAATTAAAAATATGGTTTAACTTTTGGGAAACTCAAAAAGGAAACCGAAAACGGCTATTGAATCTCTTCTCCTTCTCCACACCAAAAGCAACTTCTATCCAAACATCATATGCGTCATACCAGTAACAACATGCATGGCCGAAAGGTCATTTTCAATGTTAAGGAGTGTGAAAAACCTATCTAAGATGCAACAGGGAACAGGATAGACTGAATGGTTTGGTACCACTTAACACCCACCGCAACACTGAGGTGATTCCAGAGAAAGTAGTTAATCTTTTCGCGAGAAAACATCCCAGCAGATTACGGCTTCAATGACATTAATTATTACCGTACAAAATTTGTGGGTGCAATTAATTTATTTTTATTTTCATATTGTATTCATGGAACTAATACAACAAAGTCACACTTTTTGGAACGTAAACTGAATGTGTGTCTTTTAAAAAAATTGGACATTTTCTGTGGGCCTGAGGCATTATAGCTGGTAATTTAAATATTATTTTATTTATTTAGTTAACAACTGTTTTAGTATGGTCTTAATTCTGACATATGGGGTAGTCGATTGGGCGCCCCCTGACGAATATTTCTAGCCTGGTGAATATTTCCGTACACCGTGCACCACAACGTACAAGCAGTAGAGTATTCTACAGATCTTCTCCCATCTGGAGCCCTAAGGTGACTTTGGACTCATTTGTACAGAGAACTTGGCTCCTTTGCTCAATTGTCCAGTTCAAGTGCTCTCGGGCAAAATGCAGAGGATCTGTTCGGTGTTGTCGAGTTAATAGAGATTCTGTGCCAGTTTCAGAGTTGCTTCTTTGAGTTTTCTTCTGGAAGTCCATTCGCATTTCGAACCATTTTCAGGAGATTCTCGCCTCTACTGCTGACATGTGACGATCTCTTAACATCTCTAAAGTTAAAAAAGTCTCTTTTTGCAATGCACATTTCGGGCGACCTGATCCAATAAGCCTGTCGTGAGTATTGTGATTCTGAAATCGTCTTACAGCTCGAAGAAAACTTGCGGGAGTTGCTTCTAAAACACAGCGATAGCTGCTTCCAACATCAACTAGTGCAACAGCTTTTGCGCAATCAAAGGCACTTTCAGAGCATCTATAGGAAATACTGAATGAATGAATGAATGAATATTCATTATGTATAATAACAAATGATATATTTCGAATCGCGACAATGTTCAGTGTGGAATTGCAACAATGTCGGATTGGCGAAAAAGCGCGGGTTTGTAAAACTTAACAGACGTATCGCAGAAATGATGCAAATTAGGCAACAAAACGCAAGAAAGCAGAGCCAAGTTTTCATATTCTTGTTTGCAAATTCCACATAAAACAAATTCTAGCACTGAACCGAAATGAATAGGATATAACAACAAATTTCAAATACAACGAAATTTTCAGCTAGTGTCACTTTTTGAGGCAATGTAAATTTCATTTTGTGGCATTATTATATGTTCCAAACAACATCATTCAAAAATGGGATATAAATTCATTAAATATATCTAATACCACAATGAAATATTCCTTATTAGCGTTTTTAGCAAACTATGTTATTAGTTGTTAAAAACACAACAATAGTTTTTGGTTTGGCATTGTAGCCATTTAGGCTTATGTTTTATCGTGAACGTTATGAAAAACAATAAACAAATTCTAGGAAATCATTCATTAAAAATTCAAATTTACAACAAATACCGTATAATCCATCAACCAAAAATATGTATATATTTGAGAAAATATCAAAACAACAAGAGCAATGTAATCAACTTTTTAATGATATATTATTAATTTAGATTTTCACCTTATTTTACACTATAATAGCATGCATTTAAATAGAGGAAGATATACAATAATTCACATAATGCCATCATGTTCTTTTTTTAGGCTAGAGGTTCTTGACTTTCTTTCAGTATAGAGCACATTTAGAACAAAATCAAGGAAAATACAATCAACAGAGATAAAACTATAATTTAATGAGTATGTTTCCAGTTTTCATAGCGAACGTTGAAACCTGAAAACGAGCGGTGTTTCCTTTTCCTTTGTTTTATTTCACCGTGCTTGCAGTCATGCAGTCATATTGTTTGTCGAATTGTGTTAAAGCTCTTGCAGTAGTTAATAAAATGATTCGTGCATATTATTACACATTTGGGTTAAAAAAGAAGAGAATGAGCAAGCTGCTATTCTATTCTGCAGCCACGAAGGTGGTCTGAAATATTTTTGGCCTAAGGCACGAGTATTTACGAGGACATTGTAAAAGTCGGCCTGACTGAGAAAAAACAAGATTTAAGAGGGTTTTTTTTTTTTCAACATAGTCACCTTATAAACCAATACATTTAGCCTAAAACCTTTCCAACGTTTTAATATCCTCAGTAAAATAAGATTTGTCCACCTGAAAATAAGCGTCTGTCTCAGGTGTTGATGTCCAGTCCAGTCATTTCTTCAGGTTTGAGAACAAAAAGCTTCACTTCGGCGAATATGGCAGACGTGGAAGCACTCGGAAGCGAAGGTCGTGCAGTTTTACAGCAACAATGGCAGACGTGCGTGAAGGCGCAATATCGTAATGAAAGAGAACTTTCGTTTTCGTAAGGTGTGGACGTTTAGCGCGAGTAGCATCCTTCAGTTGGTCCAGCAGTGAAGCATGAAACTCCCCGGTGATGGTTCTACCCTTCTGGGCAGAAGTCTACGAGCACCACACTATAAGAACCCCATAAAACCAAAGTCATGACTTTTCTCGTAGATGAAACCTTTTTTACTTTCTTTGTTGCACTTTCACCTGTTGACACCCACTGTTTGGACTGCTCCTTCATCTCTGGCGCGTAGTGATAATCCACGTTTCAGCTACTGTTATGAAACGTTGGAGATACATTTGCAAAATGTTCATTCAAATGCGTTTTCGGTCCATTGTTAACAAACAATGCCTCACACATCGAGCGGAAAGTTTTCTCATACCGAAAACTTCGTATTAAATGTAGCGGACAAGGCCTATCGAGATCTTTTGCAATGTCAGCCAAATCGCGCACCTTCAATCGGCGATCGAAATTATGAATTTTTGTCACAATATCGTCTGTCGTAGCAGTTTTGGGACGACCTGGGCGCTCCATATCTTGAATGGATCGACCACGCTTAAATTCAGCAGCCCACGTTTTAACCGCAGAAAACGAAGGAGAAGAATCCTTTAATGTGGAATGTAACTCCTTTTGTATTTCTGTTGCGGTCAAACCCTTCAAAACGAAGTTTTATCCGCTTTGTTGAATGTTAAATGCCAACACTGACTTGTTATATGATTGTCACGCGTCTGAATCTTGACAGCGCGACATCTAAACACTCGTCGTGTCTTGAACATCATTTTTCATGTTTACACATAATCTCCTTTAAGGTCAATAAGTATATTCCCAATACTTCTATACCATTCTGCCAAATAGTCTTGAACAGCTCTAGAAACACGTGGAAGTCAGAGGGAGCCAAACATGAGAATTAGGGTTGATGCTCCAAATATTCATACTTCAAATTTCTAAAATATTCCATCTCTAAACGGATGCATTATCTTGATGAAGAATTGTCTTTTTTCTTCGTGCAAACCGTGTCTTTGTTCATACATTGTTTCATCTATAGGTTTAAACATATCCTCCGGTTATGGTTTACCCTTCTAAAAATAATCAGTTAGTAAAATTTCCTCTGCATTCCAAAAGACTGAAGTCATAATTTATTCTGCAGATGAACTCTTCTGTCTGCTATTTCGACTCTTGTGTGTGGTGATGGATTCAATTCTCATTCACAGCGACACCCACTTGCGCAGAGGTTCTTATTATGTAATTCTTCATGTAAAATACAATCTACGCGTCCCTTTAAAATGTTAACAGCCTACAAGGGAAGTACCGAAAGTTTATAGACGTGCCTCTAATTTTGACGGAGTGGGGGGTTTCCATACAAAAACTTAGCTGCTCCTTTCTACTGCAACATCCCCCCAAAAAGAAGTTGGAATTCTGTATATCACGCAAAGTAGTGCGGCTGGACATTCCTGCGGGAGAGCCGCGCGAAGAGGCGGTATACTGTAATCTACATGTGTTTTGAAGTCCCGTAGTTGGAGATAGTTAAATGATTCAAAATAAACTGATATAATACTTTAAACCTTATTTAAAAATGTTAAATGTGTTGGAATTTGGTCCTTCCACGCTGTATAAGTGGTCTAGTAAAGGCCATCAATGTGAGAGTTGTTGTTAGCGAATTTTTGTTGTTTGTATGTGTTTTCTTGTACTATTTATTGATAATAACATTAATTCTATTCATTAAGGAGATACCTCATGCATATTATAAGGGAAATTCCTCTTTTTAACGAATTGTTAATAGTAAATTTAACGTAAAATAAAGAATTTTTTACAGATGCTACTCTCTTCGTGTTTTCTTCTGACCAGCTTTTCCTTTCCTTGCCAGACATCTGAGAAAAGACATACCTGTATCACATTCCAAAAGATGTTCCATTTTCGGATTGTTGAATTTGGGAAATCTAGTAGCATCCGAAATTAAACATTTCTTTTACTGGCCAACAGATTACGAAACCTGTATTACGTTAATATTTACTATTAATAATTCCTTAAAAAGAGATATTTTCCTCATAATATGCAAGAATTTTAAATACTAACCTCCTTGATGGTTAGAATTCATGTTTTTATCCATAAATAGTACAAGAAAACACACAAAAACAACAATAATCGATAGCACGCTAACAGCTCTTAACAATGATGGCCTTTATTAGACCATTGATATACAGCATGGGAGAACCAAATTTCAACATCTTAAACATTTTTGTATTATTGCAGTTTATTTTAATCACTTAACAATCTCCTATCACAGGCTTCAAAACACACCTAGCGAAAGACTCCGCCTCGCTGGTTCAGCTGATTAGTATACCCTCTTCTCGAGCGGCTCTCCGGCAGGGATGTCCAGCCGCGCCACATTGCGTGATATACAGAATTCCAACTTCGATTTTGAGATATTGCAGAAGAACGGAGCAGCTCATTTTTGCGTGCCCCCCCCCCCAAAAAAAAAACGCAGAGGCATGAAAACCTTCGATACTTCGCTCGTTAACTTCATATATTTTAACTCGGATATCATCTGATAACATATAATGAATATGTATGATGGACTTTACTATTGTTCCACTTTTTGGACGTGCTTCAATTGCACCATCTTCAAAGTTGGAACGGCAATGTTTTAATTCAGCGGCCCATTTTTTTTTAATCGGTGAAAACGAAGAAGTAAAATTCGTTCCTTTGGTTTTAAATTCTCGTTTACACAGAATTCTATAATTGCACGATATTCAAGTTTATCCATTTTATAGAATACTCAAACAGGTTTGTGTTAGGAAGCTGTGCTAAATAAACTATTTGAAACAAATATATGATGTTTCAAATAAATACTAAAGACATTTGAACCATCATTAATAATAATAATAATAATAATAATAATAATAATAATAATAATAATAATAATAGCGGACAAGACGGGCACAGTTACTGGGTTTAAAACTGGTAAGCTATAGTTACTGGGCGTAGCAATACAAGCTGCATGGAATCCTTTGTTAATTAATACTGGCGTGCCATTCCAGCGTAACCGAGAGATAGAAAGTGGGGCAAGAAGGTAAAACGTTTCGCCGTATTTGGCAAACGCGGATCACGTAAAACTACTGCATTGTTTCGATATCGCATCACTTGAATATTTTAAACCGGTTTACTCCTGAAGAGTATTTTTCTTGGAATTCAGGGCAACATTTCCATACTTATTAAACCATTATCACCATTCATTACTGTAATATAATTCTGTTATCTTTCAAGTGGGTAGAAACAAACATTTTCTTTATATTCCATTTTTTTTTATATGTAGATAAAAATATCTTTACACATAACGAATAAGATTAAGTACAAATACGAATAACGTTTCGCATAAACACAGTTTCGTATCACTATGTTTGTTTTTCATTTTTCAAGACGTTGATTGCCATCTTAAAATTATTTCATTAAGTCCCACATGATCTTATGAAATGCTTGACTGATTTTGTAAAATTTATCAAAAGTGTATTTTTTCAGGTGATTATTGTTCAACGTGTTGCCGAAGTACTTCACTGTTGCCAGAAGTTCATGAATGCACGATACTTCTGTAGGATAAACGAAGGGAATGGGTAGCGTGGGGGAAATGAAATAAATTATCGGTCCCCATGACTTGTCTGTATTTTGTAATGAAAGTATACCATTTGCGCTAACACGAAATGATTCTGCGTTAAGCACAGACCGACATCGCTTGAAATACCATCTCTAGAGTACATAAACGCCTAAATTACAATAGTTGTTATATTTGAAGATAATTCTGATCATATAATTATATGATGGCTAATACGGAGGCAGGGGGAGGTAACGCATCGACAGATATGCGGGTTATACGCATCGGAGCGAACGGGAGAGATTTATCTAACTGCTACGTTGGTCTTCAGTATTAAGTCCCTCTGTTGCGGTCATTTAAACAATATATATATATATATATATATATATATATATATATATATATATATATATATATATATATATGCCACCAAGGTGTGATTCAAATTATGTCCAAGTACGAACATTTATCTGAAATTATTACAGGACCATAAAAGCATTAAAATTCATATTTCACAACTTTGTCTAACTTTGCTGGGTATTTTCGCTTCCAACAACGACTAACACGAGAAGAGGGAGAGCGGGGCTTACTGCATCGGCAGATATACCAGGTTATACGAATCGGAGCGGACTGGCGAGGCTTACCGAACTGCTACATTGGCCTTCGATATTACGCCATTCAGTCAGGGTCATTTAAGCTGTAAAAATATGTGTAGTCACATATAACACCAAGGGGTACATGTAATTGTGCCAAAGTAGGAATGTTTACCACAAATTTATAACAGGTTAAAACTATATTTCACAACTTTGCTAAACTTTGCTGGGTTTTGCCGCT
Source organism: Metallyticus violacea (assembly GCA_030762175.1). Lineage (NCBI taxonomy): Eukaryota > Metazoa > Arthropoda > Insecta > Mantodea > Metallyticidae > Metallyticus > Metallyticus violacea. The sequence continues at coordinate 78,656,516 of CM060831.1, read as the reverse complement.
TCCAACATACAGGAACAAAGATTTACTACACCCCCTTGATGATTCATGTTGAACTTTACAATATCAGCTTCTATCTTGTCCATCCGTTGGACTTAAATCTGTCACGTGACGTTGGGAAAGACCCTGTCACCTGTCATTGGTTGTTTTAATTTAAACCTGGGGCCTTGGCCTACCATATTTGTTATAATATAGTGACCCCCTCTCCCTAGGGAAACGTGAGTTCATTTAAACAGCAGCAGAGTTACAGCTTCTTGACGTTTGTCTTAGCTGGCTCGTCTGGTATCCTCAGCGGTAGTGCTATCCCCTTAAGAGAGGAAACACTCAGTAATGTCTTAGGGTGTCCGCACATTTTAACAATTTGCACTGGTCAAAGTGACAATGGCATAGCATAGAGAGCTTGTGTCTATCCCTCCCCCTACACACAGCTATATATAATATCAATTCAGGGTTTTGCAATTTAAATACTAAAACTAACCTATGCTATTCTACAAGAGTTTGTTTATCATTCATTTGTCCTTATCTAGTTCGCTACCGCCACGAGTGCCCAGGTCGTTAGAGCGTGGTCTCGTAAGCGGGAGGTCTGCGGTTCGAATCCCGCCAGAACCGTCCTCCCTGACTGAGGTTTTTTCCAGGTTTTCCTCAGTCCTCATAAATGGCAAATGTAGGGAAATACCCTAAAACTTAGGCCTGGAACGTTTCCTTCCTTTCAAAAAAAAATCCTTTCCCAATTTATCACTTCATTTCATGTATCAGTGTCACCGCCTATGGCGCCTCAGTAGTAAAAACGGGCGTTAAACGCTACTTAAAAAAAATAAATAAAAAAACCTTGTCCGCTCTTGCAGTCAGGAGATTATTTAAAGAGAAATTTCAAGGTAATTCAGTTCCAAGTTAACGCGATCCATAAATTAGTTAACATTTTCGCGAAACGGGAAGTATTCAAGATAAGAAGCAAAGAAGACGACAGAGAAGAAACTGTAACATCTGTGAAATTTCCCTAAATACCTATATGTTAGTCTACTTTCTTAGCAAACGAGATATTCTTACGGTTATATATAAAGGACTAAGAAGGTGCTAATGCTAAGTCCAATTTTTCTCAAAGAGAATTAAAAAAAATGGGTACTTTCATAAGCATGGGCGACTACATGGGCTAGCATAACGTAGCGGCGTCGTATGGTTGTCCCGCCCTCAGAAGTCCGCTACAATACCGCCATGCCAGGGGGATGCCCACTAATTATTAGAACAAAGGGTTGGCATTGAAAAAAATAATAATTGGACGGACCAAAAGGTAATGTAATATTTCATAAACCCCATTCATTACCGTTATTTTTCGCCTGCATAAAGCACAGTCAGATATACCAGTAACAAATTTTTTACACAAAAATAATCGCCAAATACGAGGGTAGGTCCATATGTTTCCGGCCTCGCCAATAAGGATTATCGCCTTCACAAAATCCTTATCTGGTGTCATACCTTACAAGTTAAGTAAATAATTGCAGCTGTAGCTGTGTTCAGTTATTCAGATATAGTTGCATGAAAAAAGATATGTGTAGAAGATTGTGACATGTTCAAAATGGAGTTTCAAGCTGTTATTAAGTTCTTCACAAAAGAAGGACTTACTCCAAATGAAATTAAACAGCGATTGGACGGTGTATATGGGGGAAGCATCTCCCTCATATTCTACCGTAAAAGAATGAGCCAAACTTTTTCGAATGGGTCGAGAAAGCATTGAAGACGCAGAGCGTGCAGGTCGGCCCTTGGAGGTGCTCACTTCTGAAAACATCGCTCTTGTGGAAGGGAAATTTGTGGAAGACCGGCAGTTCAAAGTTACAGAAATTGCAGCAAGGTTGGGCCTTTCTAAAACAACAGTCCTTCGAATTATTCATGAACATTTAAACCTGAATAAGGTTAGTGCAAGATGAGTGCCTAGACTTCTTTCCTCAGTTCAAAAGCAGTAACGAGTCATCTGTTGTCAGGCATTTTTGGAGCTCTGCCGTGACGAGAGAGAGAGAGAGAGAGTTTTACAAACCATGGTTACAGGAGATGAGACTGTGGTCCTATACTATGATCCCTTGTCCAAAAGAGAATCAATGAAATGGCAAACGTAAACCTGGCGAAGCACCGCCTCTAAAGACCAAGGTCACTCAGTCAACCAAGAAGATCATGGCCACAATCTTTTGGGACTGTGAAGGAATACTCTTCATTGACTTCAAGGAGAGGAACACTAGGCTGGCGTACTGTATAGGCTACCTGCTTACAGCAAAGAGAAAAGGCGAGAAAAGCTGAAGGGAGGTGTGCGCCTTCTTCACGATAACGCGCTGTGCACACAGCTCGTTGCAAAGAAAGATGTGAAGAATGTGACTTCAAGGAGATCGACCATCCATCCTACAGCCCAGATCTAGCTCCCACTGACTATTTCCTCTTCTCACAACTCGAGAAGAACCTTCGAGGGGGGGATGTAAGTGTGACGAAGAAGTGATGTATGCTCTTTATGCCCATTTTTCAGATAAGACTTCTGACTTTTTGGGGAGGGGGGTTGAAATGTTAATTCAAAGATGTGAGAAGTATATTGCAATAAAGGGTAACTATATTTAAAAGTGAAATATAATTTTTGTCTTTTTCATACCTATATAATGGTTAGGCCGGAAACTTATGGACCTACCCTCGTAGCTGAGAATGTTCAAATAGAGTTCATAACACTTTTAGGTCCTCAGCAAGTCTTGGTGACAGTTTTGCACAATCTCATGTTATCTACCGACTCCCTGAGTGATCCCCAAGTAGTTTTACGAGAATTGAACCTTCTTGAGCTAAGTTTCAGGGAGTATGTTTTTTTGGTTAAAATTTTTTAAATAAACTTAAGAAATTTCTAGGAAATCAACTTGAAAATAAACTATGCATGCAAATATTCCGGAATTCAACTTACTGTAAATTTATGTCATATATTATGTGTAAGTTCTAAAGTAGTAATTTGCAGACATCCGATCGCTGACCCGAAGTTAAAGATACAGTTTATATGCCAGTACAAGTAAACCTGCCACACATTCCACAGAAATTACTGACTTCCTATTTATGAATGTTTAACTTTGGGAACTGCTATAATACTAAAAGATTAATACGGTAATAAAGAGCGTAAAGGCGTTGATTGTTCGTGTTACTTATTTCTTTACTTCTTTTCTTCCGCAACGAACGAGTTCTTTAGTAGGTGGACTGGACCAGTGGTGAACAAGTAGGCGACCTTGTAAATCTGTTTATCCCTGTAGAAAGAACCGCAAAAATGTATATAAAAACAGCACATTTCACTTCTTTGAGAAGATCGGTTCAATTAGCTATTTCATTTGTGGACACACTTTGGGTCGCATTAATTCTGTATAAGGAAAACATAACCTCTGCTTACTGAGTTCTAGCTGTACTCAAAGTTTTGGCATGTCAACTTCGCCAATAAGAAAGATGTATTTATTTTGCTATACTAACAAAACAGTAACCTCAACCTACCACAACGTTGGGCTCTTGTTAGTACCTCATCTGCTCAGCTATCCAAAATAGCATTAATTCTTGCGCTTATTCTTAATCTAAAACGAGCATTTGAAAGTTTTGAAGTGAGCATGAAGTCTCTAAAGATTTTTTTGGTGAAATTTACGATAAATGTAAAACGGTTAAAATACCATTATCTCTAACTGCACAAAATATCCTCTAACACTGCCGGCTCACTGTCTTTCTGCAATTAGGCATTTTTTCCTATCATTAAAAGTCTCTGTTATACAGGATGACCCAAAGGAAATGACGGTTTTCAGACCTTTTTATGCGACACTCGTACAGAATTAAATAAGGAACAAATGGCACAATGCAATTTATTAATCTGAACTTATTTTTTAAAAAATCAAAAATGACCTAATGGAATACGACAGTTTTCAGAACGTTGCCATTTCTAAGGATTTTACGTTACAGTTATGGTATTGGTTGCTATGTAACCTTGCAAACATGCAATTTATTCGTCCATTTAGTAAACAACAGTGTGATGATTGGATGGCTGAAGAATGTGTTACAAAAATTATTGAATCTAAGTCAATCTCGTAGGTTCAGAGAACATTTAGGGTAGAACTCAATGTGGTGGCAACACTGGAGTTTTGGTTCCTGCAGGATGGCGCCACTGCTCACACCATTCATGAAACAAACGCATCCTATTTCCGGACGCTAAATTTCTCGATTTGCTGATGTTGCCTGACGGCACCAAGTCACTTTTATAGGAATACTTGAAAAGTAAAGCGTGGCACGTCTACTATGCAGTTAACTCGTGGAATTAGGGACAATGATCATGTTTTACTGCAGCGGTTACATGAATGTGTCGTTGTCATGAGGCCCACCTAAAAATTTTGATGTTTAAAAAATAGGCCCAGATTAATAAATTGCATTGTGCTACTTGATCCTTGAAAAAATATTTTTATTTAATTCTGTACGAGAGTTTCACAAGGAGGTTCTGAAAACCGTCATATTCCAATGGGCCATTCTGTACGCCAACATCCTTGTCTAATTGCTTTGCGCTTACTTTGTTTTCCAGACTCTGATATCTTTATAATATCTATGACTTTTAATTTTTTCCCCTGATTTTATGTATATATTGTACACATGATTGACATATTATTTAAGGAGCATTTATTTAACGTATTCAGAACTTCGCAATACTACAGTATAGTGAGATTATTTGAGTTATGGGCTGGCTGAGGCGGCTGAGCCTGAGAAAAACCAGTAGTCAATAGCAACTTGTTCACTATTAATATTCTACTTTCGTTAACACAATGAGAACAGACCGCTGTAAGTATTTGAATAGATGATACACATGCTTGGATAGATACACGTAATGTTTTACTTGACAGATAAAGCCCCCCTCTCCCCGCATACGTCACTAGCCATCTCTCCAGCTCCTAACAGTAGTGAGCCTAAACAAGGAAATGGTACTTGCCAATCAGAATCATGTTCTGTAGCAGCATTTCTTCCTTGTTAATATATTCCACTTTAAATATTAATAAAAAGTATCTACCTCAATAGACTCGAACCTGTGATCTTGGGTACAACTGCCTTTCGTGTTATGTATCAGCAGTTAATTGATGTTCAGGGAGCACTGTCAAGTAAAAAGTTCCAAATTTGAGAGATTCTTGTGGCACCAAATCTTGTAAAAGATTATAGTTACTGAAAATCAGTATTTACATGCTCGCAAAGCACTTTGAACACATCAATTTTTTCTTAATCTGACCTTGCTCTAACACCGGTTTATTATTATTTGATGTCTACATATTTAACAAAGAGAAACGCCTATTTTTGGTCTTGGACCATAAATTTCCAATCTCAAATTGCTTCTGTACAAACTGCTCTCCGTCTTCGAAATTATTTCCATATAATTCATAAACACTCTGTACATATCATACGCGCTGGAAAGGAAATGCGCGCCACAGACACATTTATCAACTGCTACTCAAAGATACCTTCGAAAGACAAGAGAGAATCGGTTTCGTTTTTGTTGATTATTGTTTGCGACCTTACCTTGCCAAGTGGTTCGTACCACAGTCACTTGCCATTGTCTATTGCAACTTCCTATCAAGGGAAAGTTACTTCAATATGCCCTCTCTGCTGTTTCACTTGCAGACTCCGCAGATTTCGTGGCGATAATGTTAGCAATAATAGATGTCTCAAACATTTATCCTTCGCTTCCAAAGTGAAAGTTCAATATAAGTATACCTTCTAGTTTAGTTGCTTCACATTCTTATAACGGAAATGCTTCAAAAGATTCATACTATGAGGTATTACTAGGGTGGTTTTTATAGAAAAGTATGATTTGCTTTCTACAAAATAAACTCTACTTAGTATGGCTATTATTATATATATAAGGAAAATTTATGTAAAAGCATATACAGAGTGTGCCAACACACTTTCACAGTAGATATCTATTTAATAGATTTCAAAGTTGGACCGAAAAACAACAGTAATGTGTAGTATGATGTTCTTTAAACAGACTCACGTACATTATGATAGCGTTGCTACGTGACAGCTAAATCAACAATGAACAAATTAAGTCAAGATTATCGTATGATGTTCTGTAAATAGATGTGGCTCACATTACATTATGATAACGTTGCTACAACAAAATGGATCCAAGATTGTCGTTTGAACAGCGGAAAGCAATTTTGAAGTGGCATTGGAAAACCGAACGCGAGTAACAATTGCACGAATTCGAGACAAATTTGAGACTCGTGGTACCGTATGCGATGTTCACAAAGGCAGAACTGGAAGGCCTCGCACAGTAACAAGCCCCGCGTCCTCGGCTATGGTTTTGGAACGTTTTGAGCACTCACCGCAGATATCTACAAAGTAATGTGCACAGGAGACTGGGATTAGCAGAACCAGCGTACGACGTATTATTAAAACAGTAAAGTTGAAAGTTTTCATCCTAAGACTTTTGCATGCATTAAATGAAGATGACCCTGAATGCAGTACTGTGAGTGGTTTCGGAACATGATGCAAGAGGATGAGGACTTTGTACTCAGAAGTGTATCGACCGATGGTGGGCATTTTGAGCAACTGTTGTAACTGTAAAAGTCTAAGATGTGCTCATCATTTTCTGTTTGTGTGAATTCATTTTTGTAATATTAACAGTTTTTTCTTTCCTTGAAGTGTGTATACATTTTTGGCACCCTCTCTATATACTTGAATCGGAATGTTCTACGAAGAGGTTTCAATAAAGAATAGTCATCATTTTTACACGCATAATTTCTCGCTTTAAAATATTTTATTAGCTTAAAACGTAATGTAACGTGGTACTACAGGTTTGACAATGCTTCATGCAACTGGTTTCGCGGCAAGGCTGGCTGCTGTGTTGGCGATGTGCTACACTGAAACCTCGCGCAGCGGAGGGGAAATATACTCCGCGCCTCCGTTGACATAGCGCTGCCGCCTGCCCCGCGGTTGCACCAAGCATTGCTCATTCTGTATTTCATTGTTCTCGCCTATGAGAGGTACGCAAATTAAGACAAGTTCAGTTCTTCTTACAGCTAATTGGAGATGAAATGCAACGAACAATATGCTGCTCTGAAATGCTGTTTTGGTCTCAACAAATCTTCAGACGAAGCCTACGCAGTCTTCCCTAAAGTACAGACGAAGATGGTTTAAAACGTTTAAAGAGGGGAAGCTCCAGGTTGTGCTCTAATGGAACAGCATTAACACCGTTGCTGTAATTGTGAGAAAGGATCGTCGAATAACATTAAGAACACTTCCAGAAATTCTGAACATTTCGCTTGGTGCTTCCAACACGTTGGTTACTGAAAATTTTCACGTGAGACGAGTTTGTGTACGGTGGGTGTCTATATTGCTGATTTTCCTAATAAAAAGAATGTTCGCATGCAGTTTTGCAAACTGGTAATTGTGAAGTTTCTTTCAAAGATAATGACTACTGATGAAACTTGGCTACATTATATCGAGTCTGAAAGTAAACAGCAAAGCTCTGTGTGGAAACCTCCATCATTAGCAACACATATAAACGAAAAGTGGTTGCGTCTGCTGTGAAAGTTATGGTCATGTCATTTTTCCATATTCAAGGAATGGTTTACCAGCATGACATGCCTGTGCACACAATTGTGACTACAGAGATAACTGAAAACTCTTCAAGGCTACATTTCCATGCAACAAGCTGGCTGCTGCAGCACGTCCGAAATGTTGCTAAATATTTCACAAAAAATGTATCCCTCCCCTTAGTCCACGTTTGCCCCCACGTGACTTTTTGTGCTGTAAAATATTTTTGTTATTGAAAGAACAGGAAAGAAAGAAACAGTGTTACAGGAGAGTGACACATACAGTCGTTTATACAATAAAAAAGTATTATTAGCATAATGTTTTTAGTGTGATCGTCTGTGTGTGTGTTTTATCCGATATGATGAGGGGAGGGGCATTTCATAGTGGATACAAAAAATGTGTACACACTCCAAGCAAAGAAAAAACTGTGTTAACATAACAAAACTGAATTCACACAAGCAGAAAATGATGAGCACTAATCATCTTAGACCTTTACAGTTACAACAGTTGCTCTAATTGCCCACCATCGACGTCGATACACTTCTGAGTACGTTGAGCTACTGATTGAGTAACGTTTGCGAAAGTGTCCTCAGCGATTGCAGCACATGCCGTTTCAATTTCTTCCCGAAGTGCTGTCAGTGTAGCTGGTTTTCTACGGTATACAACATTCTGAAGAGTTCCCCATAGATAGAAATCCAGCGGAGATAGATCCAGAAAACGCGGTGGAAACTCAATCGGACCTCTTCGTCCACGTACATCTCCTGTTGGAAGTAAAATTCTTCATTTCCACAGAGTGTATGAATTGCGAATAAAACGGAATTTTTACTCGCTCCGGTGGTTCTGTTCTGTACACACGTCTCCATTGCATTTGAACTTCAACAACATTCTCGGTTTTCCAATACCACTTCAAAATTGCTTTCCGTTATTCAAACAATAATCTGGACTCCATTTTGTTGTAGCAACACTTGCATAAAGTAATGTGTCATATGTTTACAGAACATCATACGATAATCTTGGCTTCATTTGTTCATTGTTGATTTACCTGTCACGTAACAATGCTATTATAATGTATGTGAGTCACATCTGTTTACAGAACATCATACATTACATTACTGTTGTTTTTCGGTCCAACTTTGAAATATATTAAATAGATATTGTTTGTGTTTTAAGTGTGTATACATTTTTGCACCCTCGGTATATATATATATCCCGTGTATCCCCCCCCCCGTGCTAGCCCGTGCGCGAGTTAAGTATTTAATTTATGTATCTTTAAGCCATTATTGAAATAAATACACCTACTACTAAATATAGAACGTTGAATAAATATGTTATTTTTTCTTAGCAAATATTACTTTATCTATTTAAGTACATTTTATTAACATGAAATAAGTGTTGAAAAACGTTTGAAATTAAAGAGCTGTTGCTTAAATAGCCTGAAGTAAGGATATATCCATGATTTACAAAGCGCAGTACTTGGTGTCATACACGAGGTGAAAATACTTAAAAAATGCATAATTTTTAAAGCCTTGTTGTTCCTTTTACGTGCTAGAGTTTAGGGTTTGAGTGGTGTTTCTGTCTGAGGAAAACGTTTTGGGATTTATTTATATAGTTTTATTTTTGCTACGTTTTGCCAATAGCATATTCAGATGGAATTTTATTGAAAAGAATTTATATTATGTATTTTACATTCGCTGATATTTTATGCCATAAAATAACTAAGTTTGCCTGTCAAAACAAATATGGATTATCGTTATTTTAAAATCAAATGAATGCGCTTAGAGCTTTAGCAACAGAAAACAAATGCCTACCTTACGGCTGCGTTAGTATTTCAGTTCTATAAGAGATATAGATTTGCTTCTTCGGGCTATGTCGCTTACAGAAATAACCAAAGGACGTTAATTACTTGGTTAATTTGGATTCTATAGGGATTGCCATGTGCTTGTTCTTTTGGTAACAGATTACACTTTAAAGTTACAACATATTACTCTATAGATTATTTTTACGTGTATATTATTGTGGGTAGTTTCGATGGCATTATTAATAAATCCTGCTGAATAAGACAAGATGATAGAGAACTTTCTTTACACTCTCTTCTCTCACATGGAGAAAAGAGAAAGGTGTTACAGCTTGAATGTAAATGAACGGTTTCTTTTTCCTCGTTTGATTACAGGACAGGAAGCTACAGAGGAAGTAAGACAACATTCAGTCTATCAAAATAGTAAATGCATTAAGATGTCAAGGCTCGGTTGGTTTGACCTCACGCATTATCCCCTGTAGATAGCAAGAAATGAAAGTTTTCGGCACCATAGCCACGATGAAGGTTCTACTATACCTAAACCCTGCAAGGGGAGGGAATGAGATGAGAAATACACCGGGCGGCTATGCACGGGCCTAATGTTTCCTATGATAGTCAAGTCCGAAAGCAGACAAGCCTGCTAAGGTCGATCCTGGTGGTATAGTGGGAACCAGGGCCATGGATTTTTTCGGGCATAAATATCCTAAGTATGGCTTACTTCGGAAGGGAAGTAAAGCCGTGGGTCCCGTGTCGTACATTTACGGCACGATAAAGAACCTCAAGCCTGAAAGGAGAGGCCTTGAGCAAAATTTGTCGGTCATTTTATGTCCAGATTGAATGGGACGCTGATGGCCTGAGGTATTAAAGAGTCCAAATAAACAAACCAAGCCTGCTAGGGTCATGACGGTATCCCTATCATGCTCATTCAGTCGAATTATCATCTCCTAAGTAGCTATCCTGGGGCATCCCAACCATTTTCACCATACTGGCGGAGCATGGCACAAGTTAAGGGGGAATTCAATAAACTTCGGCAGATTACAACCAAAACAGTTGGAAATTCCAGCCGAATGCATCTATATTTTATTACTTTATTTAATTAATGTAAGATAACAAAGATTTCACACTTCTCTGCTCAGAACCACTTGTGTTTAGGACATGATCCAAGATGTAGATGTAGAAAGTTTGGAAAATATACTTGTAAGAGAAATTACAGAGTGTAATTCAATGACATTTATTGTATTTAAATGAACATCTAATATACGGAAATGGTGGTGGGAATAAAAGAAATGGTCACTGCAGAAAAACTGCCGTTTGCTATTTTTATAGAAATTTATATTTTGATATCATGTTATTTATAAAAATTCAAACAAATATAAACATGTAATAAGATAAAAGCATATTCAATATGGCATACTACACAAAGAGCTTGTTATAAATAAAACAAGAAAAAAATATATGTCTACAAGAAATGTTCTAAAAGTTCTCTGCCTGACTCAGAGATGTCGTGAAGATGGCCAAATTACAATGATAATTTGATGGGCCGCTGTAAAGTTTCAGACGCGTAAGTGTAGTCACTTGTTTGTGACCGTCGTGAAAACAAACTAGTGTTAACGTTTTCTACAAAATGGATAACAGTGAAATACATGCGGTGATGAAATACTTCGTTTTGAAGGGTTTATCCCAACAGAAATGCAAAACCAGTTAGATTCCACTTTAAAGGCTTCTTCTCCTTTGATTCCGATAGTTAAAAGTTGGCTGCTGAATTTAAGCGTGGTCGTACACCAAGCACTCACGGTGTCCCAAGGCTGCTAAGACCAACGAGATTGTGACAAAAATTCATAATGCTGTACTCGATGATCACCGATTGAAGTTACCCGAGTTGGCTGACAAAGACCTCGATATATTTACATGAAGTTTTCGGTAAGAGAAAGCTTTCGGTTCGATGGGTGTCGCGTTTGTTAACAATGAACCAAAAGCGCATTCGGTTGAACGTTTAGTGAGAGTGTTTAAACGCATTTCCAGTTTCACTACACAGCAGAGATGGAGCAGTCCGAAGAGTGGATGGTAACAGGTGAAAGTGCACCAAAGAAAGCAAAAACGGTTTCATCTGCAGGAAAAATCATGGCTACGGTTTTCTGGGATTTTCATGGTGTGGTGCTCGTAGACTACCTCCAGAAGCACCATCGGGGAGTATTGCTGTTCAGTATTGGACCAATTGAAAGATGCATTCAGGCTAAACATCCACACCTTGCGATTTGTTTCACCACGATAATGCGCCTGAGAATGTCGTTGCTACAGTTGCAATGCTCTGTTATAGAGCGAATCACTTGAAAACATTGAAGAAGTACACTTAAACATTCTTGCTGTTGGCCATTATTCCTTTTAGCCACTAGAGTATTTGGAAGAACTTAAAAGACTGTATGACCAAAATTTTAGCAAGAAGGAACATTGAAAATACCTAGTACTGAAATTCCTGTCAAAAATGAAGAAACGGGCTACTTACAATTCTGAAATCACTGTCACGTTGACATTTTAAGCTCGCACTTTCCAAAATAATTTTGTTAAAAAAAAACCTGTTTGAGAGGGACGTGGAAATTACTGCAAAAAACATTTGATGAGCAATGTAAGAACAACGATGCCCTTGATTTCTATACTAGTCTAATGAATGCAAAAGCAGGAGATGAACCCTACATTTGGAAAGAAAGTTATTCTCTCAGCATCTAATTTGAATGTGAGTAGTGTACTAGTCACAACAAACTATTTAATTTAGATATTTACATGTTTCCATAACATAGTTGTTTTTTACAAAATACAGTTTGTATTTATTTACAACTACCCGAGCTTAGTTAATGTTCCATACCAAGTGCCAAGTCTTCCAGATGATGACTGAGACGATATACGTTGACTAAGAATCCATCAGGATCTCACTTTATCCAAGAACAATAAAAACCTACAGCTGGAAGAAATGTAAAACTAATGCGAGGGGAAAATAAACTTTTTTCGCAAATTACTTTCTAGAATAATGCGCGGTAATGCTGCACTGGTCTAGGAGACTGCATCTAAAGGGAGAAAAAGAAAAAGAGCTGAAGAACTCTGTAAAAAGCATTCTTCGCGCTCTGGCAATTTCTCGCTTTAAGCGAAGATAGCTGGGAATTCCTTTCACTGTTCTTTCTTTTTCTAACAATTATGTAAGTGTCCAGTTTAGCTCTTTAGTATGAGAGCTGAGGATTCAAATTCGTTCCTAATATCGGTACTGAGAGTTCTTAATGCATACTGTGTCTAATAAGAGAAAATGAACTACTTAGGTTGAAATCTTAGATATTCGTGTATGAGTTGATTAGTTTGAAACCGTCGGTCCTGGTGTCTAGTGGTAACCATACTTACCTTCTAAACCCAAGATCGCGGGTTCCATCCCGGCCGGACAGATGGAATTTTTCGGGCGTAAAAATGCTAAGTATGGCTTCCTTCGGAAGGGAAGTAAAGCCGTGGGTCCGTGTCGTACATTTACGGCACGATAAAGAACCTCAACCTTGAAAGAGAGGTCTCTGAGTAAATTTTAGTTTCACGCCATGGTTTGAATGGGACGTTGATGACCTGAGATGTTAAAGAGCGTCCGTAAATAAAACAAATAAAAAAAAAATCAATTTGAAACCAAAATTTTTATAATATGTATAAAAACCTACAAATCAAAACCCTCATTTCCTCCTCAGAGGCTGTAAGCTGGGTATTTACTGGATTAGAACGTTTCGATGGGTATCGTTACAAGCAGTGCGCATTTTATGGCTCTCTCTCTCCTCAGTAGGTCAGTTTCTCATTCAGCTGATACACTTACTGGTATCTGAGCAACAACTAAATACAAAGAAAAAGCCATTCCAGCATGTAATATGTGAAGTAACTTCCCATTAGCAACTATTTAAAATAAACCCATGGAAGTCCAAACTATGTCACGCTTGTTATGATTGCTCCAGTGTGTAGTGGTACCAGAGTTTACGAACTCGATTAAATATGACGGTTTCTCTGGCTTGAATGTCTTCTTTAAATCCTTATAATTTACGGAGAGTTGCAAAACAAACATTCAATTTTTTGACATTTTTCAAAAAAGTAAATGCATTAGATTTCTGACTTTTCTATAATTATGTAATATAATCTTTATTGTGATATGTGGTCTAAAAGTAATTTTTATAATATTTTTTTTGAGTGGTGTTTAACGCCCGTTGTTACTACTGAGGCACCACAGGCGGTGGACACTGATGATACATGATATGAAATGATATATTGGGAAAGGAGTATTTTTAAGGAAGGAAGCGTTCCAGGCCTAAGTTTAGGTACCTCCCCGGCATTTGCCAGTTATGAGGATTGAGGAAAACCTGGAAAAACCCCAGTCAGGGAGGACGGACCTGGCGGGATTCGAACCGCAGACCTCCCGCTCACGAGTCCATGCCTTAACGACCTCGGCCACCCGTGGCGGTTTATAGTATCTGAAAACACATCCATGTAGATGAAAAACTTCTGATTTTGAAATCATCTATTTCAGAATTATGTAGCTTTAGATCCAATTGAGAGAAAATTTCGTTTTTCCCGTTGGCTATTCTGATGTAAACATTCTGAACAGAGTCTGACTATGCTCCGGGTTTGAGCTACGAGTGAATTTTTAACAAATTTTCTTGATATAATTTTTCAAAACTACCTTTTCCTACATGCACCCCTGAAGGGGGGGGGGGGAATGAAATTCTCATTGGTGTTTCTAGGCACAATACTGAAGTAGAATTATTAAGAAAAATTTCACAAGCTAAGAATTATGAAGTTTTATACATTTTTTTTACATAAAATAAGTTTCGATTAAAAAGAATCTAATTCTTGTTGCAATACTTAAATTATAATAATCCTGCTTCAGTACGCAGACAAAATTTGTCCAAACTTCAATGTTGCTCTGCCACGTAAGAACATAAACTTTAACATTAATAAGATAGGATCTTCAGAACACTGATGTTGTCTGATTTAGTAGTTGTCTTAAGCTACTTATGGACAAAGGATAAAACGGTATTAGCATTTTAATACTTCCGCTGCTTCTTCCGAACGTTATCGCGTTTTCTGATAAAATCGTTCAAAGAGTTGAAAAAAGAGACACGATATTTTCTAGTATAGCTGCTTAGTTTGTTGCTTTTAACTCTGAAAGCAGATAAGATAGATAGTTCACCTAGGATAGCACGGGACGAGATGGGACGGGGGGATTTTCGGCGTCGCGGCTACGCTGTTGGGCGTTTTGTAGCTACAACCACCAAGTGGGGAGCAAGGCATGGGATCAGATGTACACTGGGTGGTCAGATCCTGGGACATAGGCAGAGTCCTTAACGTTTCTTCATGTGGTAGGTCCTAGATTTCTTAGGTTTGAGAGATCGACTGCAGACCAAGGGGGCCCTCAAGAAGAGCTCACCAGACGCCAAGATAGAAACTTTGTACAAAGTGAAAATCCTCTGCCACGCCACACAGCACCAGCCGCCTGACACTTTCGACCATGTAGTCAATAACTTCTATAGAATGAAACGAAAGGAAGTATGCGACATTCCAATCTCAGATCGGAGAAGACGTTTAAAAAATTGACCTCGTCAGAGATTTTCTTATATGTATCAAGAAATAACAGTTTCTGAAAAATATGAAACCCTTGTTAACTTGAACGTTCATTATAACGTAGTTACGCCTTTGAAAATAATCTGGAATTAGCACTGCAGAAACTCAAGTTAAATTACATATTAACACCTTTCTACATGGTATGTAACTAATATTTATTCATTTTTCTATTTCATTATAACGTATTTTAAACACCTGCATTCACTCTAAATGTTTAAATATTTTATTTTAAAAATCGAATAATTGTCAGTTTTTCAAAAAGAGCTTACAAGAATTAAAACTTATCATAAAATGCATTTTAGTGTGTTGGTATATAGTACATGCGTGACCTTTCTTGTTGATATGTGAACTTGCGCTATAGTTAGCTGTTTAGCAAACTCCCGCTGCACACAGTGATTCACTGGAGGGACACTGAGTAAGCGGAAATGAATTGCAACACCCCCTCTCTTCCTTTTAAATGTGCCTGTAATCTGAAAAGTGTTTTCTTATTCTATATAAGTAAGGAATCAACACGAGTGTAAATGCATTTTAAAGTAACTACAAAATGATGAAACAAATTAATTCCAAAAAGCAATCCCTTAGGACGAAATAACATTTCATTAAGAGATATTTACAGCAAACACTCTATCAGAGCTGCAATTAATATCAATTTGGTTTATATGTTCCGAAACACTCCAGATTTATTTATTTGGAAAGTTTAAAAAATATTCTAATTTAATATCCTTCTAGCATAGGAACTATTAAAGATAAATTATTCATATTTTGCTTCAAGGTTACTCTCTCCTGCCTCATAAGTTCACAAAGTTTCTGTTAAATATAAATACAGGAGTAGCTTTGTTGTCTGATTTCACATGTGCCAGCCCCTCTCCATTTCAGACAGCGGAAACCATGAAAAAATTCAAGTCATGGTTGCCAACCTCAGGTTACTAGAACCTCACATTTGAGGAAATACATTTTGAATCACACGATTAAATTCGGCTTGCTTTAATTTGCGGGGAGCATTCCGAAATGATTCCAATAGCGGTGCTTTACGAACTGCACGCAATCTATAGGCATGTCTAGGGTGATGTATTGACGCTAAATGGCGGTAATAAGCACAACGTGTAGTGTTCGTTTGTTGTCAAATATACAAAGACGTGTACAACATGGAAGACAGCTATAATGGACAAAGATTGACTGTGTGGTTTTTGTGGAAGGAAAGCATTAAAACTGCAGACATTTATAGACGTTTAGCGGCTGCATGTGGTCAAGAAGCTCGTTTACAACTGGGTCAAGGTTTCGCCTGCGGCAGGGATCTGTGAGTACTGGTCGTCCGTCAACACCGCGATCTCCCTGGAACATTTGAGGTTATGTCTGAATTGTTTATTGCCGACAGGTGCATAACCTTTGATGAACTGGAATGTCAGACAAGTCTCGGCCGCACATGGAGATTTGAATATGAAAACGGGACTTGACACTGGCACAGTAGGACAAAAGGGGTGAGGTCCATTGTTGACTGCTGGAAATGCATGATGTAAGTCACACACCAGAACTTTCGTGCAACTCAACTCCATCTGCGGGTAAGAACATGATCACCGTCTTGTGGGACCCTCCAGGCATAAGCCAATGGACTGCCTTCCTCAAAGAACGATTGTCAACCGCGAGGCTTTTACACGGTTTAGGCAAAGGGGAAATACGTGACAGAAGTGTTCTAACATGACAATGCACTGCTCCACACCAGAAACACTGCGACGGTAAAGTTGCCATCGTTGGGTTCATTGTTGTGCCGTACCTACGAGGTGGTATGCAGAATATTTGGGACTGGTGCTGCCATCTGGTCAAAAACTTACTTTGAAATTAATGACTGCCGTCACCCTCGAAGTAGTTCCCTTCCACGCGTACACACCGGTCCCAGCGATTCTGTCATTTTCCAAGTGCATCTAGGAAGTCATGTTCTTTAAGGGTGTTTAGCACAGACAGCTTGGGGAATAGAGAATAGGGAATAGAGCGAAGTCGCAGGGTGCCAAATTAGGCGAGTACGGTGGATGGGGAACAACCGTCATGTTGTTTTTCGTCAAAAAGCTCCTGGTAAACAAGGAATTGTGACAGGGTGCATTGTCATGATGTAACAGCCAGTTCCCTTGTCGCCAAAGTTCGGGCTGTCGTCTCCGCATATTTTCACGGAGCTGTCCAAAACGTCACAGTAGTACGTGGGATTTATTCTTTGATTTGGTGGGACGAATTCTTTGTGCGATATCCCCTTGGTATCAAAGAAAACGAGGCGCGTGTTCTTGACTTTGCTCTTCACTCGTCTCGTTTTTTTTTTTTTTTTTTTTTTTTTTTTTTGTGAGTCCGGGCTTTTCCATTGAGAAGATTGTTGTTTTGTCTCAGGGTCATAAGCGTACATCCAGCTCTCGTCGCCGGTCAAGACCCTGGACAAGAAGGTTGGGTCATCGGAATACGACCAGACTAAGCTCCGTGCGAACTTCAACACGCTGCGCCTTCTGATCAGCAGTCAGGATCCTTGGCACAAATTTTGCGGCGACACGATGCATGCCCAATTCATTATTTAAAATTCGTTGGCATGGCCCATAACCAATTCCCACTTCATGAGCACGGTCTTCAATAGTTCGACGTCGATCCTCACGAGCGAGGTGTTTAACTTCGGCAACAATGTCAGGCGTGTGCAGCTGACGAGCCTACAGGTGTGAGCATCGTCTTCAATAGCTGTATGGCCGGCCCTGAACTGAGCATGTCACTCAAACACACGTGTACGGCTCATGCTATGTCCCCCAAATACTTGTTGAATCATTGCGAGGGACTCCGTAGCATTTTCCCCGAGATTTGCACGGAATTTGATGCACACTGTGTTCTAATCTTGGATCCATCGTAAAATCGCCACACACTACACACAGAGTATCGTCTATAGAATTTCAACAAAACATCTACCCAGCTGCCTGAAACTTTAAACACTCACTCATCAAATGTGCTAGTGTTGCCACCTAGCGGTACAAAACTCTATTGCTATTACTGTCAAGATGGCAGCACCAGTTCCGAATATTGTGGATACCGCCTCGTACTGCTAGGCTTTTACACGGCTTAGGCAAAGAGAAAATACTTGATAGAAGTGTTCTAACAGGACAATGCACTGCTCCACACCAGAAACACTGCGACCGCAAGGTTGCCATCGCTGGGTTCATTGTTGTGCCGCAGCTGCATCTTCATTCGACAACATGAAGGACTCGCTGCGAGATAAAAACAAAAACATCAACAACGATGAAATTCAGGCAGCTCTCCATAGTGGAGGCATAGTGCTCCCAAACAAAGGTTTTGCGACGCTACAATGACGTTATCAGCGCATTAACGCTGGTGAGGAATATATTGAGAGATCCCATGCGCAGTGAACCATGTTATATAATAAATAAGGTGCAAAAATAATTTCTGAATCCCCTTCGTACATTTAGAACCCTCCACTTGTGCTAATTTCGAAAGGGTTTTGTTGGCAAACGTTTAAGATTTGCAACCATTTCGTATATCAAAACTTTCCGTTTTTTGCAGCTCGTGTTTTTTGCTTTTCAAATTCAATATAGTGAAATTCAGTTCTGGAATTCGATTGATCAGAAAAGTGCTCAGTAAATTCTTTAGCATATTATAAACTGAACGTATTTAAGATATGGTTTATACACAAAAAAATGTGCTGCTCTAGGAAAGTGTTTAGTAATTTTTTTTTATCTTTGCGTCACACCATAAAGTACCCTGGAATGAAAGCGGCACATCAAACGATAATTCCCTCAAAAGTATACATTGTAACAACTACGAATTATAGTATACAGTTAAATATAACTATTATTATTTAACCAGATATTACCTCATGCGTAATGCAGACACGTACAAATTTAAACAAAATATATGTTGCATTTCTATAACTATTAAATAATAACAGCAAATAAATCTACAAGCCATTACTCGCAGTTAAGCCATTTTATATTTGTACTTCTCACTGTGCAGTTTCTACTAAATGAACTATAAATAAGACGGTATATATGTTCCTTCTTACTTTTGAATAGTATTCGTCCTGTGTCTAATATTTTCAGTTTCATTGCAGCTGTGCTTTATAATAGTCACAAACTTTAGATTGTTTCACACATTAGTGTTAAATTTCGCGAATAGGAAAGACATGCTATTTTTCTGTACATTTGCACATATAAAAAAACCATAAATCACAATAAGGTTGAAATACACAAATAAAAAGCTCATATTTAATTTATTTGAGTCAGAGAAAGTTCGCAGCACATCTTCGCTGCTCAAGAGTCCGTGTCCCATCATCTTAGCGAATGAATATATACTGGCGTGAGACCGGCAGAGAACGGGTTCATAAAGTGCTGTTCAAGAACATCAAGAAGGGGAGGATAATAGAAGATGTAGTACACTTAGGAGGCGAGACAAAAAAACAGAGCATGAGTGGACAGGGTTTATAATTAACCATGACAGAAGACAGTTGTCCAGCGTTGTCGGTATTACTGGAGTGTTCTAAAAGTTCTCGGTGTCACCAAGAAAACGCAAGATTTAAGATCTTTTATTGTTTTATTTTTAAACATAGTCACCTTGTAAATCAATACATTTAATCCAACGACTTTCCAACTTTTTAATACTCTCAGTAAAATAAGATTTGTTCAACTATGAAAAATAAACGTCTCTCTCAGCTTCGACCTCATCATTTGATGTGAATGTTCGTCCACCCGGCTATTTCTTCATATTAGGCAACAAAAAGTAATTGCTGGGAGCCAAAGCCGACGCACATGGCGGATGTGGAAGCACTTGGAAGCCAAAGTCATGTAATTTTGCAGCAACAATCCCAAATACGTGTGAAGGCGCATTATCGTGATGAAAGATAACTTTCTTTTTCGCGTCCTTCAGTTGGACGTGAAGCGTAATAGTCCCCGGTGATACTTCTGCCGTTCTCTACAAGAACACCACGAGAATCCCATAAAACCGTAGCCATGTCTTTTCCTGCATATGGAACCGTTTTTCTTTCTTTGGTGCACCTTCACTTGTTGCCACCCACTGTTTGGACTGCTTCTTCGTCCGAAGCGTGTAGTGATGAATTCATGTTTCATTTACTGTTATGAAACGTCGGATAAAATTACCGGAATTGTGTTTAAACAAGTCTAAACACTCTTACGAAATATTCACTGAATTTTTTTTTTTTTTTGTCATAAATGCGGTACCCACTGAGCGGAACTTTCTCATACCCATAAACTGAGTAAAATGTACCGGTCACGGTCTAACAAGGTCTTTCGCATTCTGTTGGGATTAAAACTTTCTAGACGAATTATCGCAGCTCGTATTTCAGTTTTATCCATTTTGTAGAAAGTTTTAACATTAACTTGTTTACCTAATCGTCACAAACAAGTGATTATACTTGCGAACCAAACTTTACAGCGCGTCATCTAAAGGATAATATTACGGCATCCAGAAAGTAAGTTCCAATCGCGCCTAGAGATGGCACCGCCTGTCGGATAGGAATGCGCATGCGCAGGAATAGAGAGGAAGTATGTGGTAATAATGCAGTAAAATTTCAGCCTTGTTACGGCCGTGGTTACCGCGCTGTGCTAGGAGAAAATGGGTGCTCTGATATTGTCTCCCGCCAACTGCGAAGTTGGTGCAGTCTTCCGAGGTTTGCACGCTCAAAAGCAAAGTCCATCGCCAATTGTGTCAAGCTTCCGGGAGACAATTTCGTGCACAAGGGAGCGAGACATCTGGGGAATTGACAAGACTTAACAACAACAATTAAAGTTAATTTAGGCATCTTAAGGACATATCCGAGTCAGGCCGAGAACTTTCAGAAAACCGCTAGTAAACAAAACAGGTTTTGCGGCACGAAGACGTAGTACTTTTAGTTCATATGCTACCATGTTTCTCTCTGCTCAAAGCACCTAGTACATAAACTTAATTAAAACACTGTACTTTGTACTTCTTATATTCGATTAATCGACAGAATTGCAATTCACTGGAGAAATCTGCTTCAGAGTCAATATCTTTTGCAATTAAGGGTAATTTCCTTAGAACTCCCAGAGAATTGACATTGCTTCCCAACCGACTCGTCTAAAAGAATGCTCGCTACTTACAACAGTCATGAGGGCGGAACGCATCTCGTAGACCCAGACGTGAGCGCAGGAACCGCCGAAGCCGTGCACGATGACTTTGGTAGGTGCGGAGACGTTGAAGGTCTTGTCAGCCCAGGACCACACGGAGCTCAGGTTGCCAAAAGGGAAATCCATGACGGGGACGTTACCCCGGGCATGACCGGAGTACAAGAGGAAGCGTGTACCCACCTCCTCGGGAGGTGACGGCAACATGTCCAAGTAGCTAAAGGGCCCAGAATCGAAAAAGCATCCCAGGTCTTTATAGCAAACCGAGGACTCCGCACGTTTTCGTCTGGAAAACAAAAATGAAAGCACCATAGAAGTTATATAGCTCTGTTCTGCATTTTTTCTAATCCTGTTACTGATTAGATTACTGATCTTTACTATATACAGGGTGTCCCATTTGTCTTGCTCACTCAAAATGATGCCTCAAATGAAAAAGTGTTTCAAACAAAAATTTAACATCATGGGGAAGTTCATGCTAATGGTGTACTTTTTTGTATCTCCATTAATGTAAGAGATACGGGATAGAGCTTCCTTTTTTAAAAGACATCATATATATTATTCAAGGAGAAGTTACCCTCTCCAAAAGATATTCAAAATGTATCACGCTGTATCATTTTTGTCAAGAAAACTTAAATAATGCATGACTTATTTTATTTAAAAGCACTACAGTGCATTTGTTTTCAATAAATCATTTAACCTGTTCAAGGTCCGTTTAATAATTTCACAATGATCAATAAATATTGAGAATGCCACAGGATGGACTGTACCGTACTGCACATGGGTCTTGTTATTGTACTGTGGTACAATATTCAGAAGTAAACTGGCCCTTTGTAGTACTACTTATTACAATTCGGAAGTAAAATGGTCCTTTGTGGTACCTAATACCTGCAGAACGGACCATTTACATCCCATGCTTAAAATTGTGACTATTGGCATATACATAAATCTGCTCTGTGGATGAAGGACGCCCTATATCTACTACTTCCTCTTGCACCAATAATCAATAATGCATTGCTCCATGTCCTCTGGTGATGTTGGTACATTTTGATAGACAGCATCCCTGACCACCCCCCAAAGAAAAAAGTCTATTGGCGCAAGGTCTGGGGGATCGGGCAGGCCAACTAATTGGTCCACCATGTTCAGTCCACCTGCCAGAGTATTTACAGTTCAGAATGCGATGTGCTCGTATGACGCTATGCACTGGGCATCCACCATGCTGATAGCACATGAACATTCCGCTATTCAAAGGCATGACCTCCAAAAGGCCAGGAAGAATGTTTCATAAGGAGGTGGAATATCGTCTGCCATTTTGGTTGCCATTTGCAAAGAAAGGCCCAGTAGTGGTATCGCCAACAATTCCGCACCAAATTGACTTTTCACGGATGTTGATACCATCGTAAATTGTTGATGGACCAATCTTGACTAAAATCGTACAGTGTAATTCATTTCAGAATAGCTCTCGAAGAAGATAAAATGAACAAAATGTATATCATTTACAAAACTAAGTTCTATTCCGTATCACCTACATTAATGAAGATACAAAAGAGTATCTCAGCAAGAACTCACCCGTGCTTTTGTATGAAACAATTTTTCACATGACGGATAGAAAAAAATCATTTTTGGCGAGCAAGATAAATATGACACCCTATATACTTTTCAGTAGGAAAAAACAAATTCAGTTATTGTTCGACAATTCTTTTAAAGCCAGTCATTATAGTCAGTTATTTACTCAGAGTAATGCCTCTAAAATACATAATGTGAAATAGAGAGTTGCAGGTCCTTAAAATTTAAGTATTCTCAGATAAAAGGTTACACCAATAATAAAGCAGCTATAATAAATTGGAAAATACCGTGAAGCGCCTTTTTACGACCATCCATCCCAACGTCGGCTGCTTATCAGCGCAATCGCCGGCAACTTTCGCATTTTATAACTTGGGTAATAAAAATAAAATAAATGCCTTCTGTACTCAGCCTTCTTACAAAAGGAAGCTGAAAGCGTTGCCCATTTTATACCACACACAATTCATAAGTTCTTAAAAACTATCATCAATATTCCCCAATTCTTCCATTATAATTAAGGGCTATAATTTATGAACTAACGTAAGTAAGACTAAATTTAGCAATTATTATTTTATGTTAATATTTTGTTTATTGTTCACTTTTACTGCATTGGTTTTCTCCCAACGTCTATTATGAACTGAATACTATAGGTGTAAGTCTGTACGGATGAATGAAATGAAATGAAATGAATTAATGATGACGCAAATGAGCTCGGAGTCCTTAGCGCCTTAAAGCGATCAGCCATTCACCTCAGAGTAAGCACAAAAAAAAAAAAAAAAAAAAACTGAAACCACTTAAACCTGATAGAGATTCGAACTGACGACCTCCAGAATAGTAATACCACTAAACCACGGAGGCGGTCAAAAATTATTATTTTGTTGCAGTTATTGCAGAGTTTTTAGAAAGTTTTATCTGCTGTGGCAGGCTTTCAGGGATTTTCAAGGGCTACATTCATATCAAGTGTTTTGTCTGTGAGCTTTGTTTACTTTTACGATTAGCTACAGAATCTATTTGGTTAAACTTAAATCTCTTATTGCTGTTCCTTTAGGGAACTGGACGGTTAGAAAATTTACGTTAACATTTTTACCTTGGAATACTTCACGATTTCTTGTGCGTTAGAGCAGTTTAGTAAGCTCCGGCTGAGTGCCCCAGGTTGGGCACCAATTTGGAAGCGATTTGTTATCGATGTCGAGTAGCCTCACTATATATATATATATATATATATATATATATATATATATATTATGTCGCATCACATCAATATACCGAGGGCGCCAAAAATGTGTACACACTTCAAGCAAAGAAAAAACTGTGTTAACATAATAAAAATGAATTCACACAAACAGAAAATGATCAGCACTAATCATCTTAGATTTTTACAGCTACAACAGTTGCTCAAAATGTCCATACCATCGGCGTCGATACATTTCTGAGTACGTTGAAATATTGATTGAGCAATATTTGCGAAAGTGTCCTCAGCGATTGCAGTACATGCCGTTTCAATTTCTTCCCGAAGTGCTGTCAGTGTAGCTGGTTTTCTACGGTATACAACATCCTTAAGAGTTTCCCATAGGTAGAAGTACAACGGAGTTAGATCCGGAGAACGCGGTGGAAACTCAATGGGACCTCTTCGTTCTATCCAATACCTTGGAAGATTGCCAGCAAGGTACGCACGTACATCTCGGCGGTAATGTGGTGATGCACCATCCCGTTGGAAGTAAAAGTCCTCATTTCCATAGAGTGTATAAATGATGTGCTTATCATGTTCAGGTACACTGTGCCAGTTGATAATCTTGACTTAATGTGTTCATTGTTGATTTATCTGTCACGTAGCAATGCTATCATAACGCAATGTGAGTCACAACTGTTTACAGAACATCATACTACACATCGCTGTTGTTTTTCGGTTCAACTTGGAAATATATTAAATAGATATCTACTGTGAAAGTGTGTATACATTTTTGGCACCCTCAGTATACATAACACTCAGAATGCAATATAAAAAAGTTCACATAAAATTTCACACTAAAAACCGTAAAATTGAACACCAAAACACTGAGTTCATTCTCAGCAAGTGACCAAGAGCCAAGCTCGAAATATCGTGTGGTTTTAGTGTTCAATTTTACGGTTTTTAGTGTGAAATTTTGTATGAACTTTTTTATATTGCATTCTGAGTGGGCCTTTTTTATGAATTTTATGTTTTTTAGAAGTTTCTATTATTGCATTAATAGTATATATATACTATTATATATAGTATATATTATATATACTATATAAATTAACAGTAATAATAAAAGTAGAAAAGGATAAAACACTAAGAAAAAGTCACACTTGAGATCGCTATATTTCGGACTCGTGGAGTCCTTCTATGGCAAGAAGACAAGTGACGGTGATAAAAGTAAATATTGAGTATCGAAGGTAACGTTATGCATGGAAACAGATGAAACTAGAAATGAGAGAGTGGGGGGGAGAGATTAATACGTAAGATTTAAACCAGGTGGTATACGCGCCTTATGTAAAAATATAGCTGCCATTTCTCTAGTTCTGAGTAAACTTTCAGAGCATTGTGCAGGTAACGCATCAATAAGAGTTACATTGAAAGCATCATCAAAATCCTTACAGTGAGATAAGGCATATTGGGCAACCGGCAAGGGAGACTGTTAATTTGCTACATTGTTAATAGTGTTACTTTATTTTTATTTTCATTTTATATTTTATATATATATATATATATATATATATATATATATGATATCTACATTACTAATTACAATGCATTAAATATTATGATAATTAGGTTTGCAAATTAAATATTATATTATATTTATATTTCAGTGGGGGTGGGCCGTAAGAACCCTAAATGGATACAAGCTTAAGCAGTGAATACCTCACCATTGCACAAAACATCACACTACTGTACTAACTCGAATGATGAATGACCTGCCTACTGTTAGAAAAAGTTCGCAACTGCACCGTGATTGCAAGAGGAGGGGAATGCCAGGGAGAGGGAGGTCCCCGAGTAAGCATCCGTTGCCAACGCGAGGTTATAAATGCGCCTCACTGTATAACGCAAACGTATCACTGTTAAAGAAGCAAGACAAATAATGCAACAATATATAACAGGTGAACTAGATCCACATGCAGTTAACATTTTTTTTTTTAATAATGAGGAACGTGAATAATTAGCACTCTAGGGTGGCGCCATACCAAGTTCATATGTCCTTTCAAAGTAGTGTATCTGCCGTACGCCAGGATGCATGTTAAGTATATATTAATCAAGAAAGGAGGTTTTCTTAATAGGTTTCACTACTGAGGCATCTCAGGCGCTGGGTACTCATATATGTTTGTGGATGAAATAAACAAACTGGAAAAATATTATTGAGGAGAGGAAGGAGGAAGCATTTAAGGCCCAAATCTAAGTGTAGGACACCTCACCGGAATTTGCCATTAATAAGAACTGAGGAAGAAAACTTGGAACATTTCTATTAGGAAGAACGATACTGGAATCGCAAACCTTCCGTTCGCGTTCTGCACTTTGTTACCTCGGAAGACCTACAACACTAACCTATGTCATGTTCAAATTGTTTCATTTCAAATTAGATAAATGCCTAATGATTTTACTTTGAGATTGCATTAAACTTTATAAAAGTATGTCAATTGTTTACGCCCCACTTTGTCTAGAGTGGAAGTTTCTGCCCGAATGTAATAATTTATTAATAACCGGACAACATCAATTACTTACTGCGTATTTAATTCCTCTGCAAATAATTGAAATGTACAAAAGAAATTGTTAAAATTACGTTTCATAAGCATAAGAGACATAACTTCGAAACACATTTCATGCCTAAAAAACAAATAAGGGACATAAATTAATGATTTTTAAATCTGATCCAAAACTGCAAATTCCTTGTAAGAATTTGAATAAAAAGGATTAAAAAGTTCAAAACAGTTCATGGTATCAATTATTTACCTCCTTAGATTTATGATCTTTATAGCATATTTATTTTTATTTATACATATAATCTTTTGGCACAATATAGGCATTAGACAGTGTAAAATTGTATATATATATATATATATATATATATATATATATAAAGTTTTTCCTCCCTTTCATTCATTCTTGTTTCGTCTGTTTCCATACATAAGTTACCTTCGATATACAATATTTATTTTTATCACCTTCACTTGTCTTCTTGCCGTAGAAGAACTCGAGCAGTTCAAAATATAGCGATTACTTATCTGTGACTTTTTCTTTGTGTTTTATTCCTTTTCTGATTCTTTAGTTATTGCCATTGGTTGGTTCATTTAGTATTACAGTTTTCTTATCTATGGTTTAATATTTTCATATTCTTGGCTATATATGTGTTCCTTTGAACCGTTACATTTGTATTATTGAGTATTGTCATAAAGACCAACAAACAAAATAAGACATATATTGTAATATCCCTTATCTGATATATGAAATCTATACAAATAAGCTTACTAGATTTATACGATTTAAAACGTATTACCAACGAATATTTGTTATTGGAGTTGAAAATTGAAGTCATTACCTAAAATTTAAACATGCGCAAATGAACTTATTAAAATTATATAATTAAAAAAAAATTATCAAGGAATGTTTTTAGATTCAAATCGAATATTATGACCTTTATCTTACGTAATAACATACGTGAATGAATTTCTTAAATCAACATCACTAAATACCTATTACTATTAAATGCTTGTGGCTTTATATTGAGCATTATAGCCTTTACCTAATATACAAACATGTGAATATGAACTTATTAAAACAATATAGTTAAACAACTGCTACCAATGAGCGTTTAGGGCCTTAAGTCGGATATTTTCAGTTTCAAATTTTTTTATATAAAAGTCAAGGGCTTATGAACATAAAGGTGGTCAATTTATTTATAAATGTGTTATGAATGTGCAGTATTTTTAAATAAATTGAACAAATGGCTTTCTGCAGGGAGCATTATATAAAGTTAATCTTGCAATAATCTAAAAAAGATCCCTGCTGCATAAGTTGTTTACTCTACTTGTTTAGTCTCTCCTGCAACACACCTGGATATTTTCAGCTCTTCCTAGTGTGTATTTAATGATGTCCTCAGTCAATTTCATGTGACCAGCATAATTTCCAGTGCTAAAACCGACGAATTTTCCTGTATAAAGTGCATGGTAATTTAAAATGCTCACGTGATGACTTTTAAATGTTAAAGAGACAATAATTAGATATACCACAAGCATCGTGGATAATAAAAGTTCATAAAAACTATTTTGACATTTTGGTCATTTTCCGCTTCATCTGACATTCATAAAATATAAGCAGAAATGTAAACGTTAACTTGCTACTTGCATGAGCAAATGTGTTGTGCTTACCTATGCGATTCATGTTTCCTCTTCCACTCCGCCATCGACTTGATCACGGCTTTAAGTAACTCGCTGTCCTGTTGTTCATCAAGAGCCTCTTGGTCAGATGTCGCCCAAGGAGTCCCTCCTCCAGCGATACATCCTGAAATTAAAAATCAATGATATGATAATTAGACAGGAATTTTAGGCATTAAAAACAATGTTTTGGTGCCTAAACAAGATCTAAACTGTACGAAATGTGCACTGTAAAAGTGAAAATAGGCACTATATATATTATTAACTTTTATCACCGCTTAATTATAAACTTTGGTCAACAAATTATATATATATATATATATATATAATTAAAAGCATATTATTAAGACTAATAAAACTAATATACAACATATTTCTTTTACATCATTTCAACTTGGCACTTGAAACAGGCAATTAGAAAGTGTTCATATGAAAATGCTGTGTTCACCATAAGAAAAACCACAATCTCATTACATGACTGATACATTTTATAGTTTGTTTCTATTTTCCAAGTAAACTTTTCGAAGTAAACCTTAAACGAGGACATGCTCTCGTTTAGATAGATAATTATGAAAAAATAATGATCATAAAGTTTAGCATTAGTCTCTTATTCCCGCAGTTTGCCTAACCATAAGTTCAAAATTAAATGTGGGCATCAAAGAACGGACATAGGCAAATTCTCCTTTATAAAAATTGAAACAACTTGCATGCAGTGACCTTTGAGGGTTGTTCTTCTCTGAGGAAATAAAAAAAAATTAGAAAGTATTATGACAGCATCCCAGTGCTGTCTTTGCAATCGTTCTGTTATTTCCTTTTAGTGTATTCCCTTTATTCCTTTTCTCCTTTTAATTGTTTATTACTGTCTAATATATTTTACATATGTATATTCACCTATGCGAATAAATCAATTACAAATTACACAATTAATTCATTTACAAGTTCCAACAAAAAAGGATATATTTTGTTTTCAAGTACACGTTAAAAGGCATAAAAAGTTATTTTTACGTCTACAGATACTGTTGAAGTGCATTTCATCTTGGATATATGCATAAGGTCAACAGCACAGTCAAATTCAGTTTTGTTTACTAACAAAATGTTTGTCACTGCTAAAATAATTATATTAACTTTTTCCTCTCGTACCATTGTCAACGTTTCAGAAGAGAAGGGGGGAAAAAGTGTAGATAGTGCATTGCAGTTTACGCATGTAGTGAATATGTGTAATGTAGACCTGCCAACCTCGCCAAATAATTTACACCGTTTATATGTGTGGGTAATTAATTCTATTGCTCACTTTAACGCACCATATGCAAGAGAAAAAGCAGTGGGGTAGGTTTCAAGTGGGATGATATTTATTACATTGCATAAGTTCTCACCTTCCGCCAGACATAATTCAGTCGCTCAACATAAAAAGCATGTGTATGTATGATTTAGTTGCGTTTGCAGTTTTATACATAAAGATGCATATTTTAAGCATAAAATTAAGGAATAGGCAGTAAAATGAACATTTATATTCATTATAAAAGTACAACTTTTAAGCTTTTAATTCCGCAAAGCATAAATATTTTGAATTCTCATCATATTAAAGAAAAAAAGAAACAGGCTTCTGTCTGAAGATCGATTGTCTAATGATAATCTAGCGGTTTTCCCAATTTTTAATAACATTCACAGTTTCAATTCAAGCACCGACAATTCAGTTCAATTCAAGCGGGGAATCTGGTGTTCAATTCCCATCAAGATCGTTCTCCCTGACTGCTTTTTTTTTTCTTCCCCCCCCCTCCTCAAGATTTTTCTCATTTTTACGAATGGCAAATGCCGGCCGGGCAAGTGTCATATATTTGGAGCATTTCCTTCCATAATTATTTTTTTCCCTTCATCTTCATCACCTAATCCGGGTCTGCCCTGAGTTCTCTTTTCCTCTTATACTCGACGAATTAGCCGAGCCCAGAGAGAAGTCGCCCTTGCCTATTTGCGAGCTCCATTTGCCTGGAGAGATGTCTTCAACACTATTCAGATCAAATTCTCTGTATAAACTTGAGGAATAGAAAAAGTAGGGATGGTGTGCTAGAGGTGAAAGTTTGGAGGCACTAAGGTGGCAGCCCCGTAGCCAAACTTAATCTGCGCAGCGGCCAGAGGACAATAATTAGCGAAGCATCCTTTCCCAATTCATCATTTCGTATCACATACCACCAATGTCAACCTGAGAGAGCGTTAAACATTATTAAAAATAAAAGGTGAGATTTATCGTACTGGATATCATTTCACCGCCTATCCTATACTCCCTAAGCCCTCTGAGACATCTTCACATCTATTTTCCGTCCAAACAACTTGTACTCATCCATCACATTATAGGGTTGTTCTGTGATCTTAACCCTCAGTAAAATAACGTTTGTACTTTATCTACACTACACTCCATGAAAATGTTGCGGCACAATACGGGGAGTGTTCTAAAAGTTCTCGACTTGACCCAGAGATGTCGTAAAGATTACTATGATAATTAGATAGCGCGCTGTAAAGCTGCAGACGCCTAAGTGTAGTCACTTGTTTGTGACAATCGTGTAAACAAACCAGTGTTAACATTTTCTACAAAATAGATAATAACTGAAATGCGATATTAGAAATGCGAGTTTTGAAGCGTTTAACCCAAACAGAATGCAAAAGGATTCGTATTCTACATTAAAAGTTCTTCCCTTTCGTTAACACTTGGGTTGCTAAATTTAAGCGTGGTCGTACATCCGTTTAAGATGACGAGCGCTCAGGGTGTCCCAAAAACTGCTAGACCGACGAGATTGTGACAGAAATTCAAAATGCCGTGCTCAATGATAGCCGATTGAAGGTAAGCGAATTGGATGACATTGCTGAGCAGGCCGTCTCCACTAAGGTACATTTACACGCAGTTTTAGGTGTGAGAAAGTTTATCGATCGATGGATGCCGCGTTTGTTAACAATGAACCAAAAACGCATTCGAATGTACATTTCGCAAGAGTATTTAGAACTGTTTAAGCCAATTCCAGTGAGTTTCTTGGACGTTTCATAACAATAAATGAAACGTGGATTCATCACTACATTCCAGAGACGAAGGAGCAGTCCAAACAGTGGGTGGAACAGTTGAAGGTGCACCAAAAAAGCAAAAACGCAGGAAAAGTCATGGCTACTGTTTTCTGGGATTCTCATGGTGTGGTGCTCGTAGATTACCTTCAGAAGGGCAGAACCACCAATGGGGAGTACTACGCTTTACTGTTCAACCAACCGAAGTGTGCGTTAGGCTAAACGTCCACACCTAGTGATGAAGAATGTTCTCTAGTCACCACGATAATGTGCCTTCACACATGTCTGGTAGTTTCTCATTCACCTTCAAGACCAGCCTTTCTTTTCTTTTTATTCTCTTCTTCTATTCCTGTAATCAATTAAAAATATCAAACTTAAAATTGTCTCCTTATATCTCCCCAAAGAAAGACAAGGGTAAAACTAGTGGAAAGCGAAGTTTGAATGTGCGATTCCTTATGTACTTATCAATAAAAGTATATGCCTGTAAAAGGTAGACTCAATTAAAGCAGTTAAAATAGTCCTTTGAATATCATGGAGGTCATAAATTGTTTTATTATTGCAATTATAGTCATGAATCGTAAATTTGCATGCACCATTGTGGCAACGGAAAAACTTACTGACATGAAATGAGATTATTTCTGGAGATGTAATATATTGCTGCCCTTGAGTTTCACGCCACTCAGTGTCGTGTGAAAGTTAAAGAAACAACATGTAATGTCTGCTAAGAATACTAAATG
The DNA here is from genome assembly GCA_030762175.1 of Metallyticus violacea. Taxonomy (NCBI): domain Eukaryota; kingdom Metazoa; phylum Arthropoda; class Insecta; order Mantodea; family Metallyticidae; genus Metallyticus; species Metallyticus violacea. The sequence goes on along the minus strand of CM060831.1, from coordinate 78,624,675 downwards.
ACAAATATTAGGCTGGAATGACAGAGTTGAGAAAAACGCAATTTCGGGGATCGAACCTCAGACCTCCAGTTAATACCAATATGAACCATCCTGGAGACATCAATAATAGTAATCTAGTTACATTGATAAAAGTAGTCCATTAAGTTGTAAATCATATTTTATATACATTTCCAAATGGTTAGTTAGTCTGGCCTTTAAATAGCCCCATATGTAGAAATTAACTGGAATGAGGTCTACGGAACAAGGGTCAGGATGCCGGTTCCGCACGACCTATCCGTTTATTTGGAAATCGTTCTAGCCCACGAGAAAAATGGCATGGCGCCCCATCATACACGAACCACATAGTGGAATTTCTTCCCACAACAAGATTTTTGTATCAATATTTCAGGTAAATTAAAAGACCCTATTAATATATCGCCTATTGTTACATTCCTTAATACTAAACTTTTGTTGTCATGTTTTCCAAACTTTATGGGAATATTCCGCAAGTTCTGCATTCCATTTCATTCTACAAATTCGTGACAATTGAGATATGCATTTGTTCATGTATCTAATGATAATTTTCATGTGTAATCTTTAATAAAATTTAATGCAAATCAAGAGTTTTTTTTTTATTATATCAAATCAGTTGGTGAAATGATTTTGGGACATCATGTGTAATGTATTAATGAAAGAATGTGGTAGTCGGTCTGTATGGCATAATTTGAACTGAATTGCAGAAACAGCAAAACAATTTTGAAACTAGGATTATTGTAAATAGCAACACTTTAAACACGTGAATCCATTAAAATGAAATTAACTACTTATTGCCTAATCAAAAAGAAGAAAACACTGATGGAACGTAAACGATAAACTTGACTAGTCCCTACAGCACAGCTGTAAACAGGCGCCTAAGGGTGGACAAGTTCCTCGTATTTAGCAAGCAATTGCCAATAACCTTGAAAGTGACTACTATTGCATAATTTCCTGCGTTAAAGGTAGTGAAATAGAGAATGCTTCTCGGTGTACAATTAGCAGAGGGTACAGAACTATTATTGAGATTCATAGAGGCCGCATATTTTACACTGCTTGGAAAAGATAGAAAGAGAGAGAAAACAATCATTACTGATAACTTCTTTTGGTGCTTTCTGCTTAAAGTGGTTACTATATAGATCATAGGAACATTAACTGGTTTCCAAGGAGTTATGAGTTATATTCAAGTTATAACACCTCCGATCTTTTTTGCTCAAGAATGCAAACAGATAGAAACATGCGGTTTGTTTCAAAATATGCGAGCACTAGTTGTCATAGCATGATAGAGATGGCAGCACTGTACGGCACACAGCTTTCTAGCGGCAGCGGCGAGAGTGAATACTGTTTTTGCTTTTTCAAAATGGCGACGTTTTCATTACAAGAACAGCATGCAACTATTCGTTTTCTCCATTTGTGTGAATACACCGACTGAAATGCATCGCTAGTTGAGTGAGGTGATGAATGTGTCTAATGTGCGGTAGTTCAAGTGTGACAACAAACCAAAGCAATCTCGACCACGCACAAGCCGTTCTGATTACATGTTCGACAGTAAGCTTCAAGGATTACAATTGTTTGCTATTGTACTAATGGGAGAGTGTTGATACCCTTGCAACATTTAGAAAAGTTATCACGTTAGCTATTAAGTGTAGAGAAGGAGAACGGAATCGTGAATTTTGTTGACTATGGCCTATTGCTACATAGGTACACTTGTACGAAATATTAGAAAGCTGTTTTGCAGTTAAAGGTCAGTCAGGAAGAAATTACTGTTATACTGGTAACTTGGCGCTATCAAGCACGATCTTCTTTCTTTGGCGCTGAGTACTTCCGTATTTTTACATTCACTGCTTTCATCTATCTTTGTTAGTGATGTAACGAGTAATTTGTCCACCATGCCCATAGTGCTTTAACATTAAAGGTCTGCAGAAAATCGACCTCTTATACAGACACATAAACTCAAATGTATTTCTGTAGTGTTAGTGCAAATATGATGCCATATATAGATTCAACTCACAAATTGAATATCTTACAATGATATACTTTTTCCCCCTTAATTTACACGGTGCATTGAATCTGCTCTCCTTATCTTAAATAAGCAAAATTGCTCATTTCAGCACTATTGGTTATTTGTTTATGATTTAATATTGTAAATGGCGATCTTATTCCTTAAGGTCGTCAACCTTAACAGTTCGCTAATAGCTAGAAAAACAAGCTGTTAATGACATTATTAGTTACAAGGGAACTATGCAGAAAAGTGAGTCAGTTTCTACAAGTTGCATTATAGGGAGAGGGGTTTCATTACATTTTGTGTATGGGCTTTCGGTGTCTCTTTCAGTGAATTCCGAAAACTTATTGCTATTGTACCCATGAAAGGATTTTTGAAAATTTTCTTCAAATCTCCATCGATCCTATTTACTAGGCACAAAAATGTATATACACATATGTATATGTGTGTGTTAACGTTCTAGCCCCCACAATTTTTGTATTTTATCATTGAAACTCGGTATATAGTGATCATTAACAAGCGATTTATCGAGTTTGTTAACCAGCATTGTGGACCTTTAGCAGTGGGCGTTAACCTAAAGTGAAAACTTGAAAATCATTATAGCAGCCGAAAATTTTGTTTTTTCTCAAAGCAACTGCATATATGGCATTGAAATCAATATATCAGAAAATCAGTGAGATCATATTACTAAAGGGGAGAATTACCTGAAGTCCAATTAAAAATTGTTCAAGCTGCACCAATATATAGTACCAAAATGTATACACACTTTCACAGTAGATATCTATTGAATATATTTCAAAGTTTGACCGAAAAACAACAGTAATGTGTAGTATGATATTCTGTAAACAGATGTGACTCACATACATTATGATAGGGTAGCTATGTGACAGGTAAATTAACAATGAACAAATGCAGCCAAGATTATCTAAATCAACAATGAACAAATGCAGCCAAGATTATCAACTAACTGGTCCAGTGTACCTGAACATGATACGCACATCCGTCTTACCCGCCATTCATACGTTCTATGGAAATGAGGAATTTTACTTCCAACAGGATGGTGCACCACCACATTACCACCGATTGCTGACAATCTTCCAAGGCATTGGATAGGACGAAGAGGTGCGGTTAAGTTTTCACCCCGTTCTTGGGATCTAATTAATTGGGACTTCTACCTATGGGGAACTCTTAAGGATGTTGTATACCGTAGAAAACCAGCTACACTGGCAGCACTTCCAGAAGAAATTGAAACGGCATCTCAGCTGCAATTGCTGAGGACACTTTCGCAAACATTGCTCAATCAGTAGTTCAACGTTCTCAGAAGTGTATGGACGCCGATGGTAGACATTTTGAGCAACTGTTGTAACTGTAAAAGTCTAAGATGACTAGTGCTCATCATTTTCTGTTTGTGGGAATTCAGTTTTGTTACGTTAACACAGTTTTTTCTTTGCTTGAAGGGTGTATACATTTTATTAGCACCCTCTGTGTATATAGCAAAAATACTCGGTATATACCATTTAAATAAAATTAAAAAAAAAATAGTTTCAGAAAATCGGCAAATCGGACCATTAGGAGTGAGGACATGCCTAAAAACCGAAATTTCAGAAGCTCTCTAGCGTTTAATTTTCTTTCAATTGCTTCAAAACAAAAGAAGAAATTATCTCGGCATATAAACTGTATTTATAACGATGCATATATTTTATTTTTGACAAAAGCATTGTCGTGACGATAGTAAGCATGACATGTTAATAAGTGATATGTTTGCTCTCACTTATTATATTGTGCTTCTGCTATAAGTAATACTGTAAAAATACGGCCCCTTTAAGTAAAAGAATTTGCATAACTGGGCGGATAGTGTTTTTCATTTATTTAATGTTATAAATTAAAGTTTAAAAATAAAACAATTACTGATACTTTGTTGCATGTGGTACGTTTTGATTGCTGCAAATTTCTTGTAATATGTGTGTGTGTGTGAGAACTATATTTGTATGTAACAGCAGTCTGTAATAATCTTCACAAACAGTATATTAAATTCCTTAAATTCCTCACTACAAAGAGGGGAATGTGGAAAACAATAAGCTTTGTTCTTATTTTATAGTCAACAAAATACTAATTTCACTGCTCTGGCGCTCTGTAATAACCTTCACAAATTTAACTTGCTAAGGAATTCGCTTAGTTTACGCAGCTGCTGCCTGACGGAATATTTTAGTCGTATTATATATTGTTCATTTGATTAGCTGTACCATTCTACATTACATTCTATTGCATTTACTTCTCAAATTTAATACATGCATTACTGTATATAAAGTACTAAAAAAGAAAAGTAAGTAACAGAATATTGCGGCATATAGAGAGCTTAAGGTAACCAGGACGTGTAAATCTAGCAGATAATGCTACAGTATGCATTTTACACTGTATTTTATAAAGTTTTAAAGCTGTCAATATAAAATGTTTTACAGATGTTAAGAAAAATAACAAAATATGCTCTGTAAAATTTAATACTCTAATGTACATAAACGTTTTTTAATTTTTTTTAAACCAAAATAAAATTGTATTAAAAAACTGAAAACACAGTGACATAATCATAATTTTTTTATAAACTATTGATGGAATTGGAATGATTCATTTACTCAAATGGCAGACAACATGCTATTCTGGGAACTAGAATAAATTTCTATCTAGTTGCTTAATTTTAAATTTTTGAAAAAAAAATTAAAATATTTAAAAATTTGTATTGGTATTGATTTTTATCAACTAATAGTGATATTTACATACTTCTAGTTACCACACTTTACATTTGCATGTGCAAAATTTCAACAAGATTGGTCCAGCCAATCCTGAGAAAAATGCACATATATGTCAACATTTTAAGTTATCGGGAAATAAGATTTAAATTCTCTTAAATTAAAATTTAAGAGAAATTTAACTAAGTATTCTCAACATATCATAAAAAGTTCATATTGATAGTTTTATAAATGTCTGAGATACAGTGCAAAATGTATACTGTGCATTATTTGCTAGATTTATACTTCGTGGTAACCTTAACAATAGAAATGATGCGTTAATAATGAAATTTAATAATTAGAACATTAATGGTGTAACTCATTATTGTAACAGTAAGGTATATTCTTGAAGTCAACAATCGCGAGCTAATGGCATGTATGAAACATAGAAAAAACAAGCTTTGCGCATGCGTATAACTGCAATGTTGGGAGCTCAGTCTATCGAGAGATGTGAGCGAGCCAAGATGCACACCTCCTCTCCCTGCCCATCGTAACAGCGTCCTACGGGTAACACATTCTCATTGCAAGGTAAGACCATTAAAAAGCTGCAGTAGCATCAGCTCAACTATCAGCTCTATCAGTCAATGTATCACCGCCACGGGTGGCCGAGGTCGTTAAGGCGCGGACTCGTGAGCGGGAGATCTGGGGTTCGAATTCCACCAGGACCGTCCTCCTGACTGAGGTTTTTCCAGGTTTTCCTCAGTCCTCATAAATGGGAGGTACCTTAAACTTAGGCCTGGAACGTTTCCTTCCTTAAAAAAATCCTTTCCCAATATATCATTTCATCTCAAGTATCAACAGTGTCCACCGCCTATGATGCTTCAGTAGTAAAAACGGCTTTAAACACTATTAAAAAAAGTAATTGTATCATTTGGTTTATTCTAAATTCTTTGTGGTTAGAATCCATGGTGTAAAAGATTTATAGAAATTAGGGTTGAAGTACGTCCCTAGTGTTCAGCCTTTGCTTAGCTGTAGGAAAAATGAGGAAATGGGCGGATGCTCTATTGTACGAGTAGGCACCAAAGAATAGGTCACTCAGAAATGTAGTCAATCGCTATACCGCCTAGTACAGCGTCTCGAAGTTCCCGCTCTAGATAAATCATTTCCTATTGGTAACTTGCGCGAGCAAATATATATATAATAGGTCCGCGGACAGGGCTTTCGTTTCTGTTCATGTCCGTGCAAATATCATAATTTTATTCCTAATGCTTGTCAATATTCTGTCGCACATTGTTTAAAGGGCATGTTTACACCTCAAATTGGAGATCCACGCTGGATGCAAACAATATACACAGACGCATGCAAGAAGTATTGGACGAGAAAAAAAAAAAAAAAGCATCTATTGATACACTGCGATCGTGCGTGTGCCAGAGAATAAATACTTATCAAAAATTATGCAAAAGAATGTTTTGTGTTTACCTTTCTTGCAACAACAGTAATTTTTATTAGAAGTGCTACATTATCGTGATTTAATTAATTAGTATCCTGCATTCTTTCTAGAAAACGGAATAAGTAGTGCGGGTGCTTCTGCAATTGGAAACGTAAAGTCATTCAGAAACAGAGCACAACAATAATTTACATAGCATTATAGCTTGCCAAAATACATTTCTCGAAGACAGAAGAATCGACTGTTTAGGCATGCGGTATTGGAAGAATTGAAAAATGTGCATTTTCACTACACATTATTTATTGCCGTTTCTCCCTAATTAAGGAGGGAAACGTTTCCAAGAACTAAATTTGTTATCCGTGCTTTCTGAATTTAACAATAGCTAACTGTTTTTCATTAAAAAGTGCAAAGAAATAATTCATAATTGTGTGAATATAACATGCAAATCAACAACGAACTCTTAAATCTGCTGATTCTTGTGAACATATTTTCTATGACGAAATATTTTTTTTTAAATAAAGTGTGATGCTTGTTAATTCCAGCTGATGCTTAGGGCTGCGGTTCATAACACCATATCAGTGACTATGCCTAAACATAATTGATTGATAGTCGGTCATGGTGGTATCTTGCCTTCTAAACCTAAGATCGCGGGTTCGATCCCGGCCAGGACCGATACATTTCTTTCCGGCGTAAAAATCCTAATTATGACTTCCTTCGGAAGGAAAGTAAAGCGGTGGGTCCCGTGTCGTACATTTACGGCACGAAAAAGCACCTCAAGCCTGAAAGAAGAAGCCTCTGAGCAAAATTTGTCAGCCGTTTCACGCCCTGAATTGAATGGGACGCTGATGATCTGAGATGTTAAAGAGCGTCCGTAAATAAAACAAATAACATCATCACTATCATAATATTTGGGAAAATCAATTCTGGCAAGTACATTGGAATAAACCAAACATTTGTCCCGATTTGGTACTTCTGACGTTACTAGAAGCAGCCGAGCCGACTTTTGTGGAGCCCCTCCCCTGTGGGGAGTTGTCCGGATTGGGTTGGATTCGGCTTGGCAGTAGTTTCCGGAACTCGCAGGTAACTGAATATCCACATAGGCAAGGGAGTGCCTAAGGCGTGTACCTTGGGGGCAGGTTTTCCTGAATCACTGTTATCGCGGGGAGGATGGTGGTGGCTACGTTAATGCTGGGGGTGACTCGCTTCTTAAATTGAGTAGGTCTATGCTAGACGTGACCTATCCACCAGTCGCTAAGTTCGCTACGAGATCGTCTACGGCCGAAAGGCGGGTTGGTTTAGACCCTAGGTACCACCCTAAATAGAAAAAAATGACTGGGCTGCACAGATCTCTGTGTATATTCCCCGGTATAGGGAGAATCCCCAATCTATATGTACAGAAGGAGCAAAAAAGATATATAGAGTAGGGTAGCTCGCGCGCCCTACCAGGTGCTGCTATCGCAATCCTGTCACCTTGATATTTCCTTCGAATACGCTGCTCAGTATAAAAACTTCTTGCCTATAGAATCTAAGAGCTTGAGCTAGAGAAATTACCTCGACGAGATACCTGATCTGAAGACAATCTTTGTGTTTTAGCAGGTAAGGTGATGAATATTCAATGGTGAACTTCATGTTTTGCAGCAATGACGAAGGTATTGAAGGTTTTTCTGAAGATGTAAAACATATAAACAGACAAATGAGTGTTGTGCAGCAATATAATAGATCAAATGCAAAGTTACACACGTTGGCTCAATTACATTTCCACAAGTTAAAATATAACTAATTACAAATGATCGGTAAAGCCTGGAGTTTTCTTGAAACTATCGAAATACGCTGGGACCGGGTAACTGCTCAGTTTGCGGAAGTGTTAGTTGGCTCTGTATCAAAAAGTTCACCCAGCATGCCTCACGAATGACAACTACTGACTTAGCAAACAGCACGGTCCTGTGCATTATAAAAACTCGTTCTTATCTTTCTTCAAGAAAGTTTAATCTCTTCCTGTTTTCTAGGGTTTTTTCCCTTGTTAGATAAGACTTCTTAAGGCTATATCCCCATAAGATGTCTCGATTTTGGGTTCCTTTGCCTATAATATTACATTGTTATATAATGTATAGAAAACTATAATATTTGGTATTTGATACTGACTCTTAGTATTGAACAATCCTTTTTTCATTTTATTTCTGTAGATAAAACTGATTAATAAATATCAAATCACGAAGAATATATCGCAAATTTAGGTACACTTGTGTGCACAAGTAAAAGTACGCCCTATATGCATATGACAATGGCATTAGAAAACGTGGTACATTTCTTGAGAACAGCCAAAAAGTTCTACTTGGAAAGGCCCTTAGCTCAAAGATTTTTTGTTTTTACATCGCACTTTGCTAACTTCAAGCAAGAAATTTAAATTGGACAATTGTGGTACCGTGGAAAATGTTTATGGCAATGAAAACATTTTATGGAAACATCAACAATCAGCATATTTAGGACTGAAGACTGCTATTGGCCACTATCGGATGAAAGTCACAGTTAGACCTGGTTCTGTTGAAAACAGCCAGAGGTTATTCTGAAAGACCATCCTACCAGTTGCTGATGATGTGAGAAAATGCAGTCTCAACAGCTATTCACATCGTGTGACATTTCTCCGGCGGCATGAGTTCTAGATTCACCGCTTTCGTATAGACGTTTATTAATAGCATACACTGAGAACAGAATTCAGTGCCCCAAAGTGTTCATTCTGCCGAAAGGAATCCAGAAAGTGTGTTTCAGTCATACTTTTTGGAATATTCCAAAAGTCCATAAAATATCTAGAGCTTAGTAAAGAGCGCGTACATGTTTAAAAAAAAATGTGACATAACTGTATGGGTGTTTCATAAAAATAATTTTTGCGTCACAGTTTATTTTTAGTCACAATGCAGGAATGTTAACAACCAAATCTACACAATATCCGTGTGGTGAGTGGAATATCTACATATACATCATGTTCAAAATGAACTAAATACATAGAGCAAAATCGTTTATTATTATTAAAATGTAAATAAAGAGTTGCGTTTCAGATATGAGAATCTTTCGTATCCTACTGCACCTCCGGGAGGAAGGGACATGAGCAGCGACGGCGTGGTCTCTTACAAACTTGGCCGAGTTTCCTCTTAAGAAAGTCAACGGATTCTGAACAAATTCCAAAGCCGCACACAGCGAACCCGCGTCACCTGGCATTTGCTATATTGTAACTATCGACTGAAACGAAACGAAATGAGGAAGCGGGCAATTCGAGCCTTCGCAGAAGTGACCAGGGAAAGCCTTAGGGTTAAAAAAAAAAAAAAAAGTGTCAGGATGGCCGGCCCCAAGGGACTTCTTTACCACCGGAGCACCCCATTCGACTGAGAGTGAGTTCTAATAAATTAACCATTAACTAAAAACTAACGATGAGCGATTAAGCATGTACTGTAACGAGCTATCAGCCAAAACCCGCACCTGCACCTTTTTTATTAACAAAAGGAGTGTTGAGATGAATTAATGATAAAATAATAAATGGCGAAAGGAATTTTGGAGGAACAAGAAAGCGATCCAAGTCCAAGTTTATGGTACCTCCCCGACATCCATTGATGAGGCCTGGAGAAAACCTAGGGGGGGGGGGAAGGTCGGGGAGCACGGTTCTGGGGGAAATCAAATCTCTAGCCTCCAATTCACCAGTCCGAGCCATAAGGCATCGAAATGAATCTTTAAAGTTAAAAACTGTTTATATGGTATTTGTAGGTAACAGACATAAAGAAAAGTGCAATTAAAAAAACAAATAACGAAGAATCATATGTAAACAGATATGGGGAAAAAATAAAGAGCTTTGTTTCGAGACTATTAATAATATCCAAATAAATGACAATAAAGGTAGCAGTTAAGTTAAAGAAGACGAAATGCCACCTCAAAGGAGAGAGAAGGGATTAAAGTTAAAAATAATATACAGATGAAACATAATTACAGAGCTCTCGTTTGGATGCATGGCCGACTTAACGGGAATTCACTTGGCACGGGGAAGGACGCTGTTTGCCGGCGGAGTCTGATATTCATAGCCCCTTAAATTCAAGCGCATAGATTTCTACAGCATACCAATCACCAGTTTTTTTTGTTTGTTTTCTTTCTTTCTATCTATCTATCTATCTATCTATCTATCTATCTATCTATCTATCTATCTATCTATCTATCTATCTATCTATCTATCTATCTATCTATCTATCTATCTATCCATCCATCCATCCATCCATCCATCCATCCATCCATCCATCCATCCATCCATCCATCCATCCATCCATCCATCCATCCATCCATCCATCCATCCATCCATCCATCCATCCATCCATCCATCCATCCATCCACCCATCCATCCATCCATCCTCCATCCATCCATCCATCCATCCTTCTTTCTTTTTTTCTTCTTCTTCTTCTTCTTTGGGGGGGGTTATACAATGGCATTTCGCGTACAAGATCGGGGTTTTCTGCACTCCAGTATCTATTATTTTGTGTCGCATGTAAATAAAACCATACTTAGTCCGTAAAAAGAATTAAAGGGGGGTCAATAGAGCGAACTTTTACATTATCCAACACCTAATTTATTCTACTCACATTATCGCGTGGTTGCAATACAGTTATCTTATAGGATTTTAATTTTAAAAATTTAATGGCATTCCAAGCCGAGGTTTGCGAAATTCCTGATTCCTGTGCAAGCTTTCTCAGAGATTTCTTTGGACTTGTTCTGTCTACCATTGAGTTTTTCCTCTGTAAGAACACGGCGTTATATTTTCGGTTTCTTATCAAGAACAGCCTCCGTTACTGTACATTAATTTCACACGACTACTGACAGTTTCTATGTGAGGCGCACCTACAGTAGGGAAACTGTCTATAAATCGCAGTCTTACAAGAATTTGTTGTCACACAGGAATCGTATGCAGCTTCTGTGTGTTAAACTATACGGACTTTTATACATTATAACACTGAAACATGAAGTCTCAGAACGTTCAGCTCCTATACAGCACAAAGATTTCACGTCAGCACACGGAGAGAGAGTAAAGTGGAGAAGGGAACAGAACCGGTTAGAAACAGGGCAGAAAATACCCGTTAAGTCAGTTGCGTGTCCAAATGAAGGCTCTGTAGTAGTGAACTAAATGATCTAGAGGAGGAGCAAAAACTAATCCTATTCGGGTATTAGTGAACTTAAGCTTTTATTAATACTGTGCCCTCATTTCCCTACGCAATTGGAGTTTTTATATACTTACATAAAAAGTTAACCTTCAGTAGAAGGGCAAATTCCCGGTAGGACAGGAGTTAAGTTCCGCTGACGTATGCAGTTGGGTCGTGTTTATCATGCAAACTGTTTTAGTTGCAATTTCTGTAGGAAGTGCATGTTAAGACTTTTCTACTGTGCATTTGCGTATTGATAAATATGCCGAGAAAGAGATTTATTTATGATCGTTATGTGCAAAAAAATCGCTCAAGTATTATAGAAGAGAATTTCGCGTTAAATTATCAGGAGTACATTTCCAAAGAAAAATGCAATTTTTAGGTTGGCGAACAAAGTTCGAGCTCAAGACGCTTTCATTGACAATATGTAGAGATAGAAGAAAAGCAATAAAGAATTTTAATAGAGAAGCTTGATGACACAGGCAATCAATTAGAAACTTTCCTCGAAATTCTTTCACAAGTTTAGCCCAGCAAGTTAGAGCATCTGTCGGCAGTGCGTATAAAGCCTCTCAGCCACTGCATTTCCATCCACATTACTGTTGTACCTAAATTAAAACTCGTGAAACAAAATATTTGGAATAATTTTGGAGAATGAATTGCGGTTTACTGTGTATTAATAAACAATAAAAAGAAAAAAGTACAGTATGAGTTCTAAACACGCGACACGACCCTCTGTACATTTTCCCATTGCGTAGCGGAATAAAGAGCCTGTATTAGTGAAACATTCGTCCTGGAATAAACAAGTCTTGACATTAAATGGGTCAAGAACAATAAGAATAAAAGAGCAGCAGATATTACGGTTTATACATATATAGCCGTTTGCTTCAATTGTTTTTTTATATCTTTTCTTTTGTTTCTAGTCTAGCAAAATGGCTCTACAAGTTTCAGTACTGAACAAACTTTTCACTGGAGTGTTTGATGTAACAAAGAAACGAAAGTTCATGATTGCGAAACCCGTTCTATATTTGCATGTGTACACCATTGAATTCGGCGCGCTATTTGGCGTTCAGCTATCGTAGTGCCTAAGTGTCAACACTTCCGTAATGTGGAACCTGACCTGCATTAGCATCATTACTGCTTCGTTAGAAAGTATTTTCTCTTGCATCCACTTTGGGAACGGCATCCGAAGTTACCGTGAACTCCACTAACTACAAGGCCGCAGGTGACTTTTCCCTAGAACCACTACTAATGGCTTAAGATGATTACGAAGACGTATGATAAATGCCGCCAAATGAATTCAGGGGCTTGAAGCTAGCTGGAGAATTCTCCAAAACTAGACAGCGTTGAACACGTCTAGAAACAATATCACAAAATATTAAAAATACTCTAGACCCCAAAATAAAAGGTAGAATTCATTAAAAGTAAAGAAAGAAGTAAAATATATTTTTGAAATATAATACCCTGTCTTGAAAGTTTTCAAGCGTAAGCTGTACAATATTTGGAACACGCATTACAGAGAGCAATGGGCGTGCTTACTTTATATAATGAATGCAAATGCTACATATCGCATAAATTTAAGTATGCTTACATTAAATGCATAAAACCACCTCCACGGTCTAGTGGTAGCGTTTGTGACCATTTACCGGAGGTCCTGAGTTCAGAATAATGAAAAATTCTTAGAAGGTGAACGTTAGATAGCCCAGGACTTCGATCTCATTTATTCATTTCATTCATCCTTGCAGAGTACGCTTATACAGCTGTGGGTTTAACGGTGTGTCATAACATATCACCTTCACTGTTATTTCCACCGGCGCCTTAAGTCGCTCCGGTACTAGATAGAAGTCCACTATAACAACATAATGCCCGCAAGTTCATGGCACGAAAGAGATGCGGAGGAGGAGGAGGAGGAGGAGGAAGAAGAAGAAGAAGAAGAAGAAGAGGAAGAGGAAGAAGAAGAAGAAGAAGAAGAAGAAGAAGAAGAAGAAGAAGAAGAATTTCACAGCAATGGTTAAGTTAAATGCAATAGCTCATAGGCAGTAACACCATATTTTCAACCAATTAACAAAAGGGTAGTTTCTTGTCAGTTGCTACATATACTAGGAACGGAAATGAGTGCTATAAATAAATCGTAACTTACAAGAGATAAGTAAAGGCATAAACATTTTTATCTCTCTCTCTCTCTCTCTTAGAGTTATGGAGAAAGTAAATACATTGTTTTATCTCGAAATAAACGGCAAACCTGCTTAATGTTCTGCATGGTTAACTTATAATTTTAGAATACAGTACTTGCAGATAATCGATATGTTTTTGCGTAACCTTATGTCGGTCCTGGTGGTGTAGTGGTAACCATTCTTGCCTTCTAAACCCAAGAGTGCGGGTTCAAACCCGGCCAGAATCGATGGATTTTTTCGGGTGAAAGATACTAATTATGGCTTCCTTCTTAAGGGAATGGATCCCGTGTCGTACATTTACGGCATGATAAAGAACCACAAACCTGAAAAAAAGAGGCCTCTGAGTAAAATTTGCCGGTCGTTTCACGTCCTGAATTGAATGATGACCTGAGATGTTAAAGAGCGTCTGTAAAACCAAATGAAAAAAAAGCGTAACCTTACTACGAAAACAAGTTCATAACTAAGCTTTCTTATTGATACCAATGCTATGAAGACAATATTCAACTAATTTTGCGGATCCAAATGATTCACAACGTTTTCACGTCAAAATGCTTCAAGTTATGAAAAAAATAGCAATGGATTTTATTTGGTTTATTTCTATTTGCCTATCCATAATTATAACTGGAATGGATGCATTAACATATTACAGCACACAACGCAGAAAAGCCAAACAGCACTTCAATGACCAGAATGTTGTAGACAGTTTATTTTATTTACAGCATGTATAGGAATCCTATAAAATCACCATTTCATTCCTTATAAGAGAAAATATGCTGTATATTTTCCTTATTCCTTAGCCACTACCTCTTTATCATGCAACTTCTCTATCGCTGAAGGATTATTAGAAATGTGGCTCTTGCGTATTCTTTCTATCATCTTAAAAGGCTTAGATTTATTTCTTTAGCGGAAACTTGCTCGAGATATGAGTACGTTACCTCTAATGCATATAGCATCATCATGGAACATGGTTTTATGTACGAACTGATTTGTAACATTTTGAGAGAGGGGTAAGATATATTACACAAAGCGATACTGGTGAATATTACTGACTAGTTTCTAATGAGCTTGTGCAAAGTAGAGCAGGATTCAAGCAACGCAATCTCCTTTTATTTTTCCGCATGAACTCTTTTTAGTCGTGCAAATTGCTTAGTTTCTCAACTAAGTTGCCAGAAGAGTTAATGCTGCTAATATACAGTTAAAATATCTTCACTACTTCACTTAGATTAGCATAACTAGAGCTCGAATTTAATATAATTGCGTATTTTAATACTACATATTTATGCACGAAGAAAAGATACAGATTTGTGAGATAAACGAGGAGTATTGTGCATTAATTTGTTTGTACTTATTTGAAATGTTATATAACGTTACATATTTACGCCATGTTACACACATGTTTTAACGTTGCTTATTATCAATATATTCAAAGTGAAATTACACAGGTTGAAAATGAAGAACCATATTTGAAAAATTCGGGTCACGTCCGGGACTTAAATTCAGTTTTTCGGGGCGATGCTCTACCACCCGAGCTACCGTGTCCTCCAAACACGGAAGCATGAAACTTTCTCATCTGATTCTGTATATACCAAGGATCTTCCTAAGGTTTCTCTACTATGAGTCGACTTGCAATGCTACGAATGAATAAAAAGTGTTTAACGCCCGTTTTTTGCCACAAAGGCACAACAGGCGATGGATACTGATGATACATGAGATGAAATGATATATTGGGAAAGGATATGTTTTAAGGAAGGAAACATTCCAGGCCTAAGTTTAGGGTACCTCCCCGGCATTTGCCATTCATGAGGACTGAGGAAAACCTGGAAAAAACCTTAGTCAGAGGACGGTCCTGGCAGGAATCGAAACCCCGTCGTTCCCCTCACAAGTCCGCGCATTAACGACCTCGGCCACTCGTGTGGTTCCCATAACCTAGAGACCTTACTTAATACGTGTCAAGAAGTAAAAGTGTTGTCTTTACAAAACCGGCATGTAATTAGAATCCTAAAATAAACTAAAGCGCACTGCCCAAACATATCTGCAAATCAAATGGTGTTGGGATTCAAAAACTTACAACAAACATCATGAATTACATAAATAAAGAAAGAATGTAATATCTCAATCATAAAGAGCGGCTTCTACATACTAAACGTATCAAAGTAATGTGTGTTTCTCCCACCCAAAGCTAAATAATACAAATATACAGAGGGTTCCAAAAATGTATACACGCTTCAAGCAAAGAAAAAACTGTGTTAACATAACAAAACTGAATTCACACAAACAGAAGATGATGAGCACTAATCATCTTAGACTTTTGCAGTTACAAGAGTTGCTCAAAAGGCCCTCCATCGGCGTCGATACACTTCTGAGTACGTTGAACTCTTGAGTAACGTTTGCGAAAGTGTCCTCAGCGATTGCAGCACATGCTGTTTCAATTTCTTCCCGAAGTGTTGTCAGTGTAGCTGGTTTTCTACGGTATACAACATCCTTAAGAGTTCCCCATAGGTAGAAGTCCAACGGAGTTAGATCCGCAAAATGCAGTGGAAACTCAATCGGGCCTCTTCGTCCTATCCAGTGCCTTGGAAGATTGTTATCAAGGTAAGCATGTACATCTCGGTGGTAATGTGGTGGTGCACCATCCCGCTGGAAGTAAAATTCTTAATTTCCATAGAGTGTATGAATGGCGGGTAAGACGGATGTGCGTATCATGTTGAGGTACACTAGGCCAGTTACTGTTTCTTAAAAAAAGAATGGCTCATTACGTTATATGAAGCACATCTGTTTACAGAACATCATACTACACATTACTGTTGTTTTCCGGTGTAACTTTGAAATATATTAAATATATATCTATTGTGAAAGTGTGTATACATTTTGGCACCATCTGTGTGATAAATATTAAAGAGTAGTCTCCTCTAAATTAAACAATTAATGCTCTAAGCAGAAGTGAGGAAAATTCCGATGCCGAAACAAAAATTTATAATTTCGAACAGTGAAACAGATTATCTAACATCCATACGCAGAAAAGAGAAGCTTCCAATGAGAACGCAGCTAAACTAACCGTTCCAGAGCTCAGGCTACCGTCATCTACTGTGGTTTCGGCATCGGGAATTTTACTGCAGAGAAACCTGAGGTCCTTCTGAGGAGGTTTAAATTCTTTGGAGGGGGATTTCCACGAATCTCAATAATCCAACCACCAGGTTAGTTTGTACAACAGAAAACCAGTTGGTACTCATTTTAATAAACCTGGGCCAGGACAGAGATTACGGAGAGGAGAAAAACTGCATTGTCTTCGCCGGGAATCGCTACACTGCTACATTGCTACACTGTTCAGGCAGTAATAGCCGCCTAATAACTATTTCGGCAAATTAAAATCCATGACATTATAAATACTGCAAGCCAAATGTGGGAACAAATCACCACTATGACTCGAGCGGCTAAAGTTCAGCCCGATACCAAAGTGGAATCTGCTTCAATCAATTTGTTGTTGTTTTCTCAGTTTTCCTCCCCTGGGAAATGCCACGAACTTATGACGCCGACGGACTATGGGTTACACGAGCTTTTAATTCATACTTAACGTCTCGAGCTATCATAACGTTACAAAAAAACGCAGAAATTTACTAATGGATATCCGCATCTACTGTCCTTGAGATCCAATGTCCTTCGCTCTTTTATTTTCTATACTAACCAGCAATTTTCCTTTAGATCAAGCATGCTGCCATAAAAACTACTTTAAAAAAAGCTAAATAGCCGGGATACGTCAAGGCAACAGTTTCACACCAATCATGGCGAGAATAAGTTGCCATTAAAATTTATCTTGGCTCTCGATTTAATTTATGGCTTACTCTCCAACCGTGAGTAAGGTCACATTTTATACCACGTTCTGTATAAAACTGTCATTATAATCTCACTCTCTTTTTTAATGTGTTATTTATTGTCGCGTTGACTGCATTGGTCTTTTCGCGACGTGCGTAGATTGGACGTTCTACAGATGTTAGCCTGTAGTTATGAATTAATAATGACGCCAATGAGCTCGGAGTCCTTGAGTTCTTAAACTTATCTGGCATTCACCTTATCAGGGTAAGGAAAAACTCCGAAGAAACAAACTTACTCAGACTGCCTGACCTTACTGGGAATTGAACCCAGTACCTCTGAATTGGTAATCGGAGGCAGTCTATAAGTTTTAAGCTTTTGATAAATAATGCATATAGATTTCAACAGCAAACGCAGCAAATTATCTTGTTATTTTCTAATATATTTGAGCAATAATTGTTGATTCATTGCCATTTGTTCAGAAAAAAAAGTCTAATTCTTTATCAAAGTGTGATAATTTACCATGGTACCAGTAATAAATAAAAATGTATTCTAATATACCAAAGGGTTAACGCCCTTCTTCTTCGCCACTACAACCCGAGATCGTGTCATGGCCTGCCGCAGCGACCTCTGCTTCCTCTACCTCGGTCTTACGACTTCAATGACAGCTTTCTAGATATAAAAACGCCACTTTCTACTAATAATAAATGTTTTATTGCTTCTAAAAACTTTTTTCAGGGAACAATCAATTGTGGAAGTATTTCGCGGACGAATTGTGATTTATGCTCTGTAGAGTTTGAGCAAATATTTCTTGAAGGAATGTCTTTTCTAAAGGAGGCAAGAATATAAATATTTTAAGCTATTTTTGCCATCAGACCTCAGAACGGAACAATGTACGTGTCTTCTTTGTTTGCTTATTTACTACCTTTGAGTGTTAGTAGCCTCAGAAGAAAAGAAAAATAGAAATGGTTATGGATATATTTAATATTCAATAATATTTGTATTTAGGGTGTTCTAAAGATTCTTAATTGGCAGTATCTATTTCAGTGAAAGGATTAAGGTATGCTTTATTAGAAATTATGAAATATCTTAAAGAATGGAGATCCTAAAGTGAATCAAAAGAAGACCAAAATATAAGCTGAGGAAGGATGAGAAGTGACTTATGTAGGGGAGGTAGATACAGATTGTGAAGTAATTTTCATACTTAGAAATGGTTGAACTCCTCCAGTCAATGAGAGAAACAAAAGAAATCAGCTTTAACCAAGGGTTTGTTATCTTTGAAGCTAATTAAGGAATGTATGTTTGTTGCACCAGAGATGAAGATGAAATATTTTATATGCCACTGGTAGAGTCACGGTTGGCATGTGGCATTGAATTAAAGGGGATAGAGGCAATTGAAAATTAATAAATAGGATACTCAGTAGATTTTTCAAGATTGTGTTGGGAATTCCACATAATGTTGGAAATGGAGAGGTTTCGTGTGGGAGGGTGGGTAGTGGAGAGAGTTTTGAAGTATTGGTTTAGGATACAACAGATGTCGGAGGTTTCTTTGTTAAATAATGCTTAAAATTTCAGGAGTCTAGGGCAGGGGTTTTCTGTTCGGTAAAAAAGTTGGGGAAGAGATAACACGGAATGAAATGGGTGATGTATGGTTAAGAAGAGGAGATTTTTGGACACAGATTGCAGAAAGGTTTGAGGATATAGACGGACAGATATTACACTTTATAATGAGGGGATTTTTTTTTTTGATTGATTTATTTATGGACGCTCTTTAACATCTCAGGTCATCAGCGTCCCATTCAACTCAGGGCGTGAAACGGCCGACAAATTTTGCTCAGAGGTCTCTTCTTTCAGGCTTGAGGTTCTTTTTCGTGCCGTAAATGTACGACACGGGACCCACGGCTTTACTTCCCTTCCGTAGGAAGCCATACTTACGATTTTTACGCCCGAAAAAATCCATCGATCCTGGCCGGGTTTGAACCCGCATTCTTGGGTGTAGGAGGCAAGTATGGTAACCACTACACCACCAGGACCGACGATAATGAGGAGGAAGAGGTCACTAGTGTTCTATCAGATATAAAAGGGAATCTTAAGAGAGATAGATACATTAGTAAGTGTAATGAACAGATGAGAGAGTGGATAGCATGGTGTAGATTAGGAATCTGGAGCTGAAGGGGTTTTAGAAATTATTGTGAGCATGGACATTTGTAAAATGCAGATCAATTGTTATACGAATGCTCAGGTACAAGTGGTTGGAGATGGTTGTAGTTACATAATCAAATTGCAGCAAAGAAAATGTTTCGTGACCAAAGACAAATTAGGAATCTTGGGGGAACATCTGTATAGAGTTAAGAACAAATGATTATGTTAAGTGAGGACAGAGAATCTGTGAGTTTGATTGTGTGACCAGGTGTATTGTGTACAGTAAATTAGAAGCTTGGATGTAAGCTAGTTAAGGGCCGGGGTTCTACAAATGAGAACATATTTATTGCTAATTATATTGTATAAAATGTTTTAGTCCATGTTATTATAGTGTTTCTTTGTTTAGTAGAAGCCTCTGAGCAAAATTCGTCGGCCGTTTCACGCCCTGAGTTGAATGGGACGCTGATGACCTCAGATATTAAAGAGCGTCTACAAATAAATTAATTAAAAAAAATATTCGTTTAGTAGAAAGGATTGGGTCAAAGTTCTCTGGGAGCTGAGGACTGGGGCTTAGCAAACACTGTTAAATATATCAGTTGAATAGTGTAATGTAGTATATTAATGAAAAAATTTGTATTAGAGTGATTTAAAATATTAGCCTTGCATAGAACCTAGGTTAGAACCAGGTAATATTTGTGAGTGCTATTTAAATAAATAAATAAAATAAAAGTTCTCAAGATACCGTGAAGGTGGCCAAATTACCATAGTACTTGTTAAGTATCATCCATTAGATTACCCGAAGTGAAGTTTTAGATGCATCAGTGTAGTCACTTGTTTATGACGATCGTGTAAACAAACTAGTGTTAACATTTTATACAAAATGGATAAAATTGAAATACGAACTGAGAAAAAATACTTCGTTTTGAAGGGTGTAATGCCAATAGAAATGCTAACGGAGTTAAGATTCCGGGTTAAAGAATTTTTCCCTTTCGTTTTCAACGGTTAAAAAATGAGCTGCTGAAATTAAGTGTGGTTGTACATCCATTCAAGATGATGAGCGCTCAGGGCGTCCCAAAACTGCTGCGATTGCCGAGTTTGTGATAAAAATTCACAATGCCGTATTCAATGAGCACCGATTGGAGGTACGCGAGTTGACTGACATTGCAAAGATCTCGATAGACCATGTCTACTACATTTTACAAGAAAGGTTAGGTAAGAGAAAGCTTTTCGCTCGGTGGATGCCGCGTTTGTTAATAATGAACCAAAAACACATTCGAATGAACATTTCGCAAGAGTATTTAGAATTGTTTAAACGTTTTTCCAGCGGGTTTCGCCAATGTTTCATAACAGTAGATGAAACGTGGACTCATCTCTACACGCCAGAGGCAAAGGAGCAGTCCAATCAATGAGTGGCAAGAGGGGAAAGTGCACCAAAGAAAGCAAAAACGGTTCCATTTGCAGGAAAAGACATGTCTACGGTTTTCTGGGGTTTTCATGGTGTGGTGCTCATAGATAACCTCCAGAAGGGCAGAACCATCAGCGGGGAGTATAACGCGTCTACTGAACCAAGTGAAGAATGCTATTCAAGCTAAACGTCCATGCCTTGCGAGAAAGAACGTTTTCTTTCATACGATAATGCACCTTCACACATGTCTGGGATTGTAGCTGCAAAACTGCATGACCTTCACTTCCATGTGCTTCTACATCCGCCATATTCGCCGGATTTGGCTCCCAGTGATTACTTTTTGTTCCCAAACCTGAAGAAATGGCTGGCTGGATAAAGACTGACATTAAATGACGAGGTTGAAGTTGGGACAAACACTTATTTTTCACAATTAGACAATCTTGTTTTACTGAGGGTATTAAAAGTTGGAAAGTCGTTGGACGAAATGTATTGATTTACAAGGTGACTATCCTGAAAAATTAAAAATTAAAAAAGAATCTCTCTTAAATCTTGTGTTTTCTTGGTAAGGCCGAGAACTTTTAAAACGCCCCTCTTACATTAATACCATCCCGGTTTTAAGCTCTCCATTTTCATTCGTTTTCTCATCTAGTCAAAAGAGTCGCTCTACGTCTTAAAACGGTATACAGAGATTTTAAATAAGGATGCCAATAGCAATTGTGAAGTGTTAGATATGAATAAAAAGAGGTTACTGGTAGTGAAACATGCTGGGCTGACCTTGCATCGTACTCCGTGTCTGTATAAAAACAGATTACATAACAGCTGACGAGGCGAGCTGGACTTTGACCTTACTCGTTCAATGTGATGTTGACTTCTTCCTCGCGAACTGCTCACCTTTCTTCTTATATAAGCATTTATGAGTGTGCAATAAGGCAATACTGCAAATAACAGATGTCAGTTTATTTGTACAAAGCTCTCTGACATGAGATGTTTTGCACATATCTAAATAGGTACACAAAGCCAGAGCCTATTTCTGGAAAATGCTCGCAAAAGCGTGTCGAGTATACCAACATCTGTCCACTATCATAAACAAAGCGAATCGATAATACTAAATTACAATTACATGACATATTATTGACGGAAAGATCTCTCTGAGTAAGAGACACGTCAGACAAATCTGAACCATCCCTAAAATTTTTTTATAAGTGCTAACCACCTGCAAACGCGAAGGACGCAGGTTCGAGTCTTACTTGTAAGCTTTCCTTACACATGAACTCCGGATTCATCCATTTAGCTATTAATTTATTTCATTTATCACCTCGAAGATCTTGTCAGTTGTTATGAGTGATTTAAAATTCACTACTCCCCACTCTCCGCTTCGCGCCGTCACCGAGAGTTCAAACACCACGCATGCAGTATATTTTTTGCGTGAAAGCCCTGTAGAAGATACATATTTTAGGCCTGTGCTTTTGAAGTTTAATTTGTCATTTTGTTTATGGTTTGAAAAGTGAAATTTAGTATTATGTGTTCACTAACAATCATTCTATGTGAAAACTGTTACCTCCTTGCAAGCATAATAAGCAAATCGTGTGATTTCATTCCTCGAAAGATTGCAGAGATAAAAGCACTGGTTAACACTATTTTTTTTTTTTTTTTTTCAAATCTAGAGATTTTCAGAAGATTGGAGCTATCTAAAACATCTGTAAAGCGAAATAAGAAGGAAACTGAATTGGGTGTGGAATTAGGACCTCAAAGGAGAAATAAATTTGGCCGAAAACCAAAGGCAGATCGTTGCTTGGGGAAAAAAAAAAAAAAAAAAAAAAAAAAACGCGTGAAGGATTTTCTAAAAGGTTTTCTAGCGCAAACAAATTAAATTTGAACCTGAAGACAATGGTATCACATCTTTCACAAATGAATTTAAAAGTGCGTAAACCTGCCCTCAAGCATGGCTGACATGGCTGTAAAATGTCTTAAATGGGCATAAGGGCTCAGACTTGGATTTTTGGCAATCGACAAATATATAAATTTAAATTTTAAAATGGTTTTTGTGAACTAAAACTCGCCTTTAAAACAAATTGTTGTTGGAACTTTAGTACGAGATCACTTTTGAAATTGTGGCAAACAAAGCTCAGTTTGTGCGACGGATTCCTGGTGAAAAGTAAGGCAATTGTAAAATATCCCACATGCTTTGGTCAGTGATCCGGACGTCTATAAGTTGATCAAGGGACAATGCGCCAGGAGTTGTTCAGAAGCAAGCTGCTCCCTCAACTAAGAGTTCCCACATGGAGAGCCGCTGTCTCGTGCAAGACGGGGCCAAATACCATAATGCAAAATCTGTGATAGCTTTTCTGCAAGAAAAGAATGTCCTTTGTTGTCCTGGTCAGGAAATTCACCAGATGTGAATTCCATTGAGAGGGTTTGATAGCTGGTGAAGAAGTGATTACCTCGAAAACTCGGCTAATGAGAAGATAACCGAAGTATGTAACAGAGAATACTATCAAGCATTAACAGTATGCCAAGGCGAATCAAAGCCTTTCGCCATTATTCATACACACACAGTCTTACCTCAGCCTTCTTCAAAGTTAAATGCATTTCTGTCTCAATACTTAAACGATGGATGGTGGCTTGCGATAGTGAATGCTTTATGTTAGAACTGACATACGAAGTGTGACTAGAGAAAAGAAAGTGATGTGGACGCGGTGATAAAGGCGAACCCGAACCTCAGCGTATATTATGTTAGACGTATTCACAAATGCTTCCACGAGAGCACTTAGAAACAAAATATTCCGATGCTAACGAGCCTCTTAAATTGGTTTGTGTATTGGTTATGGGTGGTTTGGACCCGGCTGGTCGGCGCGCTAGGCCATGAGCAAAACAAAACTGATCGCAAGGTAAAATGTTACGCTATATCAATCAAGTCTTCACCTCTGCTAAGTATTTCACTGTAATAAACGTAGTGTATATATAGCATAAATAGCACATTTGTTTGTTATATCATATGTAATGCTATTTAGAAATTGCCTTATTAAGGGTGCCAACAGAAACTGATATTCGCGAGAGCCGTTCAATAAAGAATGCTCTCGCGCTAAAATTTAACTTTACAATATTTTGTTAGCTAAATGTGTACTATTTTTATTTTTGTTACTTCCGGAGAAATGCACAAGTTGAGAAATTCAATTCCGCGACGAACAATTTGCTGCTGAGAAATTCTGCTTTCGTCTCAACAAATCTTCAGCTGAGGCCAATGTAATATTAGAGAAGGCCTGTGGAGAATTTGTTCTTCCGTATACTATAGCTCGAAGAGGTTTAAAATGCTTAAAGAGGGGAGACGATTTCAAAGGAAGGAGGACACACCGTTCCGTTTGTGCTCTAAAAGAAGAAAACATTAACACCACTGCTGTCATCGTCAGAGAGGATCATAGAACAAATTAAGAACACTTTCAGAAATTCTGAAAATTTGACTGAGTTCACCCACACGTTGGTAACTGAAAAGTTGCACGTGAGACGTGTTTGTGTTCGGTAGGTTCCATGACTGCTGATTCTCGAAGGCGTGTACAGGTTTGCATACAGGAAATTGCGGAGTTTCTATCAAAGGTAATCACTACTAATGAAACTTAGCTACATTATTTCGAATCTGAGAGCAAACAACAAAGCTCTGTGTGGAAACCTCCATTATCAGCAACATCTAAAAAGGAAAAGTGGTTGCTTCTGTTCGAAAAGTTATGGTATCTCTATTTCGGTATTCAAGGAATGGTTTACCAGCATATGATGTAACTGGGCAATACTACAGAGATATTCTGAAAACTGTGTAAGGCCACCTTTCCATGCAGCAAGCTGGATGCTGCATGGCCGATCATCTCAAATATTGTTGCTGAGTATCTCAATAAAATCATTGTGAAGTGTCTCCCTCAACATCCCTATAGTCCAGATTTAGTCCCAACCGAAGTTTTGCTTTTCCCCAAATTGAAGAAACACTTGCGTGGGACGCATTTTTCATTATCAGAAGCAGTGATAAAGGCTGTGGTGGAGGTTTTGAAGGAAATGTCAAAAAAAGGTTTCCAGCATATCTTTGAAGACTGGCAGAAACGCTCGGACAGGCACTTTGACTGCATCCTACGGGGACTACTTTAAAAATTATTACACAAATTATAACACAAACGCACCATTTTAACAGCCCAGGCGTTTCTCAGATATTATGAAGGCTGTACATATGATTTAGGGAAAACTATTTTTAGATTCATTAAACAGTCACCAGTATAGCCTTATTGGAACCGTTAAAGCATAAACAAAGCTAACTTTAAAAGAGAGAGTTGTGCCTTCTGAAAGAGCGTATTTTATACATAAACGAAGATACACCCATTGTTAAAAATATCATTAAATATCACGTGGTTCATTGAGGCGTGGAGAGAGACATGACTTGCTAGTCTGTAAGTTCCAGAATGTGAAACGTACCTATCACACATGTAGGGTCCTAGTCAAGAGGAGAAACTGAAAGCTGTCCCACCCTGCAGTACGTAACACAAAGAGCTCCAACTTCCCAAGGTAAACAGAATGGTTAACGCCACCGGTCGGGACCTTTTATGCTAATGCGACTGTAGCACAAAAACTTGCATCTTAAACTATAAAGCAACTGGTCAGGTTATGTGGACCGGAGGAATGTACACCTGACAAATTACTGAATATCAAGGCTGGTAGAAGGTCACCAGTGTTCCAGCATGTTGGAATGTTGCAGCCTATGGAATTGTACTGTGTCGCTCAGGAAGGCAGGAAAGTGGTGCAAATTTTTAGCGAAAATTACTTTATTTATTTACCTTCCTTAACGTCGGGATGATATAAAACTAATGCATTGCAATTCAAAATATTACACAAGTTTTATTGGAAAGTCTGAGATCAAAATACTAGTTTAAGAAAACCATGCCGAATTTGTGAAAGTTTGAGTTGCGTCTTAGGTGTGCACTGATAGAGATTAGTTGCTTTGTTTAATTACACGAGGGCTGTTCAATAAAGAATCATGATTTTTCACACTAAAATTTAACTTACAATAGTTCGTTAGCATAATGTGTAATGTGCCATATTCACTTCCGCTTCCCGTCTGTCTGCCTACGGTATAAAGGAGGCGACGAACAATATGCAACACTGAAATTAGTCTAAACAAATACTCAGCTAAGACTATGCAATGTAACACAAGGCCTATGGAGAGTTTGTTTTCCCCTTAGCACAGCTCGAACAAGGGGAGGTGGCAATCAATTTCAAAGGAACCCGATCCTCCAGTTTGCATCTATTGGAAGAAAACATGAACACCGCTGCTGTCATTGTGAGCAGTTAAGAACTCTTGCAGAAATTCTGAAGATTTCACTGCGTACCATCCCCATGCTGGCAACTGAGTATTTGCACATGAGACGTGTTTGTGCACGGTGGGTTTCAAAACTGATGACTAAAAGGAGTACGCGTGCAGGTTTGCATGCAGTTCATGTTGACGTGCTTGGTACTTCCATATCAGCGACACACAAGTTTGACGATTTTGTGTTTTTGTCAGGTATCTCATGGTACAGCGGAGTTGCTGTTTTCTCCATGAACTTTGGCGTGGTTTATTATAACTTTAGACCACTAATTGCAGATACTCAGCAAGTGATTGTTTACATAACGTTACTGCGAAAACAAGTTCATTACTAGCGTTGCTCACCTGTTTTAATCTTTGTTAGCATTGACACGAGAACAACATCAACTCAATTTTGCAAATGTTTAACATAAAAATTACTACGTCAAAACGTTTCGAGTTCAAACAGCAAGGGAAATTATTTTTTAATTTATGTTTAGAGTTCATTAATATAATCAGAATATATAAATTCCAACATATTACAGTACATAAAAGATAACACAAATTATTATAGCATTTTGGGGGCCGTGAAACATGTTAACGGCTAAAATAGTTGTTCCATAGTCAGGAAATATTGTTTCATTTATAGCATGGAAACGCAACATAAAATTATAGCATCGAGTTTCCTTCTATATGTCTGATAAATATAATTTATTACAGTTTTTCGCAACGAAAATGTTTATTTTATAAGCGATCACTTCAGTAACGTAACATGTTTACAATCTGCTGAATTATATATATTTCGTTATAAGATGCGCATTCGCCTATTTCAAATACTGCACGACGTGTTAATTCCTTTGCTCTTTACAACATTATGTACTTTTTTAAATGTTCTTTTGTATTGAATCCTTATAGTATAATACTTTCAACTCAAAACAGTTTGTATTTACAGCGTTACTGCAAAAATTGACTAGAGATGGCAGGCACGTTTTGAATTGTAATTAAGCTATAACAATAGGGCAATATACTTTCTTTCTCCATATTCACAACAATTTTCTTTTGTAAGCATATTTTATCGAGAGAGAGAGCAGCATTGAAAAAATGCATTGCTGTAAAACGTAAGCTATTTAATTTTATACACTATAAAAATTAGTAATAATGTTAATGTAAATGGGTGCTCTTGATGATTGTGATAGTATGCAAAATATTAATAATAATAACAACAACAATAATAATAATAATAATTATTATTATTATTATTATTATTATTATTATTATTATTATTATTATTACATTTGGCAGTGAATACACAATTTACAAACACATTTTCTAGGGATCTGTTGCGTAAGAAAAAACGGACAAAAAAGTTGTAATTTTGCACTGTTTAATTCGCCTGAAAGAGAAATAGTATTCTTTAATTCCTATTACAAATGTTGTATAAGAGAAAAAAGGTGTCGATTATGGCTCAGAGCGTTGAGGTGGCGACTGTGTGAGTCAGGTAAACTATATATCAGTCACAGAGAAACTCGATCTCCTTGAAGGCTGCGAGTCTGGGCATTGACTGGGCTTGCTCTAATAACTGACCGAGGCCAGTGCAAGATCCATTTCCATAACACAGGTGTACGAGGGTGATTTGATAAGTAACTTGATTCGCATAGTAACAGTAGGCAACACTTGCTGTTCGTGTACACAAGACACGTTTAGAGTAACAGTGAGATTGGAATTCGTGGTTTGATTCGATTCTATTTTTTTTTTTTCTAGAAGGGAAAACAGCAAAGGAAATTAATGATGGGATTTTATACATGTTTTCCTATGAAACAGTTCAACTTTGGATAAGTTCAACATGGCAGAATAAGCATCCAAGACGTACCAAGCCCTGGAGCTCCAAAATCAGCCGTGCGGTCAGAAATCGTCGATAAAGTCTATGATGACAGATGAGTGAAAATGCGCGAGTTAGCAGAGACCACGGGCATCTCAAATGAGCGGTTCGTAAAGCTTTGCACCAGATGAGTGCCGCGTCTGTTCACTCCGTAGCAATGGCGAACATCTGTTGAC
Organism: Metallyticus violacea; assembly: GCA_030762175.1. Lineage (NCBI taxonomy): Eukaryota > Metazoa > Arthropoda > Insecta > Mantodea > Metallyticidae > Metallyticus > Metallyticus violacea. The sequence goes on along the minus strand of CM060831.1, from coordinate 78,596,428 downwards.
TGTATGAAAATGTTAAAGAAGAATGCAGCTGAATTTACAGCGTTTTGTGACTATGGACAGATTCATTGCAATACACCGGGATCAAAACAGTGGACGAAAGGACTGACTATTTGGAGAAGGGGAAAACCATCACTGTAGAATATTTAAGCATCATTTTTGTAGAGACTGAGAAAGCGATCGCGGAAAAACTTCCAAAAATGCCCAAAAAGGTGTTCTTTGCATTCATAGCGTGTCGCTCAGGACAAATCGACTGAATTACCGCTTGAAATACTTCCGCATTCATCTGATTTCGCTCCCTCGAATTACCACCTGTTCTCGAAACTGAAAACTTTCCTGACTGAGCTCAAATTTAAATCAAATGAAGAGAGAAACAAGCATTCTGAGTCTCGATGAAATCACCTCCAAGAGGGAATCACGAAACGTTGTAGTAGGTGCGTTGAACTTCGAGGGAACTATGTGATACATGTACACTTCTATTACAAGGGTCTTCGAGAACACTGCTAGTGATGAAGATGTTGATACAAATAATTGAGAAAGCAAAGCCTTTGTAATGCGTCATTGCCGCTGATATTAATAATTTATATTTTGAATGCATCGGCACAAGGCAAAAGCTGGTAGAAACCTGTAATCGAGGTACCAGTACCCAATGATGTCTTGCGACTTTTTCGAACAACAATAGGCTCTTCTCTAAAGAAATGTTATGACACTATCAGATATCTGTCTTCTTTGCAACAACAGAAGAGTGAATGTTCATCATCTCAGGATATGTAGAACTCTCATTAAATCTCATCAAATTCATTGTCCTCACCTTACGGGAGCACAAGGCGCTTGATGACGCATTTGCCGCGAGTCGATAAAACAATCATGTTTTTGAAACTCCCTAGGGCCTATCTTTAGTCACAAGAGCGCGCCTCTTAGGCATCAGAGGCGGCTTCTCTTGCAGGTTGGCTTAAATGTCAACAATGTTTTAAAAGCTTTCATACTTCTCTTTAGTCTAAACAAATATTTGTTTGTTTCATAAAGTGAGTTTTGGAAACATCTATCGCAATCGAGTTATTGGTACCGTTCAATTCAGGATGAAGAGAGACTTTTCTTAATGGTATGGAATTTGGTGGGAAAAAAATCAGATTGTTCAAGAGTTATGCACTCAAAGTTTTGGGGTATGGGGGGGGGGGTACGAAAGTCAAGCTCAACGGGAAAAGAACCATGTAGCTCATCTGTCGCTGATAGCACTGCTGTGTTTCTGGTCAACAGTAATTGCTTATGTAAGTTATTGTTGGTTGTTCATGTGTTTTAACATTTACAATAAGTACAATGAACAGTCGCAGAAAATAAAAAGTTGTGGTTGGATGTCTGATATTGGTAAGAAAATAAAAGTAATACGTCACAAAATGGGCACCCACAACAACTAAAAGAGAAAGATGTGAAATATTGAGCATCTTCAATTACCTTGAATCTCATGGGCAAAACGTCCACTTGACAGATTTGACTTTGGTAGAGATCTCGACAGGACGAAGAAGCTAAAAGTAATATTTCTTTAGGAGCTTAAGTGTAATGAATTTGTAGTAAGGGCCATGAGTGTTTGTCCTCTAAGAAAGATGAACAGGTTTAAAGTCACCACATTTATGATGAAAATGTTGATATGAAACTCCAGTACTTGTTCTACTAGGGATAAGTCATGGCAACTTGTATTTCTCACGAACAAGAGACAGCACGAAAACTCTATGATATACGTTTGAAAGTGTGAAGAATGTACTTTCGAATGAAGTCACCAGGTGGCATTGAGCAGAGCTACGAGAAGCACTGGGTGTGTGTACAGTGGCGAGGTGACAGAGGACTTGAAACGGGGCAGAATGTCGACTGTCGATCTGCCTCGAAGTAGGCGGACAAGGATGAAAGGGTGGTGATGGAACAATGCTTACACAACGATAGGCGCTGGACACTTATGGAATCAAAAGATAAAACAGGAATTCCGGCAAGAACAGTGCATCCCATTTTAAGGGAGGACCTGAACATGCGGGAAATGTGTGCAAAGTGAGTGCCACATCAATTATTTGAGGTACAGAAGTGACTCGCTGCGAAACATGTCGAGAAGAAGGGAGTACCATGTTGAATCCCATCACTGCAATTGATGAAACATGGGCAAGGACGTTGAACTAAAGCGACAATCCAGTGAATGACTTTACCCTGGGTCACCACTCAAACAAAGTTCGTCAAAAAATTCCTTCACCAACAAAACCATGATTACTCTGGCGTATGACAAGATGTGCTTGTGTGTAATCCAGTGCGTGAGGGGACCACTATGTATGCCCAGTGTTACAGTCAGAAATTTAGAACAACGCTATTATTCACCGCAGTACCAACAAAGCTTACAGTATCAATTGTCTTTTACAGCGGTGGGGATGGGAAGTTCTTCCATACTCGCCATTCTCAGTTTCTGTGATTATGACATCATCCTCAAAGTGCAGTAGCCATTGCGTGGGAAACGTTTTGCTAACAAAGCAACATTTCGACAACAGGCGGCTCACATTAGCGAGATGGCATTCAGCGCCTTCCCCATCGCTGACAACGAATCGTCGATGTACTTGGAGACTTCGAAAGCTGCTAAACACCGCGGATTTCCTGGGAGACCCCTCCTGTGACGGATTTGCAACCCTGTGAAAGTAGTTGTGTGTAACTTTTTCTCATGCCATAATAAACCAATGTTATTCGGTTGCCTGTGTTTTGTTTCCTCCCTACGAGGGCCGCCTACATCCACCCTTTCGTTGGTGACACCACTCGGCAGTAAGTGCCCCACACTTTCAATCGTATATCTTAGATTTTTCATTGCCATAACTTATACTTATCCCTCGTATTTGTTGTCCATTTCAGATGGCTTAGCAAGAAAACTGGTCGTCTCAACCTTCCCTTCCACATCGAAGATATGCTGGACTTTACACCAACGTTAATTCTAAGTGCCACATTTTAAACTTTAATTATTGAAATAAGATTACTTTTTAGATTTAATTATTTGTGTTTAAACAGAAATTCTCACTTATAGTTTCTTCAGCCTGGCCCTTCAAATAACGATTCAAGTAAATTATTTTATTTTTACAGGAATTTTGTAGGAGCAACAATGCAATACATAAACACTTGTTGCTATACTTTCTGACGCTGCACCATATATGGTTAAGGCTGTAAGTGAGGTGCTTCTCTAAATTCGTTACCTGTTGAAGGCTTCGTTACAGGGATATAGATCTTCTTTACCTCCTATAATAACCCGGTGGGGTCAGATGCAGCGATGTTATAGGTGGAATATTTGTCATTAAAAGTTAAGTGGTTATTTTGCATTAAAAAGATATTTTTTCATTTAAATTCAAAAGAAAACATATTACGTTTGTTCTTTTAGTAATCAAAACAATATAATTTTTTAAAGTTATTTTAATATACTGTCTTCTTTTGTTGGATAATTTTGTCAATATTTGGTCATATGAACAGAATATTTCTGCATTATTAAACATGCGGTTAGATCCTTAATATTTTTTTTAATTCATTAGATCGTGGAGATCTAATTGCTGGAGATATTTCATATAGCATCCAAAGCGTACATTAAAGAAAACTACAATTCTGTCATCAATGAAACGTCTGAAAATCACAAGGCTCTCCACTTCATGATGCTTTGAAAAAGGGCGAGGAGAATGTAATGGGTGCAGGAGGAAGGAGAGATGAAAGAGTGCAATCTTAATTTAAGAAGTTACGAGTATTTATCGAGCTCTAAAAGGTATCAGGGTTGTTAGATGGAGAAATGATTGAAGTTGAACTACCAACGTTTTACACTTATAAATATTTTTGATTATTTGTTGGAACTTGACTGCATTTGTCTTCTGGCGACGTCTGTAGATTGAACGTCAACTCTGTAGGTGTAAGTCTGTAGGTATGAATGAAATAAAATCAATCAATAATAGCACAAATAAATTGGAAGTCCTACGCCTTAAACATTTCTAGCACTTATCTTTTCAGAGTAAGGAAAGCTCGGGGGGAGGGGAAGAATTAATACCCAGCCAGTTTGATCTGAATGCAATCGTAAACACTACCTCTGGACCACGGTGGGTGGTCTTTATAAATATTGTCCACTGACAAAGAGGTCTTTCTCTGCTAAATTGTAAAAAAATATCAAAATGGAAACATGGAAAAGTTACATTATTACAATGAAATCTGATTATTCTTAGAGCATTTAAGAGGTAGGGAGCTTCTAGCAGGAATATAGCAGTCTTAGTTTTTTTCAGTCAAAATGCAACGAAAATTCAATATTGTTTCATTAACGACATTAAAACTTGTATTGGAACATAAAGCTTTCAATATAAGTAGCGTATATGAGTATTATTTGTATGTTACCTTAGACATTGTAAATTGGAACGTAAAACTATCATCCCCAAACATTAGTGACCACCTCCCGTGATGACAAATTAGTAAAAAAGTCGTAAAACTATTGAAAATAAAAGGTTCAAGATTTTACCAATTCTAAGTTGAGAAGACTTGTGCCTTTTTATACAGCGTGATTCATAAAAAAAGTTGTTTATATTAGCATGCTGTATTTTTTATTTTTTCCGACGGGTCTTTAGTTTCATCATGAATCATGACTGGCATCACCATTGTCAGAAACTGTTGGGACTTGCTTGCTGCACATGTCAAAGAGTGACAAAGGTAGCGAAACTGTCTGTCATAAGAGGATTTCCTGTTGATGAGTTGATATGGAGAAACGAGTTCGTCCCTGCTTTCACCTGACAATCTAAACTTCGGTGACTGACAGACTAGATGTAGTTTCACCCCAAAACGCGTGCATTTGGGTCTCAGTAACCAATATGCCAGTCATGCCACAGATGATTGGAGTTTGTGTGCGAACTGAATACCTTGTTATTATTATTATTATTATTATTATTATTATTATTGTTGTTGTTGTTGTTGTTGTTATAGACACGGTGCTTACAGACCTAACAAACACGTTATCAGGAATCTTTGAGTAAGGGACCACATTGGAGAATCACTCAAGGCTATTTTCAAGAAGACAGTACAAACACATACGTCAGCCGTCAGAAGTCTCTGTCGTCTTAGGGCCGATCTCACCTTTTTCTTATAATTAAGATTTAAGTTAATTGTGGAAGTTAATTTCCAGTTAAACCTTCTGCATCTCGCCAAATTAAATACGCAGTCAATTAGCTAATTCGGATTTAAGTCATCACGGCCTTCTGAATTGTAGAGATAACGTAATTTAAAAGGCCATGGACACGGCAAAGAAGACTCTATACACCATTTATAAATAACGAAGATCGTTATTCATTCGTTTTTCATGACATATCAAAAATGGAGGGAAAGAAGAGAGTTTAATGTGTAAGGGAGGAAGAGCTATAGCAGCGCTCACTGGATACGCAAATCGTTAGACCGTCACTACTAAATCACCTGCTCTATATATGAGGGTAGGTCCATAAGTTTCCGGCCTAACCATTTTCTAGATATGATGAAGACAAAAACTACATTTCAATGTTCAATATAGTTATCCTTTATTGCAATACACTTCTCACCTCTTTGAATTAACATTTCAATCACCCCAACCTCAAATAGTCAGAAGTCTTGTGTGCAAAATTGGCACAAAAGCATCCATCACTTCTTCGTCGCAATTAAATTTCCTTCCTTGGAGGTTTTTCTTGAGTTTTAAGAAGAGAAAATACTCCTTGAAGCCACATTTCTTCACAGCTTCCTTTGCAACAAGAGCTGTGTGTACAGGCGTATTGTCGTGAAGAAGGCGTACACCACCACTCAGCTTTCCTTGCCTTTTCTCTTTGATGGAAGCACGTAGTCTGTGCAGTAGGCCAGCATAGTACTCCCGATTTACTGTGCTGTACCGTTCTTGAAGTCAATGTAGAGATTCCTCCTCAGTCCCAAAAGATTGTAGCCATGATCTTCTTAACTTTGGCTCAGTGTCTTTGGCCTTTAGAGGCGGTACTTCGCCAGGTTTACGTCATTACGTCACTCCATTGATTCTCTTTTGGACAAGAGATCATAATTTCATATCCTGTAACAATGGTTTGCAGAACTTCTCTGTCTCTCGTTGCCACAGCAGAGCTCCAAAAATGCCTGACGCCCCGTTGCTGCTTTTGGACTGAGGAAAGAAGTCTAGGCAGAAAGAAGTCTAAACACCATCCAGTCGCTGTTTAATTTCATTTGGAATAAGTCTTTCTTTTGTGAAGAACTTAATAACTGCTCGAAACTCCATTTTGAACGTATCACAATCTTATGCACATAGCCTTCTTTATGCAACTATACGTGAACAACTGAACACAGTTACAGCTGCAATTATTTACTTAACAGATAAGGTATGACACCAGATAAGGGTTTTATGAAGGCGATAATCCTCATCGGCGCGGCCGGAAACTCGTACTTCCAGACGATTTATGCGAGAAGTATTCCGTTAAAAGTAAGAGGCTTGAGCTACTCAAGATCAGACCACCAGGACAGAATGGTTTTCCGCAGTAGATCTAAAAATCACCCGGAATATTAGATATAAAACGATCATAAGAAAATAGAAGATACACAATTTCCTCAAGCCTATGTAGCCAGGTCTCATGTAATTAATACGTTGGTGCCTGAAAGAGCTAGTGAATGGCATGCCTCCTGAATATTCTGTACAATGGGGATGGCGGCTGTATAGAACATGAAGGATTTGTAAGGCGCTGCGTAAGTCAGAAAAGAGCACGCAGCTGTTAAACTTCTGAGCTTCATACGTTGCACAAAGATCAGCAGTAAAGATAGAAGTAGCAGCGCTGAAAGCATAGGCACAACCAGCACCTTACAACCATCGGTGTAAATAAATTCTGTCCTCCAACGAGGAAAAGAGACGTGAGCCCAAAAATGGACATGATTCCTACAAATGGGTTTATTTTATGGTAAATGCGACAGGCAGCACATCCAGTTTCTGAAGTGTCCTAAGACGAAAGCTATGTGGTTTTAGAGAGTTGGATATTGGTCCTCAAGGGAGCAATGGATTTGAGGTTTCTATTACATCATTCTACTATGTCATGAGTTTCCTAGAAAACATTAATTCCTGGTTCAGCAGAAGTCAACCCCTTTGCATTTCTCAAGGCATTCAGGTACTCCCAAAAAGGAAAGTGCTGAGTTGGTTTCGTTTACTTTGCTCTAAATGCCCACCTTAACTATTGAAAATAAACGTTTCCTTCAATTATTTTCTTATTCTGAAACACTTCATTGGAAAACTATGTAAAATTCACGAAGTTCCAATTTTCGATGATATGTAATTTGTCGTTTGAACAAATGAAAAACAAGGAGGAAGCGTCAGATCATGAAAAGTGTAATTAAATAGAAGGGCAGTTCTGCTAAATTAAACTACAAACAATTACAGACATGGAAAGACCACCAAGGGATTAAGTGACAAGCTACGATCAGGGCATGTGAACATCGTCCCAAATGCAACTCGCTGTATTACGTTTATGTTTGAAGAGAATGGATGAAAACAATAGACAAACGTGCTTTACAGTCACGGAAGCGTTCTTGCATTATCGCAAAGTTTGCGTGAAGTGTATCATGAGTAGAGGCGAAACGTGTGAAAACTAGCCAACAGAATCTCTGACGACATGAGATGGATCTCTGCATCTGCTGTGATGGTTTGTACGGGTGATTGAGGTTGCCCAAGAACAGATTTCGCGCCAGTATCCACATCTAATATCAAAAGTTGGCTACATAAAACGACTCTTTAATTACATTTTACAAATAATTTAAAATGTTCCAACATTGTTTCGATTTCTTTGCTCCTTACGATTATGAAACTCGGATTTACAAGTTTTCCCTCAACATGTTAACAGTAACAACACTCAACTTTGAGTGTTTCCGTATATAAAATATATAAGTAACTCACTTGGAAATCTTAGATGAAACAGATGTCCAAGACTTTTGGCCAGAAAAGCGATTTTGTCTCACATTGCTTTTTGTTTTTTAATTGTTGATTAGCGCCCATTTTTACTATGTGGCATCAAGGTGATGGACACTGATGAAATGATTAGCTGGGAAATGATTTTCTAAAGTAAGGGAGCGTATCAGGTACCTCCCCATGAGTATTTAAGAAGTCTGGAGAAGTGGAAGATGTTGGTGGGAATCGAGCTGTAGACCTCGACTACCGTGCCTATGAAATGTAATAAATTTTTTTTTTCAAAAATGTTTCCCATTGCTGGGAAGTAAAATTGAAAGGATATAAAACAGTGAAAACTGATACTCAAAAAACGCGATGCGTCCATTAAATGCACACATTATCTTGGAGAGTTGAGTGATCCAAGAAATAAAGTGTATACAGAAAGAAGGTATGTGGGCTTCGGTTATAAAATATACGCGATATTTTAAACTGTAGATTAAAAATATTTGAACATGCATTTTATTATACTAATATTGAAATACAACATATATACATATTTTCTTTATTTTTCCTTCTGAGTTCAGTAGTGGCCTGATACATCAAGCAAGCCACTGTTCACATTATAAAGAGTTTAAGGGGATTGGTGAACAAAAAAGTTTCATTGAAAATGCAATTTTTCAAATTTGCGATTATTTCATTCTCTGATATTTAATCTATAAGTCCCCAAAATTTTACTTTGAAATTGCAAAAGAAATACCTAAAAACTATTAGATGCCCATGGTGCTTCTCTTTTGCACCGCCACGGGTGGCCGAGGTCGTTAAGGCGCGGACTCGAGGGCGGGAGGTCTAGGGTTCGAATCCCGTCAGGACCGTCCTCCCTGACTGAAGTTTTTCCAGGTTTTCCTCAGTCCTCATAAATGGAAAATCCCAGGGAGGTACACTAAAAAACTTAGGCCTGGAACGTTTCCTTCCTAAAAAAGAAAAAAAAAAACTTTTCCCAATATATCATTCCATCTCATGTATCGTCAGTGTCCACCGCCTGTGATGCCTCAGTAGTAAAAACGGGCGTTAAACACTACTCAAAAAAAAAAAAAAAAAAAACTCTCTTTTGGTAGTATACATTGAAGTCTTGAAAAGTCGGTTCATTTTCCCCCCTTTTATTTTGAACTGATCTGCAAATGAAAACGAGGAATGGCCATTAGAAATAATACCCAAAATGTACAGGAATGTGGACCACCTACTTTCACGTCTTATTTAAGAACGAAAAAGTTCAGTATGATTCTGTGTGGATGCTGGTACACAGCAGTCATATAAACAGCCTTTCAGAAGATGACATGAATGCCATAAAATTCATTGCCAGAAAGCACCGTCGCAAAACACAGAGCTCCACGAAAATCTCAACAGTAACTTAACATGATACGACTGCCACTTTTAATGCTACAGTAATATTTAATGATGGAAATGCGGATAGACTGGCTGTAACGGATAAGCTGGGGTTCAGTCCATGAGTGTATATGCTTACTGATGAAAATAGGATCTCCAATGTTGAAGGGATGTCTCGGTCTGCCCAGAGGATGTAACGAGTCAAGATATAGCACACACACACACCTTTATACACCTTTTACTTCTGTATCAGGAAATTTAGATAGATACATTTTCCATCAAAAAACAGCAATAGACATCGTTGAAAAAACGTTCTATTTTAGTAAATTATTTTAAAAAGTGTAGCAACTAAACCAAAGGGTAATAGAAGAAATCCTTAAGAAATGTTTCTGTTATATGTGTATAAATAATTTATAAATATTCATACACTTATCTCTAATGATTTTTTTTAAAAGGGGGACTATTATGAAAACAAAATGTTTAAACATTCTTGAAATTGTTTGACCAAAATACTAAATTTCGTGTTTTTACAGTGCACCGTTTCCAAATTTCACAAAGCTAAGGGATTACACAGTCTTACCCATTATATTGAGAGACAAAGTATATAGGACTGTAACATTGTAATTAAACATTATGACGTGTTTTGATTATACTGTGCCTTGAGAGAGCAATGTGGATTCCGTTGTGACACCCAAAAAGAAAGATATGTCGATCGTAAGTGCTGGCAGGAAATTCTGCAGCTTCAAATATTAACGGAAATGCATACTCCAAAAGTTGAAACAAGGTGATTGAAAATGGGATAAAGGTTATGAGGGCATTAAGGTGAAATAAAATGCCGAAACATCTCAAAAAGCAAAGCACCATTGTGGTCAACAGAGGAAATTCTGCTGTCCCCAAAGAGATCCAACAGAAGTGATCTTCGAAGTCATCAGTATTGCCAACAGCGTGCTGGTATGAAAAACCTTCCCATTTAATTCTAAGCCTATGAAGACCGTCTTAAACACCGAAGATCAGTTTGTTTCGAATAGACCAAATGCAGCATGCCAGGCAACATTTGCAAATACGTAACATTTTTGACGTTTCGGCATTTTTTTCTGCAGACCTTAGCAAATACATTATTTGGCACCACGTACATTCATAATAGTATTGCAGATACTCTCTATTTGATAAGCCGCATAGTTTACGTGAAAGAAATCGCGTCAAAATAGAATCTATCATAGTCCCATGCCTTATGGTGAGGCACAGCACCTAATTGAACTTTTTGTAAAGAGCAAAGTTTATACATTTAAAAAAATGATTTCTCTGGCTCCAGTATGGCAATCTGGAGAGGCACTGCCTAGTTTCTAGGGGACTCAATGCTGCTTTCTCGTTGATCATGCAAAACAGTTTTAAGCATCAACGTATTTCCACTTTCTTTGCAGGACCCTAATTTATTTCATACCTTTTTTGATGGACTATGAACTTTGCCGTGGTATATAAGGAGTTAAATAAACAACATTAATTTCAACAATGATAACTGTTAGAACTTGTATATGGGTATTAAAAACAAAGTGATTTATAATTGCCACTTAAATATTCCTAAACAGAAATTAAAATTATATTGCTATAATAGAGATAAATTGTCAGTTCAAATAACAGCCTATCTAGAAATTAGTAGGTTACGAAAGTGGAGTGTTACCCGAGATTTTCGTTCATCCTGTGAAGATGCCATGCAACTTTAGATCCGATATCATTAATTCAATTATTTTATTTATTTATCGCACAAAATCTAGGGCAGTGTTGTGGAATGCATATCCCCACTAGCAAAAAGTAGGAATAAGACAAGTTAGTACTAAAAGAACCTGATGAAACATTCAGAGAAACAAAAACAAAATTACTAGTCAAGAGTTTTTAGCTAAATACAGTGGGGACATTTGAGTTACTGGCTGCTTGAGCGCGACTGCTAATTTCGGAGTGCAGCCGCCGCAAACTAAAAAGGAAGATTAGAGTTGCTGATAGTAAATTTAGTAATTTAATTTTAGAAAGTATATTTGTACTGAAAGCATAAAACGATAGTTATTTAAAATTAAAAACAAAAATTGACAAATGTTATGATATGTTAAAAACGATGCACCTCGGCGGGAATACATTGCCAGCATCTGTAAGAAGTTCCTGCACTTCGTCTAACTTTTCTTCCGTAAGAACATGGCGGTTTGGAGCACGTTTCGTATCTTTGATTTATCCTGTCTTTCCAGATATAGCAAGTTTCTATGCCTGGAACACAATTACTAAGTATCTGTTTGCGAATCGCCTTACCAGTGCTCTGTACAGGTTTTTTCACATTATCGTACATAGCCCTTTCTTCAAGGGCGTATTTATTTATAGCACAACAATATTAGCACATAATCTACACAGAATGAAAGCACCGAGTAACAAATGAACGCACAATCACTCCCTGACAAAACTACGTTCAAAATAACTATAAGTTGCTACTTGAACATGCATAAACGGTCTTGGAGAATGCTTTATCCCGGTATGTAACCGCGCTGTCAATCTGTTGCTCAAATAATCTCATTATATGTTGCTAACTATAGAAAAGTTGAAATGAATTTAGATATAATTTATTTTCCATAATTAGTTGCAAAAAGGAACAAATTTTAGGCATTCTAGAGGAATTTAATGTAAGGAGAAATATTTTCAAATAATTTTAGTGTGTGAAAAAAAGGAAATCATGTGGCATACAATTATCCGAATAAAGAAAGCGTGCATGAAAGATGTGTGGGCAAAGAAAACATGTTTTGCTTTATCAGTCATTTTTCGAATGGAGCTGTGAGCACTTCAAATGCACACTTAGGCTTATCTGAAGTATAATTCAATCTTGCACTCTCTCTACCTTTGAAAACATAATGTAACCTAATTACGAGAAAGTCTATTACTCCTAAACCAAATGTGTTAACCTTTCTCGAAAGCCTTTGCAATAAAGCTGGACAAACTCACCCAAAATAAATGTGAGGTACACGATGGCCAAGAACACAGCAACTTGAGGCACGTTGACCATGGTGACTAGTCCTAGCGAGAGGGAAGGTCAGGTGGTGGCAGTGTCTCCGGAATCGCCACCGCCGCCGATGCAGTTGGCCTTTTCAGACGGCACCGTCGCTCGGCAATCGACAATGTCGCCGTGCTGGGCAGTGGTGTTTACATCTTGCAGTACCCTCCTGGAGGACACGATATGGCACTATTCCAAGATATTCACTTTATTCCTGGCACTTGCGTTTGGGATCTCTCCAGAATCACTGCTGTCACCGATGTCTCTTTTATGTTTTGGTAGCTATCCGTAAAGACCTTTTGTTTTCACGAGTTTAACACTTTTACACACCGGTAACGTTCAATTGTTTTCTCGCCTGGCGGAAGACGAAGCTTCAACTTCCAAGGGACCTACTTCACGTCGACTGTTCGGTTGTCTTAGTAGGCTAAACTCGAGTGCAGCTGCAACCCTCCTCTCTCTTTAGGCAAGACTTTCTCCGACCAGCAGACCCACGCGACTGTGTCGCAGCTCCAGGTAACCTGCAAGAAAAAGAAAGCAATTAATACGTACACAGCAAGTTTGCTCAGGAGCTGACGGTGACTGAAGTCAGAGAGCTTACTGGTTCAAAAGTAAAGGAAATGTATTTAACGCTACAGCATTTTCTTGATTGTTGTTTTCAACAAATGTAATGACTTATTGACTGCAAAAGAAACTAAATTCTCAGATTTAAATGTCATATTAAACTCAAAAGGAAGGGTCGTGGTATGTTGTCGCGCAAATTGCATTCATATACCTACCGGATGTCCCGTTTATCTTCCCACCCAAAATAACTTTTTTTTCCTGATACTTCAAATGAAAAATTGTTTCAAACAAAAGGTTTGTAACATAATGGGAGAGTTCTTGTTACTGGTGTCTTTTTTGTATCTCCATTAATAAATGAAACGCCAGATACTACTTTGTGGTTTTAAATGACACCGTGTACATTTTATTCAAGAATACACTTTTTGAAGATGATGGATGCATGACTTCTTTTATTTCATAGCACTACAGTGCATTTGTTTATCTACACAATTTAACCTCTTCAATAATGTAATCGAATAAACCATTATCTGTCAGTTTACATTCTCTATAGATCAGCAGCATTTCTACTTTCTCTTCATGTGTGCACGTCTTGTAAACCATCTCCCTCTTAGGGCACCTGCGTTTCCATGAATCGGAAATCATTAAAATAAATAAATAAATAAATTCTACTACATTGGGTAAGTAATTTGTACCACCAAGGCATTAAACAGTTCGGTTTCTTCAATAACTGTGCAATCCTTACGTTTGCAAATCTACTGTTTTCTTGATAAAATAATACAATGTGATGCATTTCTTGAATACAATGTGCACGGTGCTATTTAAAAAGAGAAGTTCTATCCGGTATCTCCTACATCAACGGAAGAACATAAATGTATACTCTCAACAAGAATACCCCATGAAGAAACACCTTTTCACTTGACACAGCAGAAAAAGCTATTTAGGGCGAGCAAGATACATGGAACACCCTATACACACAGCGCATTTAAAAGAGAAATACAAAATACATCTATTATATAAAGTTTAGCTGCTATGGACTGTTATAACAGAAGATGTTTTTCTTCAAAGCTACGATGGGAATATTGAGAGATAATGTAAATTATTATTAAACAAATGGATTGTCAGAGAGATAACAGATTTTCTTTACTTGACTAGAAAAGCAGAGGCAACAATAAAAGCATGGTCCTATTCTCGTAGCGTGCACAATGATTCTTACGGAAACAATGCCTTCAAAGTAGAACTTCAAAGATATTTGAAATGTTCCAGGAAGGTCAAGATCAGAAAAATGCATAATTTGATTACGTTGGGGAATCTTTCTGCCGAGAATTGAAAATATACAACAGATTCAAAGAGCAAGAACTGTAATCAACAGATACCACAGATGTATCTGAGATTAATTGAACAAAATTGTTGAATGGACGCTAGAAAAAAACGTCAGCAAGTTGTAAAATACCTATACATTTTACTACTACCAGCTTCTTGATGAATTCAACGCCTTCAGAAACGGTTCACCACTTCTATTAGATATTCACGAGTCAACAAAAGAAAACTTGTTTTTATCACATTGTTTGTTATAGGAAGGCATTTAAATCCCTATTGGTGATATTAGCAGATTTACTTCATGCTAGGTAAATAGGTATTCAAAGACTTTGAATATCTAGCAGACAACATACGAGGGTAGATCCATAAGTTTCCGGCCTCACCGATAAGGGTTATCGCCTTCACAAAAGCCTTATCTGGTGTTATACCTTATCTGTTAAGTAAATAATTGCAGCTGTAACTGTGTTCAGTTGTTCAGATATAGTTGCATAAAGAAGGCTATGTGTAGAAGATTGTGACATGTTCAAAATGGAGTATCGAGGAGCTGTTAATAAGTTCTTCACAAAAGAAGGACTTACTCCAAATGAAATTAAACAGCGATTGGACGATGTATATGGGGAAGCATCCCCCTCATATTCTACCGTAAAAGAATGGGCCATTTTTTTTTCCAATGGGTCCAGAAAGCAATGAAGACGAAGAGCGTGCAGATCCGACCTTGGAGGTGCTCACTCCTGAAAACATCGCTCTTGTGGGAGGAACATTTGTGGAAGATCGGGGGCTCATAGTTATAGAAATAGCAGCAAGATTGGGCCTTTCTAAAACAACATTTCTTCGATTTATTCATGAACATTTAACCATAAATAAGGTTAGTGCAAGATGGGTGCCTAAGATTTCTTTCCTCAGTCCAAAAGCAGCTACAAGTCATGTGTTGTCAGGTATTTTGGAGCTCTGCCGTTGCAACGAGAGACAAGTTCTGCAAACCATTGTTACAGGAGATGAAACTATGGTCTTCTACTATGATACCTTGTCCAAAAGAGAATCAATGGAGTGGCAGGTGTAAACCTGGCGAAGCAGCGCCTCTAAAGGCCAAGGTCACTCAGTCAACCAAGAAGATCATGGTTACAATCTTTTAGGACTGTGAAGGAATATTCTTCATTGGTTTCAAGGAGAGGAACACCACAGTAAATGGGGAGTACTATGCTGGCCTACAGCACAGACTACGTGCTTCCTTCAAAGAGAAAAGGCGAGAGAAGCTGAGTGGTGGTGTGCGCCTTCTTCACGACAACGCGCCGTCCACCCTACAGCCCAGATCTAGCTCCCAGTGACAATTTCCTCTTCTCAAAACCCAATAAGGATCTTCGAGGAAGGAAAGTTAAGTGTGACAAAGAAGTAATGTATGATGTTTAAGCCCATCTTGCAGACAAGGCTTCTGACTATTTGGGGGAGGGTATTGAAATGTTAATTCAAAGATGTGATAAATGTATTGCAATAAAGGGTAACTATATTGAAAAGTGAAATATAGTTTTTGTCTTTATCATACCTAGAAAATGTTTAGGCCACAAACTTATGAACCTACCCTCAAACAATTTTCTTTACACGCCGAGCTGTTTGCATTAAGATAGGTATCCCTTCCTCCCCTGCCCATATCGTTATATCGTAGTAGGTAAATCTTAGCAGGGATTTGTTTCTTATGCTTCTTAACACAACCAAAATAGTTTTGTTCTACTCTGCAACACAAATGCAGGTTTCTTCCTTATCAGAACGTAAGCAACATGCCTAATCTTTACTACAGTCATAAAAGAATATATATATATATATATTTATTTATTTATTATTTATTTACTATATATGCATATATATCATGTATATACACTGTGTTGAAAAATAAACATTTCTAATTTTCTGATGTGATAGAGGGTATGTAATAAAGTAACGTCCGGAAATGCTTTCGTTTCAAGATAATAAGATAAAAGTCCAAACACTTCACTGACCTGATTATCATCCATGGCTGCCTTTAATTGTGTTTCCGCTATTACCGTTACCACGAATAGAATTGAAGTTAATATGTTTTCGTTGCATTCACAAAATAATTCTGTCAGATCTTTGTGCAATTTCCAATTACTAAAAGTCCATCGGTTTACAAATGTTGAATTAGCGGACATGCATGAAGCATATGGAACGGATTACAGCTATGTTAATATGGCACTTCCCATAGTCAATTGCTTGCCAAGCAAAATTTCCGAGTTTAAATCATGTCTTCGAGATAATGGCCAATCTCAGGTAAAGAAAGTAAATTTAGGAGCAAATCGAACTTCTGGAATATTAGACTGAAAGGCGAGTATGTGGGAATAATGAATACTAGCCATGTGTTTGTATAGAGTCTTAAGTAAGTATTTTTTTTTTGAGTAGTGTTTAACGCCCGTTATTACTACTGAGGCACCACAAGCGATCTTAAGTAAGTATGGAAAGCATCCATTCCATATCGAAACAGGTAATTATCCTAATAGACTACAATTTTCTGAACGGCATTTACACAGAATTACGCCTGGTTTTATAAAAGGCATATTTTTAAATACACACAACGGCACGAATCCCAAACCGTATTAAGAGTGTCCGCAATCAATGGGATGGCACTGTTGATAAAAAAATTAAATAAAGATATTACTTTTCATTGTGAGATTCATTCAAATCCTTTTTTCCTTTCATATCGCCATGTCTAAAATCATGCCCTTTATCACAGTAAAAAAAAAAATCCTCTGTGTACATATTATAGATACATATTTTCCTACATTTCGAATCATTAGCCTTCTAGATTACTCACAAAATATGAACACCCATGCATCAAAGGAAAAGTTCTGTAAATTTAAAATATTTTAAGCCTTTACATGAGACAGAGAAACTTAACTCCCCCAGGGCATAAGAAACATTAATATGAGATATGCCCGTAGACTCGTTGAAGTCAACATTAAAGCTTATGTGGAGGAATGCAAGGCCAATATATTAGCACAAAGACTGTTCACATTGGAACCTAACCGATACCAAAACATACCTACATTTAGTGATAAATACTTCAATAGATATTATGCAGGAGGGCTGCAAAGAAAATAGTAGCAACACTGTCGACGCGCAATTAATGAATAGGTGAAGTTGTTGTTCTAGCATGACTTGAGGAAAAGCAAACTGTGCAGCACACTCAGCGTCACTAGTACACTATTTGTAGACGGACGAACATGATGAATAATGATGTAAAGTTGGACCATCCTTAAGTGATATTTTCAAAAAGTGAACAGTGCGCATGGATTAAAATTTAAGTGGCACGTGTCAGGAACGTGAGGAAATGCACGTTGCAATAAAACTTTGTCATATCGAACGGTGGCTCATGGAGTGCCAGACTTTCGACAAGGAGCAAGAGTAGAAGATGCATCACCTTTGCTGTTGAAGTGCATTACATTGATATTGCTGGAAATGGGTTGTAGCAGCAGAAGTTACAACAAGTCACACTAGAGTAGGGCACTACTTCTCAAACATCAACAAAAACAGTTTAGTTACGAATGTCCACTGCCTCCCGGAAGTCTAATGTGACAGGGAATTACATAAGGAATACAAAAGTCTCCACGTTATACAATGAATGGCTTGCTACTTATGAACATGTTGTCACTATTTTCTTACCAGCCGTCACCCTCGAAGTAGTTCCCTTCCACACGTACACACCGGTCCCAGCGATTCTGCCATTTTCCAAGTGCATCTTGGAAGTCAAGTTCTTTGAGGGTGTTTAGCACAGATAGCGTTTCTTCTTGAATTCTCTCAATTGTGTCGAACCGACGTCCTTTCAACTTGATTTTCAGTTTGGGGAATAGAGCGAAGTCGCGGGGTGCCAAATCAGGCGAGTACGGTGGGTGGGGACAACCATCATGTTGTTTTTCATAAAAAAACTCGTAGTGAACACGGCGCAATATCATGATGCAATGCCAGTTCCCTGGAAGCCAAAGTTCGGGCTGTCGTTTCCGCACATTTTTACGGAACCGTCACAAAACGTCACAGTAGCACGTGGAATTCACTGTTTGACTTAGTAGAAGAATTCTTTGTGCACAATCTCCTTGGTAGCAAAGAAAACGAGGAGCATGCTCTTGACTTTGCTCTTCACTTGTCTCGCTTTTTCTTTCTTTCTTTCTTTCTTTCTTTCTTTCTTTTTTTTCCCCCCTTGGTGAGTTCGGGCTCTTCCACTGGGAGGATTGTTGTTTTGTCTCAGGGTCATAAGCGTACATCCAGCTCTCGTCGCCGGTGAAGACCCTGGGCAAGAAGGTTGGGTCATCGGATACGGCTTGACGAAACTCCGTGCAAACTTCAACACGCTGCGCCTTCTGATCAGCAGTCAGGATCCTTGGCACAAAGTTTGCAGCGACAGGATGCATTCACAATTCATCAGTTAAAATTGGTTGACATGTCCCATAACCAATTCCCACTTCATTAGCAAGGTCTTGAATGGTTCGACGTCGATCCTCACGAACAAGGTGTTGAACTTTTGCAACAATGTCAGGCATTGTGCAGCTGACGGATCTGCAGGTGTGGGCATCGTCTTCAATAACTGTACGGCCGGCCCTGAAGCGAGCATGCCATTCAAACACAAGTGTATGGATCATACTTTGTCCCCCAAATACTTGTTGAATCATTGCGAGGGTCTCCGTAGCATTTTTCCCGAGATTTGCACAGAATTTGATGCACACTCTCTGTTCTAATCTTGGATCCATCGTAAAATCGTCACACACTACACATGTGTGTAATGAAAAGTACTATAGAATCTCAACACATCTACCCAGCTGCATGAAACTTGAAATACTCACTCATCAGATGTGCTAGTGTTGCCGCCTAGTGGTACAAAACTCTGCTGCAACTACTGTCGAGATGGCAGCACCAATCCCGAATATTGTGGATACCACCTCGCATGTATTCACTCTAGACTTAAATCGCTTTCATAAGGCGGAATTGACTGAAACTTTATTGTTATTACCTTAATCATTTTATTGTTTTCCTTTAGAAGCAAGGTCTCAGATCTTGTTCAACTTTCTAAGAGAGCAAAAGACCTTCCAGTAATTTTCGCACACTATGTGTAAAAAACGAGAGTGAAATATAAAGTATGTTGAAAGCGGAGCTCACGGCTGTGAAGTAAAAACGATACACAAGATACGAATCATTTGTAGCATGGCTGAGCAATAAAAGCGGTTCCCTTAGAGGTAAAGGAGTGTGGTGGGAGTGGTAAGCGTATTTTATTTCATTAAGCAGCATTTCTGGGTCAGACCTACACAAGGGATTTCCATTGAAATGCAAGGCAAGCAGAAAAAAAAATGAATTCTAGCGCAGCGGTTTCTTTAGGGTATGAGGTAAACAACATTTGTAGTCAGCGAATTATATAGAACGATTTCATTATGTTTCCCATATGAACGTCATTCATAATTTGAAGAATATTCTGAAGTACAATTTTGGAAGACTAATTATTACTTCTTCCTCCTGCTAAGTATTAGACCTAATTAGTTTTGCCGTCCAACACCTCTAGTACCCTGTCGGTTTGTAAAACAAGACGTCCCGGAGATATACTGAGCGTTTCATTCTATGAACATGGTCGTTCAGTTCTCTTTGCCAGTTATTTTCTTGTGTCAAGTTTCTGATTATCTTCTTTCTTGTCTCACCTTGTAGGGGGTCTTCAAAACCTCGTCTCTTTCTGTTTGCTATTCTGAGAACTCATGTTTCGCTCTAATATATTTAGATATTGTTCTATAATTGATCTGTTCAACATGTTTCCGCATATCTTTTAGTGCACTCGTTTAGTTTATTGTATTTTATTATATTTTCTTGCATACCTACATTTGTTTTTTACCCAATATCTTAAGATCCCAATTTTGATACTTGCTATTTTAACTCGTTGCCGTTTCTTACTCTTCATTGTTATGGCTTTAGTCTTCTTACAGTAGTTCAGTATTTAATCGTCAGTTTGAATATGAACGTTCTTGTTTAGCCTTATTCCTTTTGGTTTACTTGCACTCTATTTCCCTATCGCTCGTACATAATGTCACGATCTATCTTTAAGTGAATTTTCTAAAGCTGTACTCCGCCACACTTTAAGAACAATCCGTAACCTGAAAAGCAATTTCGCCGCAATCTATCATCATCATAATTACTCCGCCCGGTCGAAGGCCTTAATGCAAAACTTGCACGCTAATGTCATTCATTCCACAGCCCCAATATATACAGAGAACTTAACATTTCTTCATTTGCTACCTGTTCTTCCAAGAACGTCGTATATATGTTATCTTGTAAGCTTTGCAAAGCATTTTATATTGGTTTAACTTGTACTGTTGTTTCGCTACGTATGAACAATCATAGACGTTCTGTTAAAACCATGTCTCCCTTGCCGTTTGCCCGTCGGTCCTGGTGGTGTATTGGTAACCATACTTTCCTTCTAAACCCAAGGCCGCAGGTTCAAACCTGGCCAAGATCGGTGGATTTTTTCGGGCGTAGAGATCCTAAGTATGGCTTCCTTCGGAAGGGAAGTAAGCCGTGAGTCCCGTGTCATAAATTTACGGTACGAAAAAGAACCTGAAAGAAGAGACCTCTGAGCAAAATTTGTCGGCTGTTTCACGCCCGGAATTGAAAGGGACGCTGATGACCTGAGATGTTAAAGAGCGTCCGTAAATATACAAATAAAAAAATGCCGGTTGCTCAAAATACCCTGTCTCGCTTCAACTGTTTAACATTAATCGTGCGTTACAGACCCTGTCCCTGAAAATTGACAGAGAGATAAGCTATAGCGCGTACACCACAGGTTTATCTCGTACATGTTAGTATTCCCCTTTCTACTTTGTTATTATTGCTTTTAATGTTTCAATTATGGATATATTTTTTTCTTTTTTATTTTTCCTCCACAGTTCTTTTTCTCCTTGTTGCTCCACGCATTATATTATCTTAGATATTCAATATTTACGTTTATCATTTTCATTTGTATTCTGTCTTTAAAGAACATATATTGTTAGAAATATTACGACATATGTGTTATTATTTTAGTGTTTCATCAATTTCTGTCCTTTAGTTGAGTGCATGCAGAATACTATAGGTGTAAGTCAGTAAGGATGAACTAAATGAAATGAAAGTTATCTGGCATTCACCTTCATAAGGTAAGGAGAAAAACTGAGGAAAAAACCTTGACCTGACCGGGATTCAAGCACAGGACCTCCGGGCTAATAGTCGCAAACGCTACCACTTGGCCACAGAGAAAGTCTCTCTCTCTCTCTCTCTCTCTCTCTCTCTCTCTCTCTCTCTCTTGTATTTTACATACATGTTTATAACTCATATGCCTTTGTATAGTGTAAAAATAGCAAATAATTTGTAGATTAAATCTCGTCTGTTTACTGATATTTGTTTTACTGTAAATATGGCACGTATACAGAACTACGCTTTCGAAAGCCTTTCTGCTCCTGTCCAAATATTTTCTCTGCTATAGTTTGCAGTCTCTTCTTTAATTCCCCAGCATGTATTTTATAGACTGTAATTGGTATTGAAATATGTCTATTATTTTCACAACCTTTTCTGTTATGTATATTAATTATTTTTACTGCCTTGCATTCATCAGGAATCTTTAAGTTAAATAATTGTGGTTTTAATCTTTTCCAAAGCTTCGTGTTGATGTTGTCTATTCCTGGCGCCTATCTATTGTGTCCTTTAGCACTAACGCCAGCTCATTCATTGTTATCTTGTTTAGCTCTTCTCATTCACCAACAGCTCTTTTGGGGGGGGGGGGTTAAATTGTATTCATTTGCTTTGCCATTTTCTTCATTTTTAAAGTGCTTAAAGTCTTAATTTGACTCCGGTCACATTCCATTCTAGTTTACTTACAAACAAATTGATGCCAATACTGAAATACTTAGATTCAGTATTCAAAAGTTAATCAGCTCGTATAAAGTTTGGTATGCGCCCATATCATCATCGTACTTAGTTCATACATTCAATTAGGAAACTAAGTACTTGATATTATATAACATTTAACTTTTAAAATGCAGTTAGGAAAACTACTTGATAATCTGGCTCTCCTCTGGCTTCTGAAAGATACGCCACGTGGGCATGGCTATGAATCAAGCGATGAGATAGAGGAAGTAGTGCATAACTGGCTCACATGCAGCACAAATATTTCCTCCTTACGTTGCAAAGGGAAGTAATTTAGCACTGGTTTTAATAACTGTAAATGACCATATAATCTTTTCAACCTTAAATTCAAGGACCATAGTGTATACTCTATGATACCTAATCTTTTTATTCTGCACAAAATGTCAAATTCAGGACTGGCCTCCCTTGTAGTTTGTAGTCCTAATTATGTACGCATAAACTTGACAAAGTTAATTTTTTACCATCCTCTGAAA
This sequence comes from Metallyticus violacea, assembly GCA_030762175.1. Taxonomy (NCBI): domain Eukaryota; kingdom Metazoa; phylum Arthropoda; class Insecta; order Mantodea; family Metallyticidae; genus Metallyticus; species Metallyticus violacea. The sequence goes on along the minus strand of CM060831.1, from coordinate 78,573,840 downwards.
TTATATTTTTACACCACACTTCATTTACGACATATCCCTTTTGAAAACATGTCCTTAAGTTGGGGATTTGATCCATTAAACCAGTTCCAAACTTAACGTAGACCATACAAAATGCTAAAAGCAAAACCATTACAGTCAAGGTTTGTTAATGCTAAAAATCTAAAGTAAGTCATTTGCAGTTGATGATGCAAACCTAAACCGATTTTTTCAGATATAATTTTGCTCTATCAACTAATTTTAATGACTATTTACTTAATGATAAGTGGTGAAACTCCAACAAATCGCAACTGCTGCCTATGCCACGTCGTTTTATCAACTCACTTTATTGCATCTACGTACAGTAGTTTTCATGCTAATCATTTTATAGTTTCTTTGACCTAAATAGAAACACACAACATTGAGAGAATGTGCAGTTCGAGTTGCATTTGTTTTTACTATTTAGCAAATAAAATTATAAAAGGCAAACAATATATCCATACAGCTATGAACGTCCATTCCTGGATTTTAATTGGCGCTAACAGTCGAACAGGTAAAGGCCGAAATTAAAACGATTTACGGGCTATGTTGTTTTATTTTTTCATATAAAAATTGAAGACAAGTGAAGCAGTGAAAATCAAAATGCCGGATTAGAGATAAATAAATACAAATGGAGCTGCACTGAACTGCCATGTTTATTATTGATATCTTGTGCACACATGTTTAGGTTAAAGGAACTATAAACATATTTCACTGCTCTGTTCTGACGAATTTGTATTAAAAACAAATGTAAAATGAACTGATTAAACAAAAGCGATAAAATTGTGCCATAGACAGCTGTGATTTGTTGCAGTTTCGGATATTCTTACACCAGAGTGCCCACTGATTTGTTAACAAAACAGTCAATGAAATTAACTGATAGAGAAATTATTTGTTAGGGTTGCATCATGGCCTAACTTTAGGTATTGTTTGACATCAACGAACAATGGTTGTAATCTTGTAGATATTTTATTGCACTACACTTGGAATTGATTTAATGGGTCAAATTCCCAGCTTCAGAAGTTCTACCTTGCGCATTTTTTCCCCATTACATGATTTCTTATGCAAACAAAGCTTAGGAACAAATGTGTGTAACATCGTTAATTGCACTATGACATGATTTTGAAACCGCGGTGAGGAAAATGTGTCTTATATTATAAAATATGTAAGTGTATCCGTTTCGTATTAAACCAAAGCTAGTATCACTCAGTGTTATACAAATTTTACAGTATTGAGTGTTATAAAATGGGTTTCTAGTTTAAGCATCTTTTGATAAAAAAAACTATATCAATATAAGTTTTCTAAATATATTAATGACATCACCAATAGTTTCTTTTATTTGTTCCACTTGCATAAACGCGCTCTTTTTGCATCATAGACATGAAATCCAATAACTTTCAGTGTCACAAAATGAGGAAAAGCAAATTACGCGGATTTATTTATACGGTTAAAACATGTGCTATAACATTAAAAACTCATTTTAGAATTTCCTAGTTTAACCTTTGTCATAAGACACTTCACTATAATAATTCATATTACAGTGAGGTTATTTGAGCAGGCGGTAAAAGGTAGACAGAGGCACCGCGCATCAAGTTGGTATTTATATTTTACTGAAAGCATAAAATTATACTGCATTCAAACCTAATAATAACCAACAGTAACCTGTGATATAAGATATATTGAAAATGATGCTCCTAGGCGACAATACATTGCCGGCATCTGCGTTGTATTTCATTTAACTTTTCTTCCGTAAGAATACGGCGGTTAGGAACACGTTTCTTGACATTGAGAGATCCTGGCTTTCGTAATTTTTAATAAGTTAGCGAATAGTTTCTGTACCTAAACAGACTGCTAGGATATTTTCTTGTGAATCGTCTTAACACTTTTCTAAAAAGGTCCGTCTTCACAAGTGTATTGTAAATAAAAATCCGTTCTTCATGATTACATATATATATATATATATATATATATATATATATATATATGAAGAACAATTATCGCACACTTTACATACATTAAAATTACTGAGTGACATATCGAGTGACCACTCGATAACAAAGCATCTCTCAAATTAACTACAAGTTGCTATCCGCACATGCGGCCTTGAAGACTGACTTCCCTCAATATAGAGCCGCGTTCTATTCAAATCGCTCCACTGTATTTACTAACTTAAAGAGACACAAAACTAGAAATGAACAGAAGTCTATATGATGGGCAGAGTGCAAGGAAAACGTATAGGCGATAGACTGTTGTTAACTCATGATTTCAACATGCTTAAGCACATACACCAGTGGTAAGTAATTTTTTTCCGATGAGGCGGCAATATCGCGTACCTTGTTGACAAGAATCTGGTCTTTATATAGTTGCAGCGGGAGAAATATTAAGGCGTGACCTGAAGTGAACCATGAAGGTAGTAGTATTGTTATGAAGTTCTATATACACATTACAAATATATTTTATGCATGGATCGTCGACTTACATACTTAAGTATCACGCACAATTAGAAAGAAGAAAAAAACAGTAATAATATATAAAATAATTAAAAGTGTGAACAACGGTATTTACAGATATATAATGGAAACAACTTATATTATTTATTCTAGTTTCTTTCTAACCAGAAAATAAATTGTTTCTAGCCTCGCGCACTTTGGCTGGCAAAATGCCCATATTCAACCAATCAATGTGATTCGCAAACAGGTCCAGCATGCCAATCATCCTCTAATTGCCTTAAAAAGTCTGAAAAGACTGAAAAGTCTGAAAATAGCGTTTTTCTCAGGTGTTCCCAGTAGGTACATTTGACCAGAATATGTACCCTAGCCTTATCCCTTCCACAAAATGGGCAGATTCTCCTACCAAACTATCCTTGAGCCTTCCAACTTCCCAGTCTAAATCAGGTCATTCCTGATCTTGCGTTTCTTCCAAGAACGAGCATGCATGTATGCATACATGCATACATACATGCATACATACATGCATACATACATACATACATACATACATACATACATACATACATACATACATACATACATACATACATACATACATACATACATACATACATACATACATACATACATACATACATACATACATCATCCTCTTTATGCTAGGTTAATCTTTTATTCGATAGGCTCAAGGAGACTTTCGTGTTATATTCTGCCTCGATTTCCTGCTTGCTGATATCCTCTAGCCTTGTTCCAAACTTCTTCTATGCATTTCTATTATCTTCATTACCTCGTTGACATATTGAACACAGGCCAATTCCTGAGTTCTCTTCCCACCTTTAGCACGAAGTGTACACTAGGCTCTTTATTAGTTTAAGCCACATTTCAACGTCCTGCTTTACTTTAAGCGAATCTTCATATCAACCCACCTCCCTCAAGATCCCAAAGTTTGAATTCCTTTGGAGATCCCGAAAATCCTTTTCGAACAATCGACTTGAATTTTATTTACATGTTCAGCTCTCCCCCCCATTCGCATATTTCACTTCCTCAGACAGAATAGACTGAATCATAGCATGTACAATCTCTCTAGTGTATCTACTTATATATGTGGACTAGTAGTAAATAGAGGTAGCTCATTTACTTGACCTGGTGCTTTATAACAAATAACAGATATGTGCTTATTCTATTTCCCACTCACCGCCACGGGTAGCCGAAGTCGTTAAGGCGCGGACTAGTGAGCGGGAGGTCTGCGGTTCGAATCGCGCCAGGGCCGTCCTACCTGACCGAGTTTTTTTCCAGGTTTTCCTCAGTCCTCATAAATAGCAAATGCCGGGGAGGTACCCTAAACTTAGGGCTGGAACGTTTCCTTCCTTAAAAAAATTCCTTTTGCAATATATCATTTGGTCTCATGCATCATCAGTGTCCATCGCCTGTGGTACCTCAGTGGTAAAAACGGGCGTTAAACACCATTAATATAATCCATTTCCCACTCACATTAAAGATTACTCCTAAATTGCACAACGTTGTGATATTTTGCATTTCTTGTCCACTATAGTGCTGTATTTCATCTTGCCATACACGTAGTTATTTTTAAATATCACGTTTTGGTTTTGTTAATATTTACCATCATGCCCCATTTCAGGCGATAATTTTCAAGGATGTGAATGCCATCTCTTACCATGAAGGTATGTGGACTAGTGCTCGATCTTGATGAAAGATTGCATCAGTTTCCTTCATTAATTTCCATGGATTAGGAACAGAGGCAGAACTTACTTTTGACTCGTTCTTCAGAGATACTTGGAAGCTTTTTCTACACACTTCCATGTACAAATTATCATTTCCTTGTTCACTTTGATTCAGGTGCATCTTTGCTGAACACACGTCTAATTCGCCTTGTACTTTAACACAGATTTTCTTTCTGCATGCATAGTATTTTCTACGCGTGTCTTATATTTACACAGTAATATTTCAACCTCGATCAAAGTAGATTTAAACAAACATGACCAATAATATTTGCCCGTTTTAGTTTCGTTATAAAAACCGAGTTTGTTCGGTATCTTGAATGACTTACACGAACTAGTATTTTCATCAAATTGCACAGTATGTTCTACAAGTATAAGCGCAGAGGACGTTGGTATAGACTTTCCACTTCGGACGCGTTCGTGGAGATGAAGGCGTGGGTCAGAGGTACTTTCTCTCAGTACCTGGGGAAACTAAGCTTTCACAGAGAGTACGTACTAGACACCAGGAAACCGACAGACCGGTCGGTTATCCCAGTTCCGTTACTGGATCTTCCAGACGTCCCGCACATTCAGTCATCGTCACTTATATGTGATGACTCTGTTTCCAGGCTTTTCACAAAATCTGCAGTTTTTCAGTCTTCTAAATAAAGCAGTTTATAACACGCACCCGTTGCTGCAACGAGCAAAGCTTTTCGCATTAAGAGTTCAACGCATGAGTACATTTGGGGAAACGGTAAACTTTGACAGTAGGTGTCAGAGGTCTTCAAGTGTAAGGAAACCGAAATAACATTTTCAGCAAAATAGAAACCACAGCATGTTATTTGTGTTTCGTCACTTGATATTCTCTTTAATTCTGTTCGATTTTGATTTCGAAATGTATTTTAATCAAGCTAATTAGCTTTTAACAGAGTATTTTTCCGCTCATTAAAATACTCCGTTTTTTACTCTTTAACATTGTAAATATTGTGATTTTTCTCAGTTGATCGTATTATTGGCTCCTCGGGCATAATCCATTAACAAAAGCATCGAATTAACATATGAAAAGTTTGGAGAGCTTATGCATCACCACAAATATCCTGGTACTCGGCAGCGTAATGAGTTGTGAAGTTGCATCGAAGTTACAAGGGAGACTGTAGTCTTTATATCGTCCATGTTAATTTATGTACCTTTTTCTCAGGAACTATTTCAGTCATAGAGATGCAATTTGGCAGGTTTAAAGAAGCGTACTTATTACTTGTACTAATATTTTATAATAATGATTAGATAAAACTTATGGTCACAGGAAAAGTTTTAATTCTGGCCAATTATTTTTAACATTTAGATTTATGAAATTAATTTTTGCCTTTATATTTGTAATTAAAATTGTTATAAAATGTCAGCAGATATAAAAATGCTTGCAAAAGCACAGAATAATTTGTATTTAAGCACAATAAGTCAATTCAGACAAAAAGGTACATATTTAGAAGAAAATGTAATTTTGAGAAAACTTAACTTTTTCACTAACATCATACTCAGGGACCTCGTGAGCCTGTATCTCTCTTAGCTTGCCTTCCCTTTCAAAAAGTTTTCTCTATTTTTAAGTCTGCTTGTTTTAGGTGAATCTTGTCCATTACGACACAACTTTTCTGCATATTTTGCCTGCGTTCCATGCCCAATTGTTTAAGTGCCGTACTTTTGCCTATATTACCCTCATTAAATGAAATAACTTAGTAATAGAACCCCACTTTAATATTTCTAACACTACAAAAACAGTTTTTGGTATTTTAGTCCACATAACACTATTGAAACTTTCATTAGAATTTTGAATTCGTTTATGTATAGACTTTGCCAGGAGGTGAACATCTGTTAGACTGCATATGGCATTTGTAAACAACTTAATATTCCATTGCTGTTCCCCAAATTCTTGTTACAATCATTTGACTTTCTTCTAAAAGCACTTGGAAGAGATGTACGATTATCACATTAGGAAAATAACTATTGGTTGTAACCTAACACTATCTACACTACTGTTGTAAGTTTAATCTGCACTGTCTATAGTATTTTCTAAACAATTTATACTATATATTTGTAATATTATGTTTCTTCAGGGCCTCCTTTCCTTTTCTTGAATAATTTTTGAGATTTATCCAATTTTAAAAACTTTGATAACACACGTGCTTCTAAATTCAATACAAACCACAAACAAATGCTTGAAAGCAATGCTGGTAAGTCACGAGTTGCTAATATAACTCGTAATGAATGAAATTTCTCTTGTATTTCATGAAATCAGACACTGAAACCAAGGCTGGAAAAGAGGATATAGCTGCCTTTAGAGGCAAGATACAAAAAAATAATCATATATTCTGAAATTAGAATGTTCAAAATATATTAAACAACAAACTTCTCAAAATTTATATTTTTTACCTTCGACTACATTCTCCCCTTAACGTCCCAACATCTTCAGCCCAATTCGAAAGACTTTTTTTTTTTTTTTTTTCCACATTGCTCTTTTGTCCATATCACAAGAAATCGAACGTTCCAATAACTGCTTCAAATATATTACAAGTTTAGGTTACAACAGTGGCACATCCCCTCGCTTTATATCAAGTTAAAAAAATCCCAAGTACATTCCTACATGTGGCGTTTTAGAATAATTCTTATGCATATATCACTGTTGTTTCGTTCATAAGCATATTTTATATACGTTTTTCGAATCAGATAAGATTATTTAAAGTATGCAATACTTCAATATTCTGATTTTTTCTTTAATACTTACATACTTCAATACTTAACAGTAAATATTTGAAATTTATTGTGCATTTAAATACAAAATTAAACTTGTAAACTTGAATTCTATACCAAAAGGAACCCTCGTTATTATAAAAGACAGCGATATTAAAAGAAAAGTTAAAAAATTGAAACGAGAAATTGTGGAGAAAAATGTAAGTAAAATGGGATACGATACGATATATATAGGGATGCCAGAGAAAAACTTACAGTTATCTCAAAACCGGAACAAATTTGGCTGAACTGTTACCAGCAGCTATGAACTGAGGATAAAAACGAAGATTCTGTAACTCTAATGGCTAATGATGATAAATGTCTCGTAAATCCAATAAAAGTGAAAGAACTACACACAAGCATTAAAATCTTGAGGCTATAGGTTTTATTGAAATGAATGTGGAACTTTTGAAATACGTCCTAGAAATCATTAAATATAGATTAATAACATTTTCAGAATTTCAAAATAGAAATACTGACAAACACCAGAATATTGGCAGAAAGTAGTAATAGTACCAACATTTTAAGAAAGGAGATGGAGAAATTGCCGCAATTATATAAAATATGCCATATATAGCAGAACACATTCTTGAAGAACAAAATGGCTTCAGAAAAAACAATCTTGCATTAAATCTTATTGTTGACAAACACACAGAATACCTTTACGGACGCTCTTTAACATCTCAGATCATCAGCGTCCCATTCAATTCAGGGCGTGAAATGGCCGACAAATTTTGCTCGGAGGTCTCTTCTTTCAGGCTTGAGGTTCTTTATCGTGCCGTAAATGTACGACATGAGACCCACGGCTTTACTTCCCTTCCGAAGGAAGCCATACTTAGGATTTTTACTCCCGAAAAAAATCCATCGATCCTGGCCGGGTTTGAACTCGCGATTTTGGGTTTGCCAAGCAAGTGTGGTTAGCACTACACCACCAGGATCGACTAGGGCCCATGGTATAACTCGGATTTGACTCGGCGCGGCCACTTCTGCTATAAAGCCTGTTTAAACTTGGAAAAGGCAGTCGATTCAATCAACTAAGCAAAATTACGGCAAACTAAGCTGGATTCAGCAACATTATACCAAATATTTTATTATATAAAGTAAACAATGGTATAACAGAAGATAACAATAGATGTGAGACGAGGATGCTCTTTATCGGCCACATTATGCGATAGAAGGTAGAAGGGAACACAGTGCCGTACATAAAGGTGTTTTTTGAGCTTAATTAGGGAAACTAAAATATCTAAATACCTTTTAGAATATATATTTTATATAGAAACAAACGGCAACGCTGCTTAGTGTTCTGCATGGTTAACTTTGCAGATACTCGGTATGAGTTTGTTTTCCAGACATTATCAAGTAATTCCTCCTATTTCGCTTACATAGCCGCACTAAGCTGAAAACAGACAGAAATGAATGGACAGAAATTGGCATCCATTCGACAGACGACATAATTTAAGATATTTAAACATCAGCATTAGTGAACAATTTGGAAAGCGAGCGCGATTGCTCCTAAATATGAATTAGAAAGTTAGGACAATTAATGTAACTTTAAATTTAAGTCTGTTAAGTTTGGCAGGACAACATGGCTGGCTTCATACCCAAGATCGTGACCAGTTTGACAATATTTACTTGTTGGTGACATGATATAAAACAGAACAAGCAACAGTGTATACTACAACGTAAGTTATTAATATTGTAGTTAGATCATTTTTATTCTTTTTGCTGTAGACTTCTATTTTAAATATATGTTTTATTCTGTTATAGAAACACTAAAAATTACAATAAAGAATGCAAGGTTCCGCATAAACAGAACAATTACCTAACTATACATGGTTGTATAAGAACGTCACATGCAACGCAAAACCGGTGCGACCGCTCGAGAATTAAACAGTCTTTTCTCTGCGCATGTTGATCTCCAGAAGATACGTGCGCTTTTACCGAGGTATTGCTTAGTTGTGTCCTTCATCCTGATATTCCCGCTAGTGTTAGATCTTGTAACATATTTCAGTGTACTTCATAATTACGTGATACTCAGGTTAGTGTAGGACAATCGCTGTTCCCAAAGAATTTGCATCGCTGTGACAATGTCAGACAGGCTTTTATCTTACTGCATCTATAAAACAATAGGGAACCTTGCGTAATAAGGGTTCATTTCTCTTTACAGTTGCGCAGTCGTTTCTCATTCATTACTTTTGTTGCACCTTGTCTCAGATCTTGGAATATAAGCTACATATTTATTTTATCATAGCAAAAGTACAAAGAATGCAGATTTTCATTAGTATCAAGAGCATATTATAAAGCTAGGTAAATGCTTTATGTTCCTTATGAACAGGTTTGCTTGCTCTCTCCTTATTTATCTCTCTTTCGGTGTGCTACAAAATAGAATTTCTATACTAGTCACAAAGCTAGTAGATAGAAAAAGTTTAATATTTCATAGATTATAATCAAGATCGCGGGTTCGAACCCGGCCGGGATCGATGGCTTTTTTCGGGCGTAAAAGTCGGAAGTATGGCTTCCTTCGAAATGGAAGTAAAGCCGTGGGTCCCATGTCGTACATTTACGGGACGAAAAAAAACCTCAAGCCTGAAAGAGAGGCCTCTGAGCAAAATTTATCGGCCGTTTCACGCCCTGAGTTGAATGGGACGCTGATGACCTGAAATGTTAAAGAGCGTCCATAAATAAATAAATAAATAAAATAGATTATAATTATTAGCCATCCAATTATTCTTCATAATCATCATTATCATCTATTTTTCTTCCTCCTCCTCCTCCTTCTCCTCTTCTTCTTCTTCTTCTTCTTCTTCTTCTTCTGATACATAGTACTTATCATTTGTATGTAGCTTTATTAAAAGCCTTCGAACTGTTTTCCAAGAACAGTTGGTTATATTTTACAGAGAGATAAGAGGTCATTATTCTTGGCATTTGAAATTGGATTGCTGCTCTCTTATGGAGATTTGAGGTTGGTCATGATGCCATTGCAACGTCATTATTTCTTCCACAGTGCATAGGTCGAAGCTCTTTATCTTAGTTCCCGTTAAATCTCAATGCAAATGGCCTGGCCTTTGAAGAATTTAACCAACACACTTTCTATCAACTAAATCGGTTTCGATTAACATCTTTCTTCCTAATGTTCAAGTTGTCTTCCTCAAACTCTTTCAGTTTTAATGTCTTCATGTCACAGAGCTTTCCTTACTCTCTTGTGTTCTCTTGCTGTCACGGAATTCCATTTCACCACTAAAAGCTTCAAATCTATGGTTTCTAGCGACAAAAGCGCAAAACTACTACCAGAAACGCTTTTGTTCAAGCTTTGTCCTCCACCACACCTGTCACAGTAGAACCTAACCTAACCTAACCTAACCTAACCCATAGTAATCTTGAACTCTGGCCTTCACGTTACATAAAACATTCTCCTTGAAAATATGATGGGACAGTTCCCTTTTATTTAAAAATGCAACATTCTTTAAGTCGCTTGGACAAAGTGTAGATTGTGTTGCAGATCGAAGTTGCAAATAATTACTTCTCTTTTTGATTTTGGTGCTAAATTTAATTGATTTTCTCCTTTCAACTTTAAGTATCTTTTTCAACTCTATGTGTTTCGTTAAAGTCTGCATTTGTTATTTGTGTGCCTGGAATGTACAAGTAGGTAAGTAAAGACGCTTAACTGTTGCATTACAAATTTTGACTGTTTTCATAGTACATATATTTTACGTCCCAAATATTTCAAATTTGAAACAAAATCTCACTTATGTCATAGCATATGAAAAAGCTTAGCTCAAGCAATCAGGGAATGTAAAGAACTCATTTTCATGCCAAAATGCAGTTACCTGTTGTAATATGGCAGCGATATGCTCAGTTTCACTTTCGTTTCTAGAGCGAACAAGGCTGTTCAGGCAATGCGACTGAGGTAGTATATCGCATTGCTGATTTTTAACAATACTTTTTCCGAAGTTTAATTATTATTAGGTTAGACTTAAGGCAATTTTTTAAGGTTGAAACATATATATATAATGAATACCATCATAGTTTCTGCCTCTTTGCATTACAAATTTGACCTGTGGTACTTGAAAATTGTTTCTTATCCCTTTAGTACATAATATATTATAAGAAAAGATATCCCAACTTAAATTGACGAATAAACTTGCTTTAAGGTTGAATGCTTGTAATTCTTGTATAATTTTTTTTTTTTCGATAAAATTTTCCAGTGTACCTTTAGTACATATTACAATTTTGTACGTTATAAACTTAATATAATCACATTAACATATATGGCGGTTTAGGATATAATATTTTCTACATATTTTCTGGCTTAGCAGCACATTCGTAAGTGTCATCAACACAGCATTTATGTATCGATCGTTTAGGACAGGAGGAGGAGGCTCCGTTAGTGCAACAGACCTTGAGAAAGTGGTCACAGAAGCGACACGGATGAAGATCAAGGCCTGAATTCCCGGAGATGAAAACACGGATGTCTCGTGAGTCATCCGAATTAGACGGATGGAGAGAGTGTTCCACCCACTGGACTGAGTCAAGTTGAAGGTCTATAGTTCACTGCAGCTGCGGGGGGCGAGAGAAGAACAGAGGATACCTTGACCAGGTCTTGGCCACATACTTACGGTACCTCTACCACAAAATAGAGTAGTGAGTTTCTCATACTAAGATTCGCAGACCACATGTGGTCATGTGTAGTACTCTAGAACCTAGACTGAATACTTATTTAGTACAAATGAGCTTGGTACTCTAAAACCTAGACTGAATACTTATTTAATACAAATGAGCTTGGTACTCTAGAACCTAGACTGAATACTTATTTAGTACAATCAAGCTTGGTATTCTAGAACCTAGACTGAATACTTATTTAATACAAATGAGCTTGGTACTCTAGAACCTAGACTGAATACTTATTTAATACAAATGAGCTTGGTACTCTAGAACCTAGACTGAATACTTATTTAGTACAATCAAGCTTGGTATTCTAGAACCTAGACTGAATACTTATTTAGTACAATCAAGCTTGGTATTCTAGAACCTAGACTGAATACTTATTTAATACAAATGAGCTTGGTACTCTAGAACCTAGACTGAATACTTATTTAGTACAATCGAGCTTGGTATTCTAGAACCTAGATTGAATACTTATTTAATACAAATGAGCTTGGTACTCTAGAACCTAGACTGAATACTTATTTAGTACAAATGAGCTTGGTACTCTAGAACCTAGATTGAATACTTATTTAGTACAAATGAGCTTCGTACTCTAGAACCTAGACTGAATACTTATTTAGTACAAATGAGCTTGGTACTCTAGAACCTAGACTGAATACTTATTTAGTACAAATGAGCTTGGTACTCTAGAACCTAGACTGAATACTTATTTAGTACAATCGAGCTTTAGTCCTAGAACTACGCCAAAAATATCAAATTCATGAATGGTACCACAAAATTTTATCTGATAAAATAACTATGTTGAACACGGTTTGTAATCCCATAGCGTTGCATTTGTCCTAATTTATTTTTCTAGTTTTCAGTTAATAAGGTAGAACGATACAAAATATATTCTAAAAGCCGAAACAATATTTTAATAAAATAGTGTCCTATCTTGCTATTAAAAGTATGTTTTCTTATTTCGTTTCAGAAATTTCGTTTCAGAAATTTCCAATCTGAATAATCACATATTTAACACAACTCTCATTTGAACAAAAAAAAAAACTCGTAAATTTAGATACTACGTGAAGTTTAAAATTAATATTGATTTAATTTTAGGTTTAGCCCCTGGCCCCCAGCCAGTCCACTTTGTAATTTGAAACGACATCCTTATACAGACTTTTGGTACTGAAATTTGCTATATATGACGGTATTATAAATTCCTTAATCCAAGATTCTATACCTTCCCGTTAATGCCAGCCAGTTCTAGCTTTCAGCCTGGAAGGAAAGTCCCCAGCATATTGCCACAGAGACGTAACTTAACAATATGGGAGAAGAAGGTTTTACAATTCCTACATGATTTATTAAATAATAAGATTTGTAAATATAATACACACATCGAATAAATCTATGCTGAAAACAACATGTAAATAAGCATTATCTATTGCAGAAAGGCACATACTCTCAAAATTTTATCTCAATAAATTGATGATACAAGCAATTAATAAAACTTCTCTCTTAAATAACATGGCAAGTACATTTTATTTGCTAATAATCACATACTACACAAACGTGATTTTCTAGGTCTTCAGGTTAACAAATACTTAAATTGGAAAGCACAGACAGATTATGTTATACCAAAACTAAAATTAGTAACTTATGCGCTTCCTCCTTGTACCATATTAGTTTCGAAAACACAGCCACGGGGGCCGAGGTCGTTAAGGCGCGGACTCATGAGCGGCAGATCTGGGGTTCGAATCCCGCCAGGACCGTCCTCCCTGACTGAGGTTTTTTTTTCTGATTTTCCTCAGTCCTCATAAATGGCAAATGCCGGGGAGGTACCCTAAACTTAGACCTGTAACGTTTCTTTGCTTAAAAAAAATCCTTTCCCAATATATCATTTCATGTATCATCAGTGTTCATCACCTGTGATGCCTCAGTAGTAAAAACGAGCGTTAAATACCATTAAAAAATCTTAAAATAGCATTGACGAAGGTGATCCCAGGCTCCAATTTTATTTTGTTTTTCAGAAAGTAATAATTATAGTATTTATTTAAATTTTGCAACCAATTATTTGCAGTTTTTAACATCATTCCATTTTTTATTTATTTTTTCTCTCTCCCTTTCAATTTAAGGAGTATAATAATAAATAATCCGAATGCTTGCAAATGGTGCGGTATCGGCAAATAGTTGTCGAAATCGTACCTTGTTAATTTTAACAGAAGTCTGTGTGTTTACAGCGTTTTAGGTTATAAATTTATATGATGATGGAAAATTAAATATAATAAAATCTTACATAAAACGCAAAAGTTATGTTAAAATTAATCTAAATCTTTAAGAATGTGTACATTAAATAAATGAGATAGAAAAGTTCCCAGTGTATTGCTTTACATTAAACGATAAAGAAGTTTACATTAAATAAAAAGCTCTAAATAACTGCAGAACAATAACAAAAGAGCAAATAGCGTACAAACTGATAGTGCTTCAGTGTTCATTTCTTACAGAGCTTTATCGTCTTCATCAATAACTGCACACTCATCATTAAAACCACTTTAGAGCATATTATCGTACTCACCACACATAAAGTAAAATCAATCTTCTTTCCTTACTTCAATAATGTTTTCAGTAGAACTATACAGCTATTTTTTAGCTATTTGCACTTCCGTTTTATCCTTGTCTATTCTTTTTCCACTTGATACCACCGCCACGTGTGGCCGAAGTCGTTAAGGCGCGGACTAGTGAGTGGGAGGTCTGGGGTTCGAGTCCCGCCAGTACCATACTCCCTGAATGAGGTTTTTTCCAGGTTTTCTTCAGTCCTCATAATGACAAATGCCAGGGAGGTACCCTAAACTTAGGCCTGGAACGTTTCCTTCCTTAAAAATAAATCCTTTCCCAATATATAATTTCATCTCATGTATCATCAATGTCCATCGCCTACGGTGCCTCTGTAGCAAAAATGGGCGTTAATCTTTCATTCCACTTGATTCCCGATTTGTGGTGTTGTTTACATTTACTTTTGATTCTAATTTTCCAGATATATTTAGTAAGGGCATAAATGTAAAACATAAATGTAGTAAGTGATGTTTGCGGACTGTTAATGGGTACGCTTTTGATGTAAACTTTTCTGGTTGACGGTAGAAATGCTTTTCCGTTGTGCTTCTCGACGCTGGGTGTAAAGTTTATCCGTCAGAACTTGGAGCAAAAACAGGTTCAGAGATAACACCGCGATCTGGTGCTCATATGTGTTGCTCGAAATGCACTTGAAACATCGAGCTGTGATACTGTTCTGTCCGGATTAACGCATATCCACTTTTTGATTGCTTCAAGAGGTCTGTAATGGCTGTAATCCGTGAGTTGTGTTTCCTGGCAACTGTAGCATCATTACTCCCTTTTTACGGGCTAAGTTTTGAGACTTTTGGAGAACACTTCGCAATCAACTGTCATGGCAACTTCTAAAATAATGTAGGACTCTCCTTCCCTTCCGCTTTGTTCAAAATCCTCCCGATCTCCACCCCTCAGTATATCGCCTCTCGCATCGCATATCTCAAACCCGGAATATGACTTTACTATCTATCCCTCGTCACCGAACACATTTCTATTCAACCTCATTCAGCGTGTCAGTTCCCAGAATCTGGAACTCCCTTCATCCTGAAGCCAGAGATTTTTGAACAATAAAACAATTTAAACTTAAATTGTCATCCCAACTATATGAATCACAACAGTTGGTCTCTCGCTTCTTCATCTTCTTCTTCCATTTCTTCTTCTTCTTCTTCTTCCTCTTCTCCTTCTCCTTCCTCCCCCCTTGTACGCGAGAAAAATTATTGAAGAGCAAGTGGGGTTTTAATACCACCTTAATCAACTTTCTAACTATATTAAAATATATAATATTTACATGCATATAGCTTTAATTTGGCTTCTTATATAACTATATATATATATATATATATATATATATTGTACTCTGTGTTTTTGCTGGTTTTTCGCTTGATAGAGTGGAAGAGAAGGCCCCATGTCCTCAACACCTACCAGAGTAAATGAATAAATGAAACATTTTTATGATCTTACTTTAAGAGTCCCTGTTGATTGCAAAGCACATGTAAAAGGATTCTACCAGTCTTCAAAGACACGCTAGAAACATTTTTGGGCAGGTCCATCAGAATCACTTCCGCAGTCTTCACCACTGGTTCTGATTATGGAAAATGCTTCCCACGACGGTGAATCTTCAATTTGGAGAAAAGGAAAATGTATGGACTGTATGGAGGGTGAGGGACGCACTTCTATTGATATTCAGCTACAATATTGAAACGTGAGGTCTCCAGCTTGTTGCCTTTTGAGTGTGATATCGCGTTGCAAATTTTAAGGACATCTCTTTAGTATTGCCCAGTTACAGCTGTGATAAAATTAACAGGAAATACATTTACTATGGCTAACTGTTCTTAAAACTCATTCTTAAATTCTATTATTTGTAGTTTCCACTGAAACGTGGATCGTATAACAAGTACTAACTTTTTATCCATAACTCTTTTACCTTCCATTTCTACGTAATTATCTACTGCAGCGCAACGGCGCGGTATGTGAATAAAAGCAAACAGAAAGAGACGGTAAAATATTTCGTGAAATAAAAATTTATTTCAAGAGTATTTGATGTAAATGGAACGGAATGTTTTTTTTTAAATAATGTTTAACGCCCGTTTTTACTACTCAGACACCACAGGCGATGGACATTGATGATACATTAGATGAAATGATAAATTGGGAAAGCAATTTGTTAAAGAAGGAAACGTTCCAGGCCTAAGTTTAGGGTATCTCCCCGGCATTTTCCATTAATGAGGACTGAGGAAAACCTGGAAAACACTTCGGTCCTGGCGAGATTCGGACCCCAGACCTCCCGCTCACGAGTCCGCGCCTTAACGACCTCGGCCACCCGCTGCGGTATAACAAGGGTAATAATACAGCACATATGCATTAACCATTGCTCAAAAGTCAAAGAAGCAAATCAAATATCATTACATTTATTTTTAATATTTCTTTAACATAATTAATGCATAGCTCTGAAGTTTCATAACCAGAAAACTGAAAATTGATCTCGGTATTTATTTAAAAGCAAAACCTGCAATATATTCCATTGTTACTTCAGTATCCACCTCTAAGGCGTTTAGCCCAGGTATCTGAAAAGCAAATCAGTGCTATTTCTCGTGGCAAAGTTTTTTTTTAATTATTACAGCACTTGGATTTGTTTGAAAAAGATTATGATAGTTAAATGGTGTGCAGTCTTATTAAGAAACGTTCCTTTCATCTGTTTAATTAACCTCCAAAATACATTCTTTTCATTTAAAGAAATATAATATAAATAAATCCTGCCGACCGAAAGCTGGTATGCACTGTCAGCAAAAATTATAATATCCTTCCACGCTTATGTTGGGGCGAAACGGGAGGAAATAAGACATCATGACTGGACATGGACATAGGTGGAGGGAATAACTTTTTTTTATTTGATTTGTTTTATTTACGGACGCTCTTTAACATCTCAGGTCATCAGAGTCTCATTCAAACCAGGGCGTGAAACGGCCGACAAATTTTGCTCAGAGGCCTCTCTTTTAGGCTAGAGGTTCTTTTTCGTGCCGTAAATGTACGACACGGGACCCACGGCTTGGCTTTACTTCCCTTCCGAAGGAAGTCATACTTTGGATTTTTACGCTCGAAAAAATCCATCAGACCTGGCCGGGATCGAACCCGCGATCTTGGATTTAGAAGACAAGTATGGTTACCACTACACCACCAGGACCGATGTGGATGAAGTTAGGCGTATACATTGAAGCAAACATCTTTATTACTCCCACAATGCACAACGTCTTATTATTATCATTAAGGCAGCTTATATACAATTAAAATTATTGTTGCTTGAAAAACCCTCTTACATTTATTGTTAACCGAAATAACGGATGTACTGAGCATAAATTTTGTGAACTATTTATAAAAGATGAGTAATATGGCGAGTTTGCTATGGTACAAACACGTGCGTCTATTGATATCGCATTTCAGCTTTCGTTACACAGAGAATACGTGTCAGCATAACTTCCGCTGATATACTGTTTGTTTCTTACTAACCTTCACGCTTGTTGTGGAGAGATATCAGTGACGGTGAAAGTGCTTTTAAACAAATTCTCTCGTTTTAATTGTTGAGAATAAACGGAAATCTTGAGAGGTTAATAAAACAACATCCGCATGTGGAAATACTGCAAAATTTTAAAAATAATACAATTACAGTTCATGAGCAAATGTGCGGAGTAGAATTATTAATATATAAAAGTTAGAAACGTTTGCAATAATCTTCACCGCTATTATTATTTACACTACATATTTTATAAACTAAAAAGTAATGTTTATAGCAATATAGCTGAAAAATGATAAGAAGAAGTTCAGCAATAAATGAATTACCTCTCAAATAGTGCCAATATTTCTAATGGCTACATGTTCATCTTCAATCGTAGTTGACAAATGAAGGCGCTAAAAGTAAACAACTGCGTGACAACAGTGAAACAAGGTGGGGTAAAAACAAAGGAAGAGTACTAAACAACATGAGAATAAAAAGTATTAATATAAAGTAATAAAAATATTGACTTAGTGGTGTACACACTTTATGTAAAAAAACATTGAAGTTATGTCTTTATCCTTAAGGTAACTCTCAGGGACATGAGTTGATAAATCATCAATTAGTGTTAAATTAAACATATCAACAAATTCCTTTCAGTGGGACAGAGCATGTTGGGCAAGTCGTAGTCCGCTGCAGAGAGGCGTGGAGTAGAGACGTACATTCGTGCTGCGCTTCGTGTTGTGCAATTCGGTTTTTGTCAGTTTTTTCTTACTTGTCATTTTTTTTTATATTCTTTGGGGGAATAATTTCATAGTTATTCAGTACATTGCAATCATGAACAAGATCATACGAATAAACACTTTAAAAGCTACTTTCGATAAAAGTAAGCCTCGGCCTACGCCATTAGATGTACATCTCTGGTTGGATACTGCCCTACGTATAGCCGAGGATCAACTGGACACACTTCAATTAATTGGTAAGCAAAATGCAGTATTTATCAAGTTACACAGTAGAGTATTTTTCGAACAGTTGTTAAATATACATCAGGGCACAACTCCCTTTGTAACGAAGACGGATCTGTGACTTCCGTAACGATTAGTGATGCCAGTGCGTTTAATTTACCCCCGGAATTATCAAATTACAGAATAGACCAAGGTTTACAGGTATATGGCTCAGTAATTAAAATTGACAATGAACATTGGTATCTCGGCTATAAGTATCGTGTGCAAAATGGTATTCGTTTTATTTAAACTGATTTGAAAAAACCTATTCCATCTAATTTAATGATTACAGGTCACGAGGCTTACATTAGTTACGCAGGGCAACCACCCACATACAATACATGTGATGAAACCACTCATTTCCGTGATCGTTGACCTTACAAGAAATTTACCTCTAAGATCCCACAAGTACCTCGTCCAACATTAATGAGTGATCTATTTTCTGAGAAAAATATTACTCTCAGGAAACTTCTGCTTTCAGCTCCATTCAACTTGACCAACGGGCAGACGCTCTCCCCCTCCCAAGCCCTCTTAACAGCTGGTGTCTGCATTAGAATCCATGAGCCCGACCTTGCTGCTGTCGCAACGGCATCATATACATACCTACCTACCTACCTACCTACCTACCTGTAACACTGACAAGGCAGCTACTGCACCATCGCATGAAGAGGAGATAAACATAGGACCAAATGCTAATAAACACAAAGTGAAAGATCCCAACCTACGGTGACTCCTTTAATGACTTGGATGCTGAGACTTTACTAATTAATAAACCAGCGATTTCACCGCCACGGTTGGTCGAGGTCGTTAAGGCGCGGACTCGTGAACGGGAGGTCTGGGGTTCGAATCCCGCCAGGACTGTCCTCTCTGACTGAGGTTTTTCCAGGTTTTCCTTAGTCTTCATAACTGGCAAATGCCGGGGAGGTACCCTAAACTTAGGCCTGGAACATTTCCTTCCTTAAAAAAAATTCTTTCCCAATATATAATTTCATCTCATGTATCATCAGTGTTCGCCGCCTGTGGTGCCTCTGTAGTAAAAACGGACGTTAAACATTATTTAAAAAAAAATTAAAAATGTATATACATATTTTCCGTAATACTACTCGGGTGACGCGACTATACCATGCTTGCTTCCGCAGTTAATTACTTTTTCTTGTCAATATCTACACTAGTGGAGTCATTTTCATCGGAAAAATCTGCCGAAGCGGGTAATAGATGGTGCGCCAATGGCTTATCAAAATAGTCAGACTAAATTCCCAAGTATACAAATCGCTAAAAATTAAAAGTAGTTTATTCCATTAACATCTAGTGTGGGTCTTTAAACACGAGAGGCGAAGTGTCCTTAAGGCTGCAGAGTTGATCCTATCCAACGTTAATGTGTTAATTTTTATTAGCAAACTGAAATATTTCCTTATTTCAACTAGGTATTGTCTGTGACGTAATAGTCTATCGCCAATAGTACGGTCGAAGGCTCAGGCTGCCTTACACAAGCGCAGTAATTATTTTTCAGGTAACTTTCAGCGAGAAGTGAAGGAAATCTTTTATAGGAATTTTCATTACTGTGTAGACTAGCCTTGGGTTCGGCCCAGTTGCTTAGTCTGCCGTATTCTGGGATTTTGTAGAATATTTATTTAGAGCAACATCAATACGATATCATTTTAATACATAACATTCCCCTGTTATTAGTTTTATTGTGGTAATATGAAATTGTTTGTTTATTTTAATTTTACTGTAAATAGCTCTTATTATGACTCATTATTTCTAAAATTATTCTTAAACTCCCTCAATAATATTTTGGTTCATGGGGCACCGCGGAGTATACGATAGCCTGGTAACTCTTCGTTTATAAGCTTTTCTATTTCTACATAATTATCATCTCCGTTGGAACGGCGCAGTATCTTACTAGGATTATAGAGAAAGAGATGTTAATAACTGAGTTAAACAGAAAAAGGACCGGAGGATTGATTTTTTATACAAGCACTTTTAAAATCCAAGATAGAATATTTATTAATATTGCATCTAATTTAATTTAATTATCACGCATGTGCCGACAACACGAGGGGCAAAAGAGTATTATTCTCCCCGAAGAACTCGACACTAAGTGGATGAAAATTGTCTGTCTATTGTAAATGTATTTATTTTAGGTACCTTCAGCTAAAAGAAAGTATTACATCAACTGATACTTTGAAATTATAGTCTTGGTTGTATCGTTTAGCATTTTTATTACGATAGGAGGCAATATCAAAGAAAACACTGAACATCTTACATGTGTCGGGTCGTTCGTTACAAGGTCGAGTATGCTGATGATAAAGTATGCCATTAATATCATGTTGCATTTTTTATTCTTGTGAGAACAGCGATAGGAAACGATCAATCTGCAGGCGCTGATACGTAAATATATTAGACTTAAGTTTGAAAAATATATTAATTATATTGACTGTGTTCAAAATATATGATATGTCTAATTAACTAATAGTGAAGAACAGCATGTTTCATGTGCATTCAATAACTTTGTCACTATGAGTAATTTAGGGAATTCAGAAAGCTCCTCGGGTTCTCTGTTATTTAAACTACTATAGTCACAGTGCCATAATTTTTAACATGAATGAATTTTATTATAACATTACGGGAACAATTTTAAGATCTGTTTATTATAAAGAAGACTTTCTGTTAATTTCGACATCCCATTCTATACAAAAATCACCTTCGCCTTCTTTTTAATGGAAAATATATTAAATAAAAGAAACTCTATAAAACGTGTAAAGCTAAGAGTAGTTGTACAAGGACTTCGTCTATGAACTTTATCAAAATGCGTTACTTATTAAACTATTTAGCGAAAGCTGAGATATGTCAACAAAAGCACGCGCTAATGTTTTTATTTTCCTTCTTTCGTAAATCGTTTTTCAAATATCTGCTCAGTTCGGCCTATTATTTAGGTTAGTAATCACATTAAAAAGATGTAGGAGGTTTCCTAATAATAGTAATTCTAATTGTGTATCGATGATACACATTGTGAAACTAATATAGAAGTGTTTGGTTTAATGCACACGCCTTATACCCACCACCTCTGTCCATATCCAGTCATAGTACTTCATCTCTTCCTCTTGTCCGTCGTTCTACCCCAGTATAAAAGGCAGCGGCTATATTAGTTGGCGGTGCATATCAACTTTCGGTAGACAAAGTATAATAGAAACTTAAATTTGTTGCCTAATGGCATTTTGAGATCTTAGAAAATGTCCTTCTGTCCAATAGACAAAGTATAATAGAAACCTAAATTTGTTGCCTAATGGCATTTTGACATCTTAGAAAATGTCCTTCTGTCCAATAGGCGGTATATCCATGTTTATTATTTAGGTATTTTAAAAAATTCATAATTTAAATAAATCGTGTGCTGACTGAAAAAAGCGAATGGATAATGGATCATTATTTTGGCTTTAAAATAAATACTGAATCTATCTTATTTAGCTAATAAATGCGTGACAAATCACCCAAATCAAACAGCATAAAATATCACCTGTTTATTTTACATTTTGTAAAAACAGTTTGTTAAATTGAACAAACTAATTAGGCCAAATATCTGACGTTAAAATAATTTAAACGTTAATCTGGTTGCACTGCATTTAAAATATAAACTATAAAGGAATAAGAACAGAAATTTATTTTATATGTAGAAATCTTTATACAAATGTCGTTATTGGCATTTTTATGGATTGTCTGTGTCATCCTTGTTATTTGTTTTGCTTACTATTTTACTGACTTTCTTTAACACCGTTTGAACTCTGATTGTGAGGAAATAGCCTGGCAGTCAGTTAATATTAATCAGCAGAGTATTTAATGTTATAATAAGTGCAAGTAATATGCACTTTGTTGCTACATTTGCAGTTGCTTTTCTATTCATTAACACATGTCCAGAGAAGTAGCACAAGCGACTTACGCATGTGGTAAGTGTGAAATCCGCTAGAGAGCTCTGCCTCCATGCATTGGTCTGATTTCTATTCCTAAAGCTGAAGTTGAAGCATAACTAGCGCGGTACGTGAATGAAAGAATTTTACACTAACTGTTCTTCTCAGCTAGTAAGAAATTGTTTTTAATGCCGCATGGTCGGAGTTATGAATCCAGCTGCATACTTTAACCCTATCAATCCAAAGGTCGCCCGCTACCTTCAATCCATCAGTCACAACACACAGGTGCAGCGATTAAGCTCAAGTACATTATTCTTGCAGCCAGCCCAGTTCATTCCCATTCTCAGAGATCAAGGGGGGCAGACAGACTGGGTATTCTAATGTACAATGCACTGCGCCAGGAAAGCTATTAAGTTTTGGTTATTACAGGATTTAAGACCATTCAACTTTATCATAACATTAGTGTACAGAAGGTGTTATTTTTATTTTATATTGCTTTCTGTTTGCTCATAATGATTATTTTACTGACTGCGACTAGTAATGTAACAATTTAAGTTTCGAAACCGACTCAAGGCGTATACTTTTTTCTATCATTAAAACCCTTAGTTTCCTCCAGACCGTAAACTACCGCCTATTTACTGCATTTTAATGACCTTTATAGGCTATATACTTCGTTATCAGATGACGTTGGCGATGGCTACAAACCGTAGGTTATATACCCGCTCATCTTAGTTAACGCTTAGCCTGGCAGAGGTTATGCCTTCAGTGTTGAACTCATAACCTAAGATAAGGGCTTCATGTTTTAACACTAACTAAATAGTACGTATTGATAAAGAAACGCTGAAATTTTGTTTTTTAATAAGGAACACATAGCTTGGTAAAATGATATTATATAACCTAACTACATCATTAGAACTCCTGAGTGTGATGTTTTGGCCCTTAATATTGCATACCTTGTGCCCTTCATCCACTATGCAATCGGATTCTATATAAACTATAATAATAATAATAATAATAATAATAATAATAATAATAATAATAATAATAAAGTCTTCAATACCCCGTTAAGCAATCTAGATGCCTATTCCAGGACATATATTACAGTTTTTCTATAGTTTATTGCATTTTTCCTTCTCTCTTATATAATTATTTGTATAGATTATATCTATATTTAACTAAACAAAAGTAATTAATAAAAATTATTAACAACAACACAAATAAACGGTTACAGTGCTGGTAACCAGCATCCCTAAGCTAAATTTTTACTTAAGCTATCTATTCCCTTTATCAATTTATTGAGTTATAGATATTTATATTTTATAACTATTCTGCTACACTTTATTTATATCACTTTCACCTTGTTCACTTTTATATGTTCACTTAAATTCCCTTTTCTATCTTCTATCCAAAACAACACCTCACTTATCTTCACTTTACTCCTGAGTGTTCAAATTATGACCAATAACAATTTAAACTAACCAATAGCAACGCTATTTACTCACCACACACTACTCGCTTAAACTTTCACAACATTGTAAACCTTCGTAGTTTCCATACTTCGTCCTCTTCTCCTTCCCTCTGTGGCTCACCAATCCATCCTGATCCCCTCTGCTCCTGCCTGCATCTTCACACACCTGAATCCTCCCTTCGCCGTCTCCGTTCTTCCCCTTTGGTCACCGGTCTCCCCTTGTTGTTTAAATTATAGTTCAATGGGTATTATTGTTAAAGTCGTTAATTTTATTTGTTTTCTTGTTATTGGTTTGTTGATTGATGATGTTATCATGTCGTGTTATTGCTTATAATTTCTAGTATTTATAGTTGCCATTATTATGGTTTATATGGTTATTGTCAGTGTTTTTAGATTGTTGTCATCTCCATCTTCTTCGCCGTCACCTTCATACTTCTTTTTATTGATTTCATATTGTCGTTATTTATTGTTATCTTTATTGTTGTTGTGAGTAAGGTTACTGTGATCAAAGTCCATTACATCCCAATCTTCTTCCTCCTTCGCCACCGTCACATAGCTTGCATTTTCCAGTTCTTTAAATATTCTTCTGTAAATTCTTCTTTCTGCCTTCTTCGCCATCAGTATAAACTAGGGAAACCAGTTAACCTCCAGTAAAAGCATGATTCCGTACGGATAAGACTGCAGCTAAAGTTCCGCTGACGCAGTCAATTTTAACTTGCTCAGACGTATGTATCACGCTGCTTCAGTTATTTCTGTAGTAAGTGCGTGATAGACTCTCTACCCTATATTTGCGTATAGGTGGAGTATGCAGAATATTTATACATGACTGTTATCTGCAAAAGAAATCGTACTGTATCTCCATTAGGAAGTAAACTTTTCAGATTGGTGAACAAAACTCGAACCCAAAACGCTTTCATTTATAAGATGTAAGGACGAAAGAAACGGTGGGGGGGGGGGGGGGCGGAGAATTAACAGAGGAGAAGCTTGATGAAATAGGCTATCGAATATAAACATCTCGAAAGTGTTTAACAAGATTTCCCCGCAAGTTGGTACATCTGTCGGTAATGCGTATAAAGCCACTCAGCTGGTGCATCTTCATCCATATACTACTTATACACTTGCCTGAAATTAACCCCGTGGAGGCGCTGAAGCAAAATATCCGGGAGGAGGTTTACAATAGGAGAAAGACTTGCTGCGAATGTTTTCAAAATCCTTTCAAAAGTATTTACGCACGTGCCACTTCGAGAATATATTATGTTGGCGGGTGCAATGTTAATTACTATAAATAAATAACGACATTATATTGCTCGGCAAGTGGCGAAACGTTAATGCAGTAACTTCCAGTTGGACAATAGCAAAATAAAGTTTGGTTTGCGCAACTGAATTAGGACCATGTATATATATTACTTGATTACATGTTATTAATAAGCAGCACTTTTAACATGGAAAACACGTTTTTACTGACAAATTAACGTAGATTTACCAAGTCAATAACTTGCATCCATACAAGTAGAATCCCCCATTTTCATTTTGCTTACAAGGTTTTTCAGTTTATCGACAGTGCAAGCAAACATGCTTCTAAACCGATCTGTTATAGCCCATAATTTTCACATACTATAATAAATACTAGTGCTTTGTAATTGTTCAGACATTAAATGAAATAAATTACGTTTATTATTATAACATATACTTCACTGTTTATGTTATAAACATGCTTCAGGTATAGTTGGTTTCCATAATAATAAGATCGCTTACAATTCTTTGAGGTTACAAAAAGACTGGAGAATTCTATTACCATTCTATTACAATTACTAATTACTACAATTACTAACTCACTTTTTAAAAGCAAAAGCAAATATGTTGTCATTACAGGCGGGAACAAAATTAGGCAGGACTACTATCTTTTGAACACTTATTATTAAAAACCACAGACAATTGAAAAGAAGAGATTAGTTCGGCATTTCTAAACTTATACGAGGGAGGTCCATAAGTTTCCGGCCTCGCCGATAAGGATTATCGCCTTCGCATAACCCTTATCTGGTGTATATTTTAACTGTTAAGTAAATAAATGTAACTATAACTTCCGCCCCGCTGTATTCAGTTGTTCAGATATAGTTGCACAAAAAAGCTATGTGTAGAAGATTGTGACATGTTCAAAATGGAGTTTCGAGCTCCTATTAACTTCTTCACAAAAGAACGGCTTACTCCAAATGAAATTAATGAGCTATTGGACGTTGTACATGGGGTAGCATCCCTCTCACATTCTACAGTAAAAGAATGGGCCAAACTTTTTCGAGGCTCAAAGTTACAGAAATAGCAGCAAGATTGGTCCTTTCTAAAGCAAGTCCTTCGAATTATTCATGAACATTTAAACATGAATAAGGTTAGTGCAAGATGGGTGGCTAAACTTCTTTCCTCAGTCCGAAAGCAGTAACGAGTCGTCTGTTGTCAGGCATCAGGCCGTGGCAACGAGAGAGAAGTTCTGCAAACCATTGTTACAGGAGATGAAACTATGATCCTCTACTATGATCCCTTGTCCAAAAGAGAATCAATGGAGTGGCGTAAACCTGGCGAAGCACCGCCTCTAAAGGCCAAGGTCACTCAGTCGACCAAGAAGATCATGGCCACAATATTTTGGGACTGTGAAGGAATATTCTTCATTGATTTCAAGGAGAGGAACATCACATTAAATGAGGAGTACTATGCTGCCCTACTGCACAGACTACGTGCTTTCACCAAAGAGAAAAGGCGAGGAAAGTTGAGGGGTGGTGTGCGCCTTCTTCACGACAACGCTCATGTGCACACAACTCTTGTTGTAAAGGAAGCTATGAAGAAATGTGGCTTCAAGGAGATTGATCATCCACCCTACAATCCAGATCTAGCTCCCAGTGACTTATTTCCTCTTCTCAAAACTCAAGAAGGACCTTCGAGGAAGGAAATTTAAGTGTCACGAAGAAGTGATCGATGCTGTTTATGCACCTTTTGCAGACAAGAATTCTTACTATTTTGAGGGGGGGATTGAAATGTTATTTAAATATGTGATAAATGTATTGCAATAAAGGGTAACTATATGGAAAAGTGAAATGTAGTTTTTGTCTTTATCATACCTAGAAAATGGTTAGGCCGGAAACTTATGGACCTACCCTCATATGTCCTGACCCAATTTTGATGGGTCGCGAAATGTCCTGATAGAGCAAGGAACCCACGGAAACACTAGCGTTTTAATAAACGTTCACAATTGCTTAATTAGAGCAATGTGTACTTTGTATTACAGTGCACTAATTTAATTTATGCATCCCGTGATGTTAAATATCCTTCAAAGGAGGTCTCGGATTTAAAAAGACTGAGTGGGTGAGTCATCGGCTCTATATTAATATTAATATAGCTTTTTTTCTTTAACTATAAGTTTCAAAATAAAAGTTGTTTTTTTTTTTTCTCTAGGTGTTTCAGGAAATATATAAACATGGGATACCCGCAAAGGGGAAAGCAGTACGGGCAATTAATATTTTATTTAATAGGTATACGTGGACAATTGTGTGATATTTTCATTGTATTAGATTGACTACAATATACGAGGAAAGTTAGATGGTCTTTGTTGTGTGCTTTAAATCCTTCACTCGCTAACAATTATTAAAGAATACTATTATAACATTTGTTTTAAAAGAACACATAGTCCAAA
This sequence comes from Metallyticus violacea, assembly GCA_030762175.1. NCBI lineage: Eukaryota > Metazoa > Arthropoda > Insecta > Mantodea > Metallyticidae > Metallyticus > Metallyticus violacea. The sequence goes on along the minus strand of CM060831.1, from coordinate 78,546,088 downwards.
TTTGGAAGTCTTTTGTTCATGTGTAAATATTGCAATATGATGCAGAAAGAAAACAGCCTCGTGTATTGAATCACTGAGTTTTGTTCAAAGTTTGACGGAAAGAAGAAGATTTTCTATTTGTTTAGATTTATTTACGGACGCTCTTTAACATCTTTGGTTATGAACGTCACATTCAATTCATGGCGTGAAACGGCCGACAAATTTTGCTCAGAGGTTTCTTCTTTCAGGCTTGAGGTTCTTTGTCGTGCCGTAAATGTACGACATGGAACCCACGGCTTTACTTCCCATCCCAAGGAAGCCTTACTTAGGATTTTTACGCCCTAAAAAGCCATTGATCCTGGCCCGCGATCTTGGGTTTAGAAGGCAAGTATGGTTACTACTACACCACCAGGACCGACAAGAAGAAGATAAAACACTGAGTACTAAGAACAGAAGGTGTAACCTTATTTTGATCACTTCACCATTGAAACACGTGATTAGTAGGAGTATAAAGGATTCGTATCTTGTCAGTCGCGGCTTGTAATTGAAGGCTTTAAGGCGGTGCCTTTCTAAAAATGTCTAATGAAAATTAAAAAATATATTAAAGATTTTAATTAAAATCGAGGTAATTACTACGTTTGTAATGGAAGGTTTATACGTATATGGGTATCAGTTCATCGAGAAAGAATAAAATCTGAAAGGTCTTTAATAATAGACCCGGTAAGGGGCCAAAGGGAATCTTTTTTGGTTTAAATAATTTCATCATGAATGTGAGTAGAATAATTTTACGCTATTATAATAGACTTCCATAGTCCCATGCTATTTCTTGTCCTTAAATATGACAAAAAGAATTGTATTTCAGTTTCAAACTACATAATACTATACGCGGATCCCTGAAACGCAATGCAATTTTTTCGAGTTATACCCTCATGTATTTTCATAGCACGCATGGGTTGCACAAAATTAAACATTATGTGCGTTTCTTTCCCTTAATTTCTAACATTTTCATTGCCGAATAAGCTACAAACTAGTCGATTCAATCGATAATATTATTAATGTATGTTTATTTTCGTATAGTTTGTAGTATCTGTTAGTGATTCTGAACTGCTGAAGGTAATATCAGTTTCAGTTACCGTGAGCAAAGTATTTCCGCAATGACAGTACAGCTAAGGGTGGCCGAGGTCGTTAAGGCATGAATTCGTGAGTGGGAGGTTCGGAATGAGTTTTTCCATGTTTTCTTCAGTATTCATGTATGGCAAATGTCAGGAGGGTACCTTAAATTTAGGACTAAAACGTTTCCATCCTTCAAAAAAAATATTTCACATATCATCAGTGTCAACCGCATGCTGTAGTAGTGATAACAGGCGCTAAACGCTATTTAATTAATGGCAGTTAGTGAAAGAGAGGGAACAGTTTTCAAATGAAGTATCTGTAGCACATTTTCAATACTCACATATTTTTTAAATCAGCGGTTGCTTTTACCTAACTCTTAATTTGTAATTGGGTTGCCTATTCCACAAAGTTATACGGCGATTCTGGGACACTGTATTTACGTTAATCTTTCCTAAGGCTTCTCATTAATAGTTCACAGCATTTATGAATGAAGTGGCTTGATGTTGTGTGTTAAGACACCCGTCAAGGATTATGGGAAATGTAATTATTATTATATTATTTAGCATGTGTGTTTAGTTCGTATAATATCCTTAAGTACTTAAAAAGCACAACGCAAAAAACGGAGAGGAGCAGAGGGAGATTATTGAATGATTCTATTGAAAATTTTAAATTACGTTTGCCCTTGGAAACCTTGCGAGCGCCCCTAAATTATAGTTGATGCGAGAGCTTAGTAATATTCATGATAAGACAACGCGGAAACAGTTGGACGAGGAAGTTTAAAATGATATTTAGATGAAGCAACCGTTTGATTATTCGACAAGGTGAACCTCCATAATGCGCATATATGGAGAACTGATAACCTTCACGTAAATCTAGAGGAATGTTGTGACACACCCAAAGTCGATGTGATCTGCACATTTTGTGTCAAAGCGCTTCTCCCTTTATAACAGCGCTGACTGACTGCTCATCTTGACAAAAATAACGGTTAAATTTTACAACAAGACGACGCACCACCTCATTACTGTTATCTAGTCCCTAGATATCTGAACAAGCTGCCACTGTATTGGACGCACAAGCCTTGTTACCCTCGCCACAAGACGTATTTTCTTTGGAGGCAAAAGGACAGTGTTTTCGTTCTCTTGTTTTCCGCTTATACGATCGAGCTGCAAAACTTTACACATTTGGTGCTCCTTACTCTGGGATTGTCTAAAAATGTTGCTAATGAAGTTGTTCTGCTTAAAGTTCCCCCTAAGCTGTAATCTAAATATTTTCCCGATTACTTTGTTTTACCACGACTATATTGTCTTTGAAAATTAAAAAATTCTACAGAACCTGGAAAAATTACGCAAGCTTCTACGCCTAGTTGTTAAAAACTGATTTTTTTAATGGTAAAGCCCGATTTTACTGCTGAGGCACCACAGGCAGTGAACACTGGTGATACATGAAATGAAATTATGCATTGGGAAAGGATTTTTTTAAGGAGTCGTTCCAGGCCTAATTTAGGGTACCTTCCCGGCATTTACCATTTAGAGGATTGAGTAAAACCTGGAAAAAACCTCAGTTAGGGAGGACGGTCCTGGTGGGAATCTAACCCCAGACCTTCTGCTCACGAGTCCGCGCCTTAACGACCTCGGACACCCGTGGCGGTTTTTACTGATCTATATACAACTTAGATAAATAAACACTATCTATATATCCAATGGCAGGTGTTAAGTTTAAAATGTAACCCTTTTCATCCCTAGTCTCCCAATATCTGTCACATTCCATAATACAAACTAACAAAGTATCTCTGCAGATGATTTATGTCCATAGCTTCTTGCTTGTGGTACAGAACAAGGAATGATCCTATATTAATACAAAAAGGAACACTTTAGGCCTAATGGGGAATTAAAGTTGGTAGGTTTTGAAAGGGAAAGGCTTTGCCTAGCGACTGAGATGGGCTATACTTTTTGTCCTTTTTTATGTTTTACTCTCCGATATTGCAACATTTACGTAAATAAATAAACATAATTGTTACGAGGCTGGAGCCAGGAGCCTGGTATGGGGGGGGGGTCATATTCATGTACCACTTTCCGAAAAAGATTCAAGACATCAGCTAACATTGAGATAAGGGATATGAAATTTCTTGGTATCTTCCCTTTCCCTTTAAGGATGAATCAGCTGTCCAACAGTCGCTAGTGTACTTATTGACAAGCAAAAATATTGCAGCAAGCGAGACGAGCAGCGGGGTTGAACGCATGGCATAGTTGCGTCACAATACTATAAACTGTATTTGGCCTGAATAGAATTACAGAACTAAGTCATTAGCACTGAAAATATATATTGCTAACAATTACAGTGTTAGAAACAACATATAAATATTTTATAATTTGTTTAATATGTCGAACGAAACAACTGTAAGCAGTAACTATCTTTCCGCATCGAGCGTATGCATTATAAAGGCAGTTAGTTTCTGAATTGGCCACCGATAAAGTCTGCTTAAAAGGACAATAAATGCATATCTCCTTATTAATATCAACTGAGGAAGTGGCCCAAATAATGTACTTAGATATAATAATTGAAATGTTCAGAATTCTACAAGCTCGTGGTCAGTGTTTCTTCTAAGACTTGCGTCGCGAAGTCAACAAACATGCACTTAATATAAAAAAAAAAATTATGTATTTATTCGTAAGCTTACATTCTTTAATAGCTGAATAAAATATGTATTAAAATCCAATTTTAGTGAAGAATTATAGTAAAAACTGCAAATGGTAGGAGAAAAATTTGCCATAGTTTCCTGCGCAGTATCACTGTTTAAGTTGTATTATTTCTTCAAGGGGGGGGGGCAGTTGAAAGACTATAAGGCAAGCCCCCGAACGTATATCTGAAAGAAATACTATTTACATTCAGAAAATACTTAGATAGACATAATTATTTTGATTTCTAAGTGAAATACAATATCAAATATACTATCTATAGTCACGCTTATTAACAAAAAGTATGTTACGCCTAACATTATTTGCCAGAAAATGATCACTTAAACGTGTACATATTTGAGTTTGAAGTTGTATGCATACTTCAGAATATTATCATTTGAATGAAAAATCAATGAAATTATATCACAGCTTTTCACATTATGAATCTAATTTTACTTGGATATAGCACAACTTATAAAAATAATAAACCATAGAGCTTGCATATAGGTATGTACAAGGAGACACCAATGTTTGATAATTAAGTTGTCACATTCATGTACATATCTTTTGCTATTATTTGTTTTTATTTAAGGACGCTCTCTGATATCTCAGGTCATTAGCGTCCCATTCTAATGAGGATATGAAACGGTCAATAAATTTTGCTCTCTTCTTTCAGGCTTGAGGTTATTTTATGTGCCGTAAAGCTAGGACACGGAACCCACGGCTTTACTTCCTTTGCGAAGGAAGCCACACGTAGGATTTTTACGCCCAAAAAAATCCATCGACCTTGCGTCTACGAGGCAAACAAATATGGCTACCAGCAGACCTCAAAACCGATTTCGTTTCTTATGCAACCCCATTATTCGTTATATTTGAATTCAATGCTAAGTGAACAAATTAATATTAATAAAACTCATGCAACAGAATGGTTTATTGGGCAGAAATGTGCTACTTTGCACTCCATTACAAAACATATAAAAAAACTATGCATAATAAATTGTGAATAACTAAAAATTGCGGTATTTTGCAATCTTCAGGGACTGGAAAATTTGTATATAAAACAATCATTAGCAACTGAAAATGTGTGTGTGTGTGCGTGCGTGCGTGTGTGGCGCCCACTATGTATATAGGGTAAGAAAATATATTTTGTAGATTTAAGGTGAATAACGTAATTATGTATATTTTGTGCAGAAAGTAGGCCGATAAAATGGAATAAAATGTTTTTTTATGACTAAATTGATTTTTCGTTGACAATATCTCCCGTTTGAGGCAAAGGAGAAAGAACTAGAAATAAAACTGAGTAAATGTGAATATTAAAAGAATATACATGTATATTTAATAGGTTCAGGTAATATCTCACCAATAATAATTGTCATGTCACCGCATGGAATAGTTTGCCTAATCACTAGATGAATAGTGTGATGGATAATTGTTTTGTTATGGAACATGTATGTCTACCATGAGGGAGATTTCGGTTACCAAGAAAAAACTTCGACTATACTATTGTCCTACAGAGAGCAGAGAGACAGGTGATAAAAGCATCGCCACTAGCGCCATCTGATACGGAAGTAAGGATGTGAAAAGACCAATAATTTTGTTGTGGAGTTGTTTAACGTGCAGTAAATCTACTACGTGGAAACCATGGCTTAAAATGTTTTCAGAACTTGCGCTCAAGGTGTTTACGTATCGACTCCGACCGGGTTTGAACCAGCGAGCTTTGGTCCAGAGAGGTCAGGCGTTGTGTAGCGTGTGGTGGTGGACTTCGCTATCTGGAAAGGTTTCAGTCCTTACGTCTGGAGTGAGGAGCTCGGAGATGGGGAGGGGGGCTCAGCCGGGGTTGGAGTGTTCAGCGTGGAAACTTAGGAATCCTGGCTCTTGTCCCCTTCGTATTTTTTCCTCATTGAGTTTCTGCAGGATACAAAGGCCCTTCTGTGTCTGAAATACTCCTTAATGCTTCTAATTTAATCCAAGATTCATATTCGCGTGTCAAGAAAGCAGTAGAGAGCATACGTTCTGTGGGCATCCAACGAAGGGAGGGTGGCCAAAGAACAGTTTCGAGTTCTTACCGCAAGGAAGAGAGGAAAAACAAAACTGCATATACAAAAGAACCGTACAGCAAATTACTTTAAAGATACAATGAAAAGACCGAGAAGAAGATGGCATGTGCGATTATAATTCCTTTCTGTCAATTGCACACATAATACATAACATGGCATAGTCCACAGAGATACGATGAACACAAAGCAGGGAGTTGAGTAGGTCGATGTACTGACGCGCATTTGAAAAGAGAGCGCGCACATGCCCTAGCGCATATCTGTGCCACATCGTGTAACCCACAAGAAGTTACACATAAAACTCTTCCACAAATATTTTCCAGTGTTGCAATTATCTTATGTAATGCGAGGAAACAACGAACGCCAAAGCACGGATCATGAATTCTTCTATTACCGTTTGCGTTTTAGTTACAAGAAAACACGCTTATATTGTGGTGATAAAACTTCTCTTAACCGTATTACCAGAACTAAGCGTCTTCAGTGGCGTGCTTACAGCCGCCTCATATTATTAAGAAATAGCACGGAAGGGTACATAAAATGTTAATGCAATAATCGTACTTTGCTGTAAGTTATCAGTGAAGTTAATTACTCAACACTTTCCCCCCTTAGATTGAATTTTCTTCAATCCGGCATTGCCAATAGGAATTCTCTGAGGAGGAGGAGGAGGAGGAGGAGGAGGAGGATAAAACGTTTAGTTGTTGCAAAATTAATTTGATTGGCAGCTAGTGTAAATGTATCCACCATTCACACTGGATTGTTAGGAACTGAGGAGGATAATTCGATTCTTCAACCTTGCTCAACGGCTGGCCATTTGTGTCGACGCTCCTATGGGGATACCTCGGGGAGGGAGACACCGGGCAATCAGGCTGGATATACACGGGGTCCCAAAGATTGCTTCCATGTAAAACATCACAAACGTTAACGCCTGAGCTACACCAATTAGATAGTACACAGTTAGTGTAAAGCTCTTGCATAGTTTTACAATGTAGGTGCATTCACATTATTGATGCTACAAGACGTCGTCAATAAAGATTGAGAATAATCTTTTTAACTTACAAATTACAGCTGGCAGGCTTGGTATGGTCTTTTTCGAACTAGTCCCTATTGAGTTGTGTCGGTCCTGGTGGTGTAGTGATAACGATACTTGCCTTCTAAACCCAAGATCGCGGGTTCGATGGTTTTTTTCGGATGTAAAAATCCTAAGTATGGCTTCCTTCGGAAGGGAACTAAAGCCGTGGGTCCCATGTCGTACATTTACGGCACGATAAATAGTCTCAAGCCTGAAAGAAGAGGCCTCTGAGCGAAATTTGTCGGCCGTTTCACGCCCTGAATTGAATGGGACGCTGATGACCTGAGATGTTAAAGAGTGTCCATAAATAAATCAAATCAACAACAGTCCACTGAGTTGTATGCGACCGACCCAACGTGTTTGCCAATCCTGGAATACGTGCTGCAAACATCCCCACCTTCTTCACGACAGCTGTTTTTGATATGAGGGAACAGAAAAAAGTCTGGATGCTGGGTCACATATTCCATGTTTTTACTCGCCAAATGTTGACCAACAACATTTGAGCATAGTCATGGTGAAGGTGCTAACCAGATGGATGCAGCTCAGGAAGTTTTCGTCGGACGCTTGAAACAGTCTTGTAACACTTCCATTTACTGTTGTTTTCGTGGGACTCCATGTTGATACCTCATCAAAGAACGAAATCACCTAACCTTTCCCTCCGACCGAACAACTATGGCCTTCTTTGGTGTCGGAAAATCAAGTGTATCCCACACTGAGCTCGCAAGTTTGCTTTCGAAATTGTAATGGTGAAGACAGGTCTCATTACATGTTATGATGGAAATGCTCGGCTACCAGAAGCTGTCAACTTGCACCATCTTCTGTTCAGGCGTCAGTAATCTCGGCACCCATCTGACACAGACGCGTCTAATGTGTAAGCAAGCGTTCGTGCCAATGGTGAACGCAATAACATGTATGGAAGTGTGTGTACTGTTATTAATTGATCTTCATGATTTTGTACACTGCAGTGGTTGAAGCACCTAGACCTCCTGGCCTTATTGTTAAAATCTTTGACCCGAAGGGCGGTTCATTGTGGCAGAACACCATCGCCACATGATTGAACGCTTCCGTGCCTAGTTTCTGCAGACGGAAGCAAAAGCTCAGAGCAGCGAAGCGACCTTATTTTATGCACCTTGCTCTTTGCTGGCGATCTGTACTAAGACACATGCTTTCAGTTTTTTCCACCAATCACGTGAGATCTGTTCTTCTCATAAAAAATTGTTTAATCACGCTACCCCTTAGGGGACGCGGTTTCGGTCGTTGCGCTTCAGATGCTCCAGGTACGGACCCTGAGTACCTATGGTACTTCTGAGCTACTAGAAGAACACAGGGCTGACTATTCGAGCCCCTCCCTTCGGGTAGTGTCCGAATAGGTTGAACTATGTGGTCCAGAGTCCCACGGGAAATTGTGTACCTGCTGCTGCAGCGTGTCACTCGGGAGTGCCTCTGGCAGAGGTTAAGTCCTCAAGCGCTGTTTGTAGCAGGGAGGCTGGTGAGCACCCTGAATGCTCTGATGATTCGTCGGTTAACTTCGGTTAATGAATGAGTAAGCCTGTACTAGGTCAGGCCAACCGACCAGTGCATCTGGTAGATGGACCGTCCGTTTGAACAACGTTACTTGCCTGCAGCCGAACGGCGCAGACCAAATTCTTGAAGGGTAGAGCTGCAATCGCGACCTGGAGATGTGTTTGCGTGACCGCATGTAAAAGTGTAAATGTTACATGTATTCATTTTTCGTTAAAGGTAATGTAACCTATGCGTTGTCCTCCGTAATTTTCTGGCTGCAATATGTTGTACCTGATTACAAATGGTTGTTTTTTTCACTTTTTTCACTTTTATTGGAATTCGCAATTAATTCTCACACACACACACACACACACACACACACACACACACACACACACACACACTAACCTTAACGCTAACCTTTGGGTAAATCCTAGAAACCGGTGGACCCAGCGGTTTGCTCCTTTTCGTAAATACAAATTGATAAGGGCGGGTAAATCACTGCAATGTGGCAAATCTCCTTTAATCGCAGCAGAAAAAAAGTCATGAATATTAATTTATAGATCATTCTGTGCGTGGTACTATGTTAGAGAGTAAATGATTGTAATGGTAGCAGATCACCTCTAACTCTGGCAGGGGGGAGCATCAGAATGGGAGGATACGAGCCCACTACTTTCACAACTATAGCAATAACTAGCTATATGTTGAAAGTTGCACTGCCTTCGCCTTTTTCCGCTATCGCTCGGGACTTCAGCTCAAGAATTTGGTCTGCGGGTAACGTCAAGTATCCAGGAATCGTTCTAAAGAAAAGGCCATCAGTTCCCGGGGAGCCAGTTCGATGGTATTGGCGGAAGCCTATTTTCTCCTTCCTGTGTGATGAGAAAAAAAATTAAAGTTCTCCGTCTTCATGACTAGCCCTTGTATTATGTCAGCATAAGCTTTAACAGACAGAAAAACTGTGAAAGGTTTTGATTTAATTCAAATGTGGATTTTTAGGACCTAGTTGGTAGCATGTAGCACTAGCAGAGATATCCAGAATCTTTAAATTGCACACACCATGCGCGGATATACATATTTGTCTTTCTGTAAAAGCGACATGAGAAATGCTTATGAACCTTCTCCATTGCTATCATTTTTACAGAATACTATCTGCTGAACTACGTCCATACAAATACATTTCCCCTACTTTCTATCGCTGTGCAAAAAGCACTAACAATATTCAGAAAGTACTGGGCTTTTAAAACTCCGGACATAGTATTAACTATTTCCATATTTGCTCATCTGTCGATGGAATGAGATTGCATTTGTAGTCGAAATAAATTGTTTGAGTTTCTCTCATCTTGAAAAGAAGAATAATTAGTAAATCTAACGTGAAGGAACCCCAGGACTTATTCACCATAGTCAATAATTGAAATGAACACATATTTCTGGGGGGGGGGAAATGTATTGGAAACTGATTCTTAAGTATCTTCTTTTACATCCCAATTATGAATGAAACCCGAAATTAAACCCAAAAAAGGCAATGAAACTCGGTATATCCATGTAAATAAAATAAGAAAAAAAGTTTCTGAAAATCAGGTAAATCGAACCATTAGGATTGTGGATATATCTGGAAAACGAATTTTCGTAATCGCCGAAGACGTCAATTAAGATGGCTAGGGGGGGGGGGGCGATTGTTACTGTAAGCATTAACAATTGGGTATTCGCGCCAAGCGATAAACTCGGTGTCGTGTGAAAGAATGTGGAATAGTTTGCGAATGTGCATGGAGAATCACAGGACTTGCCCTTACATTCAGCGGTCATGCTGTGGCTTCAGTACAGAACGACAGCGGAAAAAGCCGAATTCCGGAGAATACAAGAGCAATGTACAAATTTTAAGAGGTAGTGTATGTACACTATCAAGCTTAATAGTGTAAAGTGTGCAATAAATGCATAGTTTTAGAACACTAAAAAACGAGCAATCGTGTGCCTAAAATGAACTATATAGCTTAAATGTTATACAATTAAGTGCAAATAGAAACGTTAAACTAATATAAATAAAAAAAATGAAGTGGGAGAAACGCATACTTTCAAGACTGAAAGTTATATTTTTATTAAATGCACATGTATTTCTTCAATTGGCGTTACTTGTTTTTTTACTACATTCTCTGCTCTAGCGCTCTGTAATAACCTTCACAAATTCAACTTGCTGAGGATTTCGCTTAGTTAATCCAGCTCATGTGTGACGGACTTTTTCTTCTTGTATTTATTCAGTTTTTTCGTTGCCCCCACCCCCTTTTTTTAATGCCTCCATTTTTTATTTATTTCCATCTTTGATTATCTTATACATTTCATTTTCCTATTTGTTCTTGTTCTTTCCTTCTTTATTCTTTACAGCTTTGTTCTGTTTCGCTTTATGCTGTGTGCCATTAGGTCGATAGCCCAACTACATCTGAAATATTAGTCTTTTCCCACCGCAACCGTTTCGCGGTAGAGTGCGTGCTTCATGAACTGAAATGACACCAATGGGCCTGTTAACACTTCCTGGTGAGCTAAACCGCCAAGTTTAAACATTCACAACAAATTTTTCCTCAATATTTTCAAATGATGAGACATTTCTTGATGTTGTGTGCCCTATTTGTGACCTTCTCTTGGAGCGAATTCGTGAAAATGTAAAGAATAAATGTTTATTGAAGTGATTTATAATATTTAATATTGATTATAAGCTAATGAATGATGATATGGTGTTTTCCTCACTAAAATTACCTAAACGTAGAATTTTTTCGGGCGTAAAAATCCTAAGTATGGCTTCCTTCGGAAGGGAAGTAAAGCCGTGGGTCCCGTGTCGTACATTTACGGCACGAAAAAGAACCTCAAGCCTGAAAGAGAGGCCTCTGAGCAAAATTTGTCGGCCGTTTCACGCCCTGAGTTGAATGGGACGCTGATGACCTGAGATGTTAAAGAGCGTCCATAAATCAATCAATCAAAAAAATAAATAAACGTAGTTTTTAATTTATGATGCTCAGAATCAAAACATATGCATCACCTGCTATCAGAAAACTATCAGGGCTCTCCCGCTCTCAGAAGCCAAACGCTATCAGTGATCACGTGTTCATAAGACATTTTTAAAGTCTTTTTGTGACCAACCGATTCATAAATTGCTTTTAAGAATGGGTATGCCAAATAATAATTCATTGATTGTCTTTCCAATAAGCTATAGTAGAACATTTGAAAAGTTATTATAGTGATTCATTTTTAAAAAATAGGAACTTTATCTTTCAGTTAATAATGTATTGTAAATTTCTATCACAATGCTCGTGAGTCTACTGTCTTCTACTGGCTTTTAAGTGAGTTATTTGCAAAACAGGCTATCTCCATAACCAATCATTTTCAGTAAAGGCAAAAATGTTTATACTTTCTACAAAAATTAACATTGTGTGTTTTATGAACAATTTGTAAATGACTGTGAAATAATTGCATAGTAATTATATTAAATAAATACACATATTACCGCTAATAATACTATATGACTATAGGAGCAACAAACTGCAGCGGTCTAAATTATAAATATGACTTATTCAAACGTCAGGGTAAAAATTATATCTCGCTGTTATACAGATTTTAATGAAGTATTTAGCACTCAAATTCTTTAAACTCAAAAAAAGCCATTTATATTGTTTGTATTTATAAACCGCTATATTCTGATTTGGTTCATTTATATGAGTTGTTTACATATGTTTTTTTTTTTGTGTGTGTGTGTGTGTGTAACAAATGAAACGAGGAGATTCCCATGCTCACATGTTCAGACGAACACAAGCTACGAAAGAGTTACGAGGGTGGTTTCGATGTCGGAGAACAAACTAAGTCTTGCAATGAACTTTATTATTTTTCGACATGGTTCCCCTCGAAGCTCAACACACTTGCTCCAGTGTTTCTCCAGGTTTGTGACTCCCTCCTGGAAGAGGGTTTCTTCGAGGCATTCAAAATACTCCGGTATTATCTCTTTATTTGAGTTGAATTTGTCCAACCAGAAATATTTTGAATTTTGAGAACATATGTTAATCCGTGGAATCGATAGGTAGGTAACACCTCCTTTTTGGTCATTTCCGGGATCGCTGTTTTCAGTCCCTTCAAAAATGATGCAGCAATTGTTCTCCAAGCAGTCAATCAACAGACTTCCTTTTCCGTCCCAAAAAACTTAACTCGTCACCTTTCCATGAGATGGAAGGTTAAATATTCACAAAATGCTGTAAAGTTGGTTGGGTTCTTCTTTAGCATTTCCCAAACATTCTGCCGATTTCACCTTTGCTGCGGACGCGGCATCGCAAAGTATTTTCATGTCTAATTCAATATGCAAAATAAAAAGAACCCGCTCAGGTTAGATGCCCGCATCCTCTGCTAATTCCCGCACTTTCCCTCGTTTGTCAGTAAAATAATATCATGGACTTTATGGAAAATGTCTGGCCTCACAGCGATTTTGGAGCTCCAGGACGTGGTGCGTTTTCAATGCTTGTTCTGCCACGCTTTAACCTTATCTGAAATCCTGTCTTTAATTTCATTTGCTATTTTCCCTTCCAGAAAAAAGAAATGAAACACATCACGGATTCCAACCTTATCCGTTTTGCACTATCACTCAAAACTCTTGTGGTTAAACAAGGAATTACTTGTGACCATAGAAAGCAAATATAGATATTGCTGTTCCCTCTGTTGGTATGGAAACCAGTTACTTACCAAACCACCCTTATACCACCTCCGTGATCTTGAGTCATCGTGTCTACCTGCAAATCCGAAAGTCTTGGGTTTGAATTCTGTAAGGCCGGTTGCCTGGATTTTTTTTTCCCCCAGTTTTTTTTTGCGGCTTCGGACTCATTTGTCATCTCTCGTCGTTTCAAAAAAATAGTTCGCATATTTCTCACGAGGAGAAGCATGGATGGAACACATTTTCTGTTTACTTTAACTATGAAGTAAATGTAAACACACTTTTGTATTCATTCAAACCGTCACAGGTAACTGAGATCGTTAAGGCGCGAACTCAGAGCGGGAGGTCTGGAGTTCAAATCCCTCCAGGACCATCCTCCCAGACTGAGGTTTTTTCCAGGTTTTCCTAAGTTCTCATAAATGGCAAATGCCGGGGAAGTATCCTAACTTAGGCCTGGAACGTTTTCTTCCTTAAAAAAATCCTTTCCCAATATATCATTTCATCTCGTGTATCATCAGTGTCCGCCGCCTGAGGTGCCTCAGTAGTAAAAACGGACGTTAAACACTAATGAAAACTGTATTTATTCGCGAGCAAGTATCATGTGACTGGATGACTGCATGGTGGCGGGAATTCTGTCATTTAATATGGGCGGGGGATAGGGTAGAGTTTTGATATCTACAGTATGCTGTGAATACTCCCTTTATCTGCATGTGCAAGAAAATAATATATGTTTGTTTGTATTTAGCTATTTATTGTCATAGCGTTACTTTTATTACTCAGCGTCCACAGGCAGCAGTTTCATTCCCAAGTTAGAACCGCATCCGACAGATTCTGTTATCTGTTATCTCCTGCTCACAATGTCACTCAATTCTTTCTTTATTAATGTCCAATGTCTGCCCGTCATATTTCAGATGTCACTATTCATCTCAGCTGCTTCACTATTGTTATTGTTTCTAGGCTCGTAAGTTTCCACATGTTTTGTTGTCATCCCTATCTTAGCAGCTTTTGCTTTCATGTCATTCACATCAGTAGCTATTTCCTTAGCCTAAGCCAGTCTATAAAATATTATTCTCCAGAGTCGCAATGAGACATTCATCTCATCAAGAAGACAGTTTGTTGCCTTTGACTGAAATAAAAGTCGAAAGTCCTCCCCTCCACAAAGCCAGCTGTCACTTCCAATGTGTAGTTATGACCCCTTTGCCTTTATCGCAGTCTCCTGGGCAGTCCCTTTGTATATGAAAATGTAGTTTCTACCCAGAATTCGAGGTTTCGTACAAAACTATATCATCCCTGTAAGTGATAATATTCTACTTTTATTTACAAACTTTAGCCTAATTTTTCCAGCAATTTACTCGTATACGTCATCCTTTTAAATCAGAAAGATCAGGAGCCCCATTTACAGCTGCAAATACTTTGTGTAACGTCGGCGTCAAAGAGAAGAACGTATTAACTATCCACGAATCACAAATTCATCTACTTCACCTAAGACACTACGCCGGCTTTTCCTGTTTTTCCTCGTGATTTTACACTACCCGTTTCATTTTGTTCACGCGCATGTTATATTTTGTATTTGTTTGTTTTATCTACGGAAACTCTGTAACATCTCAGGTCATCAGCGTTCCATTCAATTCAAGGCTGGAAACGGCCGCTAAATTTTGCTCAGAGGTCTCCTCTTTCAGGTTTGAGGTTCTTTTACGGAACTCACAGCTTTACTTCTCTTCCAAAGAAAGACTTACTTAGAATTTTTACGCCCGAAAAAATCCATCGACTCTGGCCGTGTAGAAACTGTGATCTTGGGTCTACGAGGCAAGTATGGTTACCACTAGGCCACTAAGACCGACGCGCATTTTATACCTTCTACTTTCCGACACATCTGTAAACTCTGCATTTAATATTACTATTTCACTTACAAAAAGAGTTGGATATTTATTTATAAAGCTATTGAGTACATCCGGCACTATTTGCTTTTGGCTACTTTTCAGAGTTTTTTATCTCGCTATGTTTGGTCATGTTATATACTGAAGAGAAGGGATAAATGAGAAATCTGTGAGCCCATAATAACTTTAACGAATATTTTATATTACAGAATGACAAAGTGCAATATGGAAAAGTTTAAGCGTATACTCACATCATTACATGGTTTGATTTGCAGAAATAAAATTAAGCATTTTCATTCTGTCAAGAGGCGTGTAACGGAAAGTAACTAACACATACGTACATGGAATAGAGAGTATCTGTATAATATTAACACCTCAGCGGCTGTCCCTTAAGTTATTGACTCTTTCAACTTCGTTGTTTCAGGATATGGTTACCTAAGTAAATAGGTATTATAAACAAATTTATGTAATATCACTAAGGCCGATTTTGAAAATGCCATGAACAATGTAATAATTAAAAAAATAATGAAACAATTTGTATTCTCTTAAATAGATTAATAATCACGGAATGATATGCCAACTTTTAACTAATGAATAATAGACATAGGCAGTTTGTAAGTTAATTCCAAACATTTACCCCAAAATTACCAAAAAGCTCATTTATAGGTCATGTTACAGTTGGTAATTTATTCTATTCTGTTGTTTTTAGCAAATTTATTTTACGTCTGTTTTTTATATTTTCGTCATTATGTACTTACTTTCTTTCATTTGCAAACGTTAAATTACTGAAACATCACAAATACCATACTCATGTTTATATCTTGGAGATAAAGTAACTCGAAATTATTATCGAGTGATAAAAAAAATTGGAAACAAAGTCTGTTATTAGGTAATAAAGTAAAGTTTTGTGTTCACCTCTCGGATGTTGAAGGAGGAAGACTGCTATTGGGTAAAAGTTATCCAATGATATTCAAGTATCTGTACACTTTGAAAGGTGTATTATTTCAACGTACAAGAACAAGCTACGCAAGCATGGTAAGAACTGAAGGCTGTATATAGTGTGCATTTTTGTATTTATTTGTTGTTTTCATTCGATAATAATTCAGTTACATTAAAGAGAAACTTTGTTTCTCCCCTTAAATTTAAGAATTTCGTAACTGAATACAGATATGCAATTTGCCTGTAATAAGAATGGAAAAACAGAAAGCATAAAATGGTAAATACTGATAAACACTAATCAGCTTATTATGCATCTCTGAATTATTATTATTATTATTATTATTATTATTATTATTATTATTATTATTATTATTATTAACTTTTAAATATTTTCCACTTTATTGCAAAATAAATTTATAAACGATTGTAGTTCACTGTACGCTATAAACTAAGTGAACAACATAAATATATAATATTTCACGGAATAATTGGTATTTTTATTAAATATTTGAGTCATATTTTTAAAGTTTTCAGGTAATTTTATAGGATATTTGCAGTCAAGTATAGGTCAACTTTAAAATAATTTAGGTCTTCAAAACACGGCCACCATTCATCAAATTCTGTATTAAAAAGTCAATAATACTGCAGCGGTAATTTTATAGCATTGAATGTTATAAAATGCCTCGTCTGGAATTTCGAAAGGAGTACAAGAAAAGATACAATATGTTTTAGCTTACTTAAACTCTATTTTATTTAATTAAATTATGTTATTATACGTGTTTGGTTAGGTGATGAAACAATGTTCATTATTGTACTAGGAAACGCACCAACTTCGAATGAAAGTTATATTCCTGCGGAAATTTTAAAATGCGCGCAGAAGCTGTTTTCTGAGAAGTCTAGATATGCGAAAGAGCGCTCCTCGTTTCAAAACTGTATAGCAACATAAATATTCGAAAAGCATCCTTCGTTTTATTTTTATGTAAACAGTTGCGCTGTTGAATTCGTTTGTTTCGACCGATACGGCTATGCGTACAGAAAAGTCAAAATTAGCTATTATTAGTCAGTTGGGTACATGAAATAGTTATTCTATATAGATTTGCGAAAAAAGTAATTGTAATTATAAGTGGAGAAATGCCATGTGAAATATAAACTCACCCTGTTCCCCAAAACTGCCACTTCATGTACACCAGGACGCTGTGTTCTTAGCAGGAGTTCACACTGCTGTTAAATATATAACACGTCATGTGTATTATCAAGATTTGTAAACTGAAGCTATGTGGGCTAACTCCCGCGAACACGCACACAACCTCTCAAAATCCAAGCCTACACCACACTGGCATTAGTCGAGATCGCCAGTCGCCCACAGTAGGAAAGGGGAGGGGATGGAGGCGGTACTCGATCTTACACCTCCCTAACCAGCAGTAAATGCTTGATATACCTGGGCGCACGAACGATAACTGTTTTAAATTGAGCTAGCGTTCCAAATAGAACAGAAATTTGTCAGTAAAGTACGTGCTTTATTGTTAGAAAAATTGATTAGGTAACTCAAGTTGCTTATTAGTCCTGTTCTTCCTCTCCTCAATTTCTTCTTCTACTAATCATTCACTTCGTCCTTTATATTCCTTAACTATGCCGTTCATCTTTTGTACTCTTCCCTTCTTTATCTCTTTTATTATTACTGTCTTTTCCATATTCACCGCCACGGGTGGCCGAGGTCGTTAAGGCACGGACTCGTGAGCGGGAGGTCTGCGGTTCGAATCCCGCCAGGACCGTCCTCCCTGACTGGGGTTTTTTCCAGGTTTTCCTCAGTCTTCATAACTGGCAAATGCCGGGGAGATACCTAAACTTAGGCCTGGAACGCTTCCTTCCTTAAAAAAAAAAAAAAAATCCTTTCCCAATATATCATTTCATCTCATGTATCATCAGTGTCCACCGCCTGTGGTGCCTCAGTAGTAAAAACGGGCGTTAAACACTACTCAAAAAAAAAAAAAAAAAAAAAATCCATATTCTTACTTTCTCCTCTTCCCATAACTTATTCTGCTGATTCCCAACCGGCAGGCTGGTGTTCAGGCCTTTCGTTGTTACCTAGTGCGTAAAACGCCCTTAGTCGCCCAATACTATAAAATGAACGAGAGATTCCAAGACTTATATAATATGGTAGCATTAATTAGCATGAGAAGATGTGGACTCGTCGGAAGATATTAATCCACCCGCTAAAGGCGTTAATTTAAAGCAGATTTATGCAGCAGGAAAAAAAAAATTAACGTTTGAGTGGTGGAGACGGTGGTGATGTTAGTATAGTTGCCAACACCAAGAAATTCACTAGAAATGTAGCGCACTTGAAACAGACCAGCTAGGTCAGATATCCCTCAAGTATATGTTTCAGGCAATTTTGTTATTGCAAATTTATCGTCTAACCTTACCTAACCTAACCTAACCTAACCTAAGAGGGGTGTTCTGAAGTTCTCAGCCTGACCTAGAGATGTGAAGATGCGCAAATTACTATGATAGTTGTCAAGTATCACCTTTTTGATGGCGCGCTGTAAAGTTTTAGACACGTAAGTGTAGTCACTTGTATGTGAAGATCATGTAAACAAACTAGTGTTAACATTTTCTACAAAATAAATAAAACTGAAATACGAACTGTGGTGAAGTACTTCGTTTTGAAGGGCTTAACCCCAATAAAAATTCAAAATAGGCTAGATTAAAGAATTCTTCCCTTCGTTTCGACGATTAAAAAGTGAATAGTCTTACACTCGTTCAAGATGATGAGGTCGGTCCTGGCGGTGTAGTGGTTACCATACTTGCCTCCTATACCCAAGATCGCGGGTTCGAACCCGGCCAGGGCCGATGGATTTTTTTCGGGCATAAAAATCCTAAGTATGGCTTCCTTCGGAAGGGAAGTAAAGCCGTGGGTCCCGTGTCGTACATTTACGGCAGGATAAAGAACCTCAAGCCTGAAAGAAGAGACCTCTGAGCAAAATTTGTCGGCCGTTTCACGCCCTGAATTGAATGGGATGCTGATGACCTGAGATGTTAAAGAGCATCCGTAAATAAATCAATCAAAAAAAAAAAAAAAAGATGATGAGAGCTCAGGACGTCCCAAAACTGCTACGACCGACGAGATTGTGACAAAAATGCACAATGTCATACTCGGTGATCGCCGACGGAAGGTACGCGAGTTGACTGACATTGCGAAGACCTGGATAGAACGTGTTCACTACATTTACACGAAGTTTTGGGCATGATAAAGCTTTCCGCTCGATGGGTGTCGCCTTTGTTAAAAACAGACAAAAACGCATTCCAATGAACATTTTGCATGAGAGTTGAGCTGAGCTGTTTAAACCCGATTGCAATGCGTTTCTCCGACGTTTCATAACAGTAGATGAAACATGGATTCGCCAGAGACGAAGGATTCGTCCAAACTTAGAGTGGCAACAGATCAAAGAAAGCAAAAACTGTAGGAAAAGTCATGACGGTTTTCTGGGATGCTCATGGTGTCATTAAACTACTTCCAGAAGGACAGAACCATCACAGGGAGTATTGCACTTCACTACTGGACCTAACTGAAGGGTGCTATTCAGGTTCAAGTCCACACCTTGCGAAAAAGAAAGTTCTCTTTCATCACGATAATGATCCTCAACACACGTCTGGGATTGTTGCTGCAAAACTGCATGACCTTCATCTCCAAGTGCTTCCACATCCGCCCGCCATATTTATCGGATTTGGCTCCCATCGATTACTTTTTGTTTCCAAACCTGAAGAAATGACTGGGTGGATGAACATTGACATCAAATGATGAAATTGAAGCTCAGACGCTTATTTTTCACAGTTTATTTTATTGGGTGTATTAAAAAGTTGGAATGTAGTTGGACTAAACGTACCAATTTACCAGGTAACTATATTGGGAGGGTAAAAAATAAAAAAATTTAAAATATCTTATAATCTTGTCTTTTCTTGATCAGGTCGAGTATTTTTCTCTTAAAGTAACGTAAACAGATATTCCTTATTGCGTAACACTTAAGCCTAACCTAAGGGTTAAAAGAATGTTGCGTTTTTACGCTGCAAACTAACAACAATCTTAAAATGTAACCCCTAGATTAGGTTTAATGTAACCACTTTCATTACACAATATTTATTCTCAAGGAAGCGCAAGGAAATAGTGGAAATGGTACGAAAATGGTTTTCAGAGCTGCCCTGATGGGGAATTATGGTACAGGCTGTGGATTATGGAGCATTTTAAGAGTATTAATTTATAGCTCGTACGTGCACATAGAATCAACTAGTGATGTATGGAAATTGTTTCAAGAGAAATTCTTCAAGTTCAATTCACAGATTGATAATAACTTTCATGAAACGGGAGGTATACAGCCACACACAGTACTTACAGAGGAAACAATAGATAACGTTCTAAACGGAAATTTTCTATTCCCGTGTTTGATGGCTAGAAAGCTACTAAAGTTAAAAACCTATAAAATGACTGTAGTGCAAGAACCTAAACCGGGTGACCCTGCATCCAGGAGTAGATTTTGTGAATGGTTTTTCGATAATGTGCATGGCGGAGAAATTGACGGTTGTCTACTTTTCTTTACAGACAAATCTCGGTTCCACAACCGATACTGCAGCTCAGAAAACTTAACCAGCTTCACAAGGAACCCCTGCTTGATCAAAAGATAGGAGTGTGGTGCGCAATTAATTGTGAGGGAATGTAAGTTTGCAAGTTTTCAACAGAACTCTGCAACGGCATATACAATTCATATTTTCTTTGTAAGCAATTTATAAAAAGTTCGCCGATAGAGTCCTCACTAACAACATATGGCTCCCTCGGTCCACCGATTTAACGCCTTGCTCTTTTTATCTCTGAGAGGCATTAAAGGGAAAAGTGTACAAGACAAACCAACTACATTAAAAGAACTAAAAATAATATTCGTGAAGAAAGTCTTCCATTTATCAGAGGGAACTGCACAGGGTAATTTCATTAGTTGATACCTGAAATGTATGGAAAATGAAGATTGGTGACTTCAGCATCTTTTTGCTTGATAATGTTGAGCAAAGTAGTAACAACTTAAACAGCAACCATAGCTGCGGACATCCTGACTTCCGTTCACCGCGGTACTAGCTTGATCCAACCGACCAGCGTTTAGGAAAAATCACCCCATTATTTGAACCCACTAGTTAGAATAATCAACAAAAACGAAGTGGACAGGAAACTTTAGGTGCGCCTACGCAATCATATGGAGGTCCTGTGTGAACAAAGGAATTTACTTCCGCGAGTAGGAGGAAACAGAAAATAAAAAAAAACTTCATCGGGTTGGCCAAAAGCCGGAACAAAACCCAGGATCACCCGAGTGTTCAAGCGAAAACTTCTGACAACGTTAACATTTTCATTCAGAATGAAATTAAGAATGAATAAATATTTTCCAATATATTTGCATTTACAAAATAAACTCTGAGAATAAAAAACAAAGTTCTTTTAGTAAAATAGGTTGTATTCCTTGTAGTGGACTTTTTTAATAGTATTTAATGCCCGTTTTTACCACTGAGGAACCACAGACTGTGAACACATGATACATGAAATGATATGTTGGGAAAGGTTTTTTTTTAAAGGAAGGAAACGTTGCAGGCTTAAGTTTAGGGTCCCTGCCTGGCATTTGCCATTTATGAGGACTGAGGAAAACGTGGAAAAACTTCAATCAGGGAGGATGGTCCTGGTGGGATTCGAATCCCCAGACATCCCGCTCACGAGTCCGCGCCTTAACGACCTCGGCCACTCGTGGCGGCCCTCCAGTGGATGTAAATGAAAGTTAACCGTATCTTATTTTAAATTTAGTTATTATATTTTTCTGAATTTGGTTACTACGTTTTATACCAAATCTTCAGCAATAAGCACGCACACAATGGAATAGCAAAGGGATTAGGTAATCTCTAAACCTTGTACTTGTTTCTCCTTGTGGAAAGAATTTGACGAATCTAGTCGAATCAACTTCATACAGTGAAAACTTCTTTCACAATTACATAATTCTCTTTAGAAAGTACCATAAGCATAGCAGCAAAATAGCGCATCCGTCGGACACAGGAAATGACGTGTTGTTGATTTTCATGCATTTGGAAAACAGCCATGTTAAATTTATCTTATAGAGCACTCTATTTTTGTTTCTGCTTTGTAACTTCCTGACACTTTCTTCAGCAAAGCAGGAAATTGGTAGCTTTAAGATGTTACGAAACTGCAAATTTCTTGAACACTTGCAACGTCCTAAATGGTGAAACTGCGAACAGACTTTCAAGAACATGAACAGCAGCAATGGTAGCGAGATGTTTACTTCAGAAATGACAAGAAAGTGGTGTCACTCTTACATTTTCGTATTGTACATTTAATACATTCTTCTAGGTTATCAAAGAGTTAGTGCTCTGCTTTTACAATATTAATACTTCTTGGCTGGGGTAGGGGGGGGGCTGTGACACACGTCACTCCTACCTGTTTAGCGGTCTATTCCCCACTTGCTCTTTCCTAGCATGCCCCATGAGTTGCTATATAGGCTATGGTACTCCCAAGAAGACTTTTTTCTGGAAAATTTTGACAATAAACCACCCCAGCTGTCATTCTTTCCGCAAATAATTAACGAATATATTACGACAATCTAAACAATGCGTATGCTACTATATATTTTAATATTAATTCATTCTACTCTCTTTGTGTTGCTTTACTTATCTCAGATTATTTTAAATGCATTCACGAAGAAATAAATGCCACATTTATATTAATATTTGTACTTCCTGATTCAAAGACCTTGATACCTTTTAGATCTGAAAATAAATTAAGACATTAATAAAAAAAATAACAGTTATTGGAGTTTACAGCATGCCTCTCATGGTCAAGTTCGTCCTATATCTCGTAGAAACTGAGCATAGCCAGAAGAGTTGATGAGAAATCCGAGTGTAATCTACAGGGAAATAGCCGAATGACGCAGTTGCCCTGAATGTCATAAAATGTACGTCGTAAGCAGGGTCAGTCGATCTATGATACAGAAGTACCATACTGTAGTTGAATAATCGGAACAGAGCTGTACAATGCACACGCGTAATTACATGAAACGTAGCGGTTAATGATGTAACACGGAAATATACGAAGCGAATTGCGCCTTCTTCCGCCGATTCAATGCTAAGTAGAAGTAACTAGCGAGCAATTGGCTCTATCTGGCTCATTTGAGATCCCGGGTCTAGAATAATAACATCGACTTTACTATTGAAGCTCAGACCCTCGACCACTATTTCACGGATAAAATAAGAATTTAAATATAATTCCTCTAAATTTCGCTTAACAAAAGTTGTACTTAAACTTTTCAAGCAATCTTGCGGCAGAAGAATGTCGATAGTCAGTAATGCCAATAGAGAAGAACAGAATACGAGTTTAGGATATTTAATGAATAGAATAAGAATAAAAATAATATATATTTGAAATTCGCGCGCAGAATATTAACACTTGTAACACTTATGAATATCTATTTGAAGATCCCTCCATTTTGCGTTATGATTGTCAACTGTCCATACTTTTGTTGCTATCTGCTTGCTAGTGATGCGTGCTCAGGAATTATATAGTGGAGGTATATGATTGGCTATACTCACCACAAGACAAATGCACGTCGTGTGATTATATATATTCGATAATTCCACTCCATAATCCGGCTGTGATTGGCCAAATTTCAAAATTTGATTTCGTTTCATTGGTCGATTTTGCGATGAGTCACATGAGTGAAAGTCAACAAAAATTGAGGTTGTTTTTACGACATACTTGTCTTTCTCAACTGCTGTCATTTAGAATAAATTTGTTCTAATTATTTTATACTGCAGCATGTTGTGCTTATAAATTACAAAAGTACTAATTATATTGCAGTATTGTAATCTCTCTAGCAAACATTAAACTTGCCTCCATAATACATGTTTTAGTACATTTTCGTGTTTCAAAATGGTAGGACTTGAAATCATACCAGACAACATTTGTTGCATATAGACCTCCTCGTGCTTTTATTTGAGGTATGCATTTTGGTTTTCTGTTTTTATAAGAAAGGAGAGAAGATGTATAGTAGTTTGCAACTTTACAAATGGCACATCCAGTGGTTGTTTATCCAATCGTTGTATACAACTCCATATATGAAATTGAAATTTATTGAAAGTGTTAAGAAAAATACAAACTACAAGGAGTGCCCACCTATCTGGGTGTACCTTCTCGCGATTACAGAAATTTAATACAATGATTTTATACTAACCCTTTATTTAAATTCCAAATAGTTAAATAAAGTACAAAATTTCCACCTTAATTGCATCAAACCCCGTCCACGGTTCATCTGCAGTAACCTACTGGAATTCCAGGAAAGCAAGTTCCGACCCAACCCTGGGGACTAAAATAAAATATTTCAATTGCTGTTCTATACCATTATTTTATCAACTAGCTACAAACTACTATTTTTTTTTATTTCTCAAACTTCTACTATAATGAACTTTGAAATTGATAAAGTGCTAAGTAAAATTAAAAAACAAACTACAACGGGGCCACCATCTATCACAATTATAATTGTTGAAACAATAATACATTTTATACTAACATCTTTACCTAAATTCTAAATAGTTAATCAAAGTGCAAAATTTCCACATTGATTGCGGCAGTTCCCGGTCCCCGGTTTGTCAGTTTCAACCTACCTAGAATTCCAGGAGACCAGGCTCCTACCCAACCCAAAGCATTAAAATAAATGTTTCACTTACTCTACCTGCACCATTATTTTATCAGCTAAATACAGTCTCTACAAGCTACTAATTCCTTTTATTTCTGTAATACCAACTATAATGCTATATTTATTCACCTTCTAGAGCAATTTCCAATATCGCAAGTTCAATGATTCAATAAATTGATGTCATTCCACTCCTAACCGTTCCCAGACCAATGGCATTTTCCATAACCATACAGGTATTCTCTATCATCTAAAATTGATCTAAATTACATATCTTTTGACTGTCCATTTCCATTTCATTTTTACCTTCCATAAAAACTCCACTAATTTAAATATCTGCTCACGAATCTTTTAAAGATATTTCTCAATATAATTCCTTTATTTCTCATTAACTATTTCTTACTAATAAAACTTTACTTCTAAACATTTGTGGCTTTTCATTGGAAAAGTATATAAATGTCATATTCCTTCTCCCCATAGATGGGACACATTTCCAGAATAACATCTCCCCTCGTTCCCCTTAATTTCCACACACCTATCGAAACCAGTCTATTCTTACTCTTTCATTTTTCTTGCAAATTAATATATACTTAGCCTTTTCTGGGTCATCTTTTAATTCCTTATAATATACTAGTGAGTTTTTTTCCCTAATCTAGGCAAATAAAACTGTCTTATCATATCTTCCATTCTTAATCTCACTTCCCTCCAACAAGCTCTTCTAAAGTATCCAATTTTAACCCAAAAATCTCCTAACCCATTTCTAATAACTCCATACATATCTAGAAATAAAAGTGCAATATCTACAGTAAAGTGTAGCCCGGAAGACTGTTGTACAGCGCGCCTTCATGAGGTGAGGAAGACGATGAATGCTGTGTTGTCATATTTAATATTCAACTGAAGTGGCCAAATAAATGGAGCTTAGCCTCAAATCGGCTTAGCCACAGTTGACTTTACTTTTAAATGTCATCCTCGTCCTCGCTCTCCAACGCTGATGACGACCCGATCGACGTCTCCTTGGCACGGAATCTGTTTTTTTTTTTTTTCCTCCCCTGTATGCTGGACACAAGACGAACATAACTAAGCGTCAATCCCTGAGCACACACAAAGTGTTGGTGTTATATTTTTACAAGCAGAGCCCAAACTACATGCTTCAGTGGAGTCATATGGCGAGAATTTAGATTTCGGAACATCACCATCACTAGATGTTTCAACATTACTGCTTCAGACAGTATAGGATTAAATTGTGACAGTGCATACAGATTAGGAAATCTTTTAACATGGGGGGAAGGTAAGAAATGGGATTATTTGTCTACAATGGTAAGTGACATTGTATTACGATTTTAAATTGTGTTTAACGCCCATTTTTACTACTGAGGCAGTACAGTCGGTGGACACTGATGATACAATTTTTTTTTTGAGTAGTGTTTAACGCCCGTTTTTAGTACTGAGACACCGATGATACATGAAATGAAATGATAAATTGGGAAAGGATTTTTTTTTTAAGGAAGGAAGCGTTCCAGGCCTAAGTTTAGGTACCTCCCCAGCATTTGCCAGTTATGAAGACTGAGGAAAACCTGGAAAAAACCCCAGTCAGGGAGGACGGTCCTGGCGGGATTCGAACCGCAGACCTTCCGCTCACGAGTCTGTGCCTTAACGACCTCGGCCACCCGTGGCGGACTGATGATACAATAAGATAAAATAATATATTGGGAAAAGACCTAAGTTTAAGTTTAGGGTACTTCCACGGCATTTTCCATTTATGAGGACTGAGGAAAACCAGGAAAAAAAACCTCAGTCAGGGAGGACGGTCCTGGCGGGATTCGAAACCCAGATCACGCCTTAACGACCTCGGTCACCCGCGGCGGTGTCTAATACGATAATTAATGTTTCTTGCCGTAAGGAAGATAGGAACAAGCGATTATGAAAACAATTATGAAAAACGTTTAACGTTCACATCGTTACGGTAATAAGCTTTGGAGTTTCCGATGGCAGAAAATAAAATTACTGGGGTTAACTCTCGTTTATACCAGCAAAAGTACCATGAGGCGCTTTCCTCTACATATTGCAGCCCCATCCCCCTCACCCCTCTACAGATGGCCTAGTGAAATATTTTCCTCTTCTATTCCTGCGTTGAAATCACCTACTAATATCGCCATGGCAGTGGGATATGTTTCTGACAAGTTCACCGCTCTTTCTGTTATGTCCTCAAGAAAAACTTGTTACAATATTTGGAAGCCGTTGGTGCAATATAGATACTCAAAATTATAAGCTCTAACCCTTCTATAACTAAGCGCCCCCTTCGTATATACATCAACCTCCCTATTTTTTCTTAATTAATATTGATAATCCCCTTGCTCATCCCTCTAGCCCTACTACTCCTGTTGATACAGTGAGAGTTCATAAGATCAACTTATCTTAGGACCAAACCAGTCTCAGACAGAATATATCGTATGTATTAATAAAACTTTAGAAGCCTGCCGCACTAAGTTTTCTTTTCAGGCCCTCCACATTCCAACAGCCGAGTGTGAGGGAGGTTTCCACTTGTTAGTTCCTTCTGTCACTCTTTAGTCCACCTGTTCCATGCATGTATGTGTGTATGGTCATTTTGATTGTTACAAGGACGATATTAGCATGAAGGCCGTAAGGCCCATGCGACAGTTGTACTTACTTGAATGTATTTTAAAACTACTACAATAAAACGTCCTCTCTACACTGGAGCTTTTAAAAAAAACAGGTACATGTACTGTCATCCAAGCCCTTCTTATGACGTCCTCCTACTTGCGAAGTGTCAGCTAAGTGGATTACACTGGTCTACATTTTATATTTGTTTTCTGTTGTTTTGCATCTGATATACAATCATCTCTCTTTTGAACAGAAATCGAAAATAATCTCCAACTTTCCCCTAGACATCAGGTTTTTATACAAATTATAAAAAAATTAATTAAATGACAATACATTAATTCCTAGCTAGAAATAAATTTATAGTTTTTTTTTAAATGTTCTAAAAATTATTTTCCACAAGTACTTTGTGGGAAAAAAACTATACTACAATTTTCTATTAGCTACTAGCAATCACGTGCATAACACTACGCTAATATTGCACTACAAATTTCCTTCTTTTTGACTTCTACGAATGTTGTTCAGAGCAGTTTCTTTTTAATATCCAGCAATAGTCAGCCATCATCTTCCCTTGATATCTCATTTCCATATTTTTTATATCTTGGTGAAATCCTTTACTTGTTCCTCACTACAACCTCCTAAATTATCAGGAAAGTAATTTAGATGGGCAAGAAGATGTATTTTGACACTCGTATTGCAACCAATCTTTTTGAAACAATAATTTGGGTCCAAGGAAACTAAAAACAAAATTTCTGAATTAAATCCAGACATACTTTACATTTCCACTCATAATAATCTCAAACTGTTTGTCCATCATCAAGTTTTGAATTTGTGGGCCGCCGATAAATATACCAACTTTAATTTTTTCGTAGATTCAAGAGCCTGCCGATCCAGTAATAAATAACTTTATGTCTCCACAGACTCATAGATTTCATACTGCATTTTTCGAACCGAACATTTTACTTTTTCATGTCTTCTTTAAAATAATAGTGGATCACAGGAATGGAAGAATGGATGTTCCGTTATGACAAAACGCCTTTAAGATTTTTCTGAGATCTTCAAGGATGGGACTCTCATATATTGTGGTTTAACTTTCTCAGCTGTTATTGACATCAGAGAGCAAGATAATAAAACCCGATGTCACATCTCCTCTGTTGCAACAATCTCAAACACATGTTAATCGCATGCTATCATGCCCAAACTGATATTGCCATGCCCCAAGGGTATTTAGTGAAACTTCGTCGCAGTACTCTATGTCTTAGCAATACACTAAGTTTCCCTCTTCAAAGAAAAATAGAACAAGTTCCTTCTTACTATGAAAAATACTTAACCTGATCCAATACGCTACGGATGGCCGAGGTCTTTAAGCACGGACTAGTGAGTTGGAGGTCTAGGGCTCGATTCCCACCAGGACCATCCTCGCTGACTGAGGTTTTTTCCATGTTTTCCTCAGTCCTTATAAATGGCAAATGCCGGGGAGGTACCCTAAAACCTAGGCTTGGAACGCGTCCTTCCTTAAAAAAAAACCCATTCCCAATTTATCATTTCATCTCATACGTCATCAGTGCCCACCGCCCGAAGTTTCAATGCTAGTAGATAGAGAAAGCGACTCATTTGATTGAGAGGGTACAGGAACATGAAATATGGGCCGAATGATAGATATCTTTCTAACTTTTAGCTGCATGTCCAGTTGTACAAAAATAACAACCACGTCCATTATTTGTAGCTTCCTCCATATCGCAGGGATACCAAAGGGCAATGACTTCCTTTTTCCAACCCTCAACTCTTCTACACAACTACACATACTTTATGAGGACACCTGATCTACTAACTTAATAACGAAGTACCGAAATGTTCTTAAGGAAACCTGTTATATTCATTGTTTTACTATTGATATGACCCACATATGTAACAAAACAAATATGGATAATTTATGCAACCACAATGGCTTACTATTTTACGAAAAATATTTAAAATGTAAAATTTACATTTGTAAAAAATTCTGACCAGGCATATAAAAACGGAATTAAATTTTGTAATCAGCATGGAATTCTGATTCAGAAACAATAAAACCATGCATACATACCAGTTTTATTGGACACCCCTCAAGACGTTCGTATTTCCCAATAGTTGCTAGTGTAACTTTACTAAAGACATCTTTACGGCCTCAGAAGATTGCCTGTTTGTTCATTTACGATTCATTATGTTCAACAAATTTTGTTGGATATATTGATTTGTTAGAGGGTTTTGTAATAGTTAAAGATGCTCAAGCAAATGTCATTTCCGTGTTGCGGCATCTTCTTGGATGCCAGTGGAACATTACATTTAATCAATGGGCTCTTAGTAGATATAAAAGTTGATATATTGAATTCAAAAATACTGTTAAAATTAAATTAAATAGCTATAAATTTATATTCTGAGTTACATTGTTTAAAACGAATTAAAATTACTATTGATAAGAGAACTTATGACGAAATATTATTTCAAACTTTACGCATACTTAGATATTAATAGGAAATTTGTGAGTACAAAATATTAACTGCTCATATGAATAAAAAGTGTGTAAAATCTTACTTTAATTTTATATTTAAAAACAAGGTGCTTAATGATAACAGTAGTTCAAATTGCCGCTATGGACCTTCACTCCCCTATATTGTATCCGTTGCCCATTATAGATAGCTATGCGTAGTCACTTTGTGAGCAGAATGGCGGAGTAGGAAGATGGGCTACTAGCATTTGCACAATATTTTAGTTCAAGATTTAATTTCACACTCTTTTATTCGTATTAGCAGCTAATATTTTGCACTTGCGTATTTTCTATTTATATCTAACTGTGTGTAAACTTTGAAATAGGGTTTTGAGATGAGCTACCTGAGAGTTCCCTTAATATGAATTAGAGTGAAATTTTGCTTACAGCTCTTTCCATAGCTTGTTTTCTAAAAGGGAGAAAGTGTTCAGTTTATAACGTTGTAAACAGTTATTTGTTGACCTCAAGATTGTCGTATTTCAAACTTTTGTTGTTTACTTTTACAGCAGCATAATTTCTTCATTTCTTGTCATCAACAGGTGGTTTTGTCTCTTAGGCGCCGTTCCTAATGCAGCTACAAGCACAAGATTCGGTTTCAATTTCTCTTTACCTCTAGGTATCTGGATTATATTTCAAATTGGGCATTCTTCAAACCTACACATGTGCCAAAAAATAAATCACAGGCTCCAAAAGAACACACTTAAAAGTTTTAGACTAAGGTTCCTCAAACTATTGTCAAATGAGGATCGCTTTATAAAGTTTAAAATTTCAGCGGACCATCCTACTTTTACACTGTTCGAAAGTAATTTTTTATCATTTATATAAATATGTATTATTCAAAGAAATATTTATTTGTTACTATTTCTTTCATTTTACGTTAGGATTAGTAGAAGAAAATACATTCACTATTTTATAACAATTTAAGTGTATCAAGACTATATTAATTTACACTGCCTGCCATTAAAATTGCAACGCGCATAAGACATGCGCTAAATCGACCTCCGCATTTTTTCAGAAGGAACGAGTATAACTCGTCGAAAATACGACAGTAATATGAGCGGGTATATGAATTTGATCCAGAGAGAATTGTGACTCACCGAGAGGCGGAATGTCATTCCGAGAAATTGGTGGTCGCGTTGAATGAAATGTGCCCACAACGAAACGAATATGAGATCAGGGGATCGAGGTAGGACGAACACACAGACGTGAAAGATTCCATCAAATAACCAAACCAGAAGACAGAGATCATTTCTGCAGGTTATTATGAACACGCACAACATGTTGCAATTTTAATGGCCAGTATTACATAATAATGCAAATTTAAATCGAAGTTATTTCTAATATAGGTATTCATGATTAAAAACTTTATTCCAAGTAGTGTATATAGTGAGTATTAATGAATTCGGATGATACTGAAAATATCAAACGCTACATACAACAAATTTTTATTTTAATGAAGTGGATGACCCTGTCAACATTTGAACAAATTTGGATGTACACGTGTTTCTGAGCCAAGTCTGAAATAAACACCTACCTCAACGACTTATAAATTTGCATTGTTTTTAACGAGATTTTTAGTAGTGTTTAACGCCCGTTTTACCACTGAGGGACCACAGGCGGTGAACATTGATGATACATGAGATGAAATTATAAATTGGGAAAGGACTTTTTTTTTTAAGGAAGGAAACGTTCCAGGCCTAAGTTTAGGGTACCTTCCCGGCATTTGTCACTTATGAGGACTGAGGAAAACCTGGAAAAAACCTCAGTAAGGGAGGAAGGTCCTGGTGGGATTCGAACCCCTGACCTCCCGCTCACAAGTCCGCGCCTTAACGGCCTTGACCACTCTTGGCGGTAGGTTTTTCGTTGAAATATAGTGTAATAAATAAACGATTACCGCACTTTCTAGCTTGGAATGACAGTTCTGCGTCATTAAAGGATATTAAAGTAGCATATTTATTTTATATGCCTTGTGTCAGTCTTCAAGGATGGTTCTCGTGTATTGCGGTTTAACTTTCTCAGCTGTTACTGAACATGCTTGAGCATTAATAATCAGATGGCTCCTTTAACTGACTGAACAAGATAATAAAACCCGATGTCACATTTCCTCTGTTGCAACAATCTCAAACAAATGTTAATCACATGCTATCGTGTCAAGCTGATATTGTCATGCTCTTTTCAGCATCCAATGAAAATCGTGACAAAAACTATTTCCGGCTCTTGTATTGCGCACACCGGAAAGAGGGCATTGTGAACGCGTAATTAGAGAATGTCGTGCATCATGCAATTGCCTGAAAGAGCGCGAGGGAAAAAATTGCTGGTATTCATGTATGATACACAGAATATTTCATATCTTATATAATGTCTTTCTTTATGGATTTAGCAATACTGATACTCTAAATTTCACAAATGTATTAAGATAAACTGCCGCTCTCCTTTGTAACACTCAGAGATGCTGTTCATGTTAAGAAACTCCCGCAATCACTAATCGAACGAGGCACGTAGATACATAAGAGAATAGATCCATAAGTTTCCGGCCTACCATTTTCTAGGTATGATAAAAACAAAAAATATATTTCACTTTTCAATATACTTACCCTTTATTGCACTACACTTCTGACATCTTTGAATTAACATTTTAATCTCCCTCCAAAAGAGTCAGAAGTCTTATCTGCAAAATGGGCATAAATAGCACCCATCACTTCTTCGTCACACTTTAATTTCCTTCCTCGATGGTCCCTCTTGAGTTTTCAGAAGAGGAAATAGTCACTGGAATTAGAGCTGGACTGTAGGGTGGATGATCACGTCTTGAAGACACAGTTCTTCACAACTTTCTTTACAACAAGAGCTGTGTGCATAGACGCGTTGTCATGAAGAAGGCGCACACCACCACTCAGCTTTCCTCGCCTTTTCTCTTTGATGGAAGCACGTAGTCTGTGTAGTAGGCCAGCATAGTACTCCCCATTTACTCTGGTGTTCCCCTCCTTGAAGTCAATGAAGAGTATTCCTGCATTGTGGCCACGACCTTGGCCTTTAGAGGCGGTGCTTCGCCAGGTTTACACCACTCCATTGATTCTCTTTTGGATAAGAGATCATAGTAGGGGATCATAATTTCATCTCCAATGGTTTGCAGAACTTCTCTCTCGTTTCCACGGCAGAGTTCCAAAAATATCTGACAACAGATGACTCGTTGCTGCTTTTGGACTGAGGAAAGAAGTCTGGGCACTAACCTTATTCATGTTTAAATGTTCACGAATAATAACAACCTTGCTGCTATTTCTGTAACTTTGAGCCGCTGGTCTTCCATAATTTCCCCTTTCACAAGAGCGAGCGATGTTTTCAGGAGTGAGCACTTCCATGGGCCGACCTGCATACCCTACATCTAGTTCGCGTATTGAAACCGCCTATGGACTGAATAATCGCTATGACGTCACGAGCATGTATAGTCTGGCCACAGAAGAAGGCAAGCGGGGGCTGAAGTGCGAAGGGGGCTTTATTTGTACACGGAGAGTGTATGTGGGATATCCATGTTCGATCAGACTCAGATCTTGCACATCCGCTGCACTTCTAACCAAGGGTGAGTATGTGCCAACACTGTAGCACATTCCTTTCGCTTGCCTTCTTCTGATAGCCAGACTATACAATAATCAGAACCTGCCCTACAGTAACTAGATTTTATGTAGTATTAACACAAAATTGTGAAGACACAAGCAAAGCTCAATGTAAGATTGGAGGATGCATTTTAAAAATATTCGGGAAAAAGTACATTCAGCCATAAATGCAAAATAAAGCGGAAAAACGAAAGCGTGCAGAGGCGTCTGGTGTGTTGCTTGTGAGTAACAGCGAGAGAAGAGAGAATGTTCTTATAGACAGAGAATATAAAATATATGTTAAGCTGTT
The DNA here is from genome assembly GCA_030762175.1 of Metallyticus violacea. Taxonomy (NCBI): domain Eukaryota; kingdom Metazoa; phylum Arthropoda; class Insecta; order Mantodea; family Metallyticidae; genus Metallyticus; species Metallyticus violacea. Next base: position 78,512,435 of record CM060831.1, on the reverse strand, counting down.
TCCGGAAAACATAAATATTTTAATAAACAAGAAAGTAGAATTAAACTTTCGTACTCTTTATAAAATAAAAAAAAAACGGTTTATTTAATACTAATGCTAAATCTATTTTTATACAGAGTGTTCCATATATTTTGCTCATACAAAATAACTTTTTTTCTGGTGCATTAATTGAAAAAAATGTTTAAATTTTTTTTTAACATCATGGAGGAATTCTGCATAGCGTACTTTTTATATCTGCATTAACATATGAGATACGGAATAGAACTTTGTTTTTTAAACGCACCGTGTACATTTTATTAAAGAATACATTTAACATCTCCAAGAGATATTCATAAATGTAATCCCGGCTACTAATAATAAAAATAGTATTAATAATCATGAAACTGATAAAAGTACCAGTATTGAACGAAATGTATATTTAGTTTACACTTTTATACTGTCTCAAATCTTCTATTATTATCACATCTTGGCCAGAGATGTAATAGAGATCACCACTGTTGTTCACTTATTAACTAGTGGGATGGAGTTCGATTCAATGACATAGCTAGAATATTCTCAAGAGGGGATTTCGGTTCGTATTCGGAAAAATTAGGTGATACTACAGCATAAACACACATTAAAAAGAATGCTATTTGCTGTAATAATTTTATAAAACGGGCATTGCAATATTGCTAGTACAGAACTAAGAGCTAGCCTTCAAGCTTAAACACATGTTGAAATGTTTAATATTTCAGTAGAACATCAGAAACATTTTAGATATTGTAATACATCATTACTATACAAAAGAAACCCTGTTCTACATTATTTAACATATTTAACAGTGTTAGACAAATCACATGCCAATTATGCCAAAGGCTAATATCACAGTTTAAAAAAGGATTCACCTTGAAAGAATGAACAAGTAAAGGGGGTAAGTTCTAACCCTCCCCTAACACATACGGGGGTAGGTCCATAAGTTTCCGGCCGCGCCGATGGGGATTATCGCCTTCACAAAATTATCATCTGGTATTATACCTTATCTGTTAAGTAAATAATTGCAGTTGTAACTTCGGCTTCAGTGTTCAGTTGTTCAGATATAGTTGCATAAAGAAGGCTACCTGTAGAATACTGTGAATTGTTCTTCACAAAAGAAGGACTTACTCCAAATGAAATTAAACTCGGTCGCGGTATATATGGGGAAGCACCCCCCTCATATTCTACCGTAAAAGAATGGGCTAAACTTTTGCGAATGGGTCGATTTTTTTTATTTTGCTTATTTACGGACGCTCTTTAACATCTCCAGTCATCAGCGTCCCATTCAATCAAGGCATGAAACGGCCGACAAATTTTGCTCAGAGGTCTCTTTTTCAGACTTGAGCGTCTTTTTCGTGCCGTAAATATACGACATGAGACACACGGCTTTACTTCCCTTCCGAAGCAAACCATACTTAGGATTTTTACGCCCGAAAAAATCCATTGATCCTGGCCGGGTTCGAACCCGCGATCTTGGGTTTAGGAGGCAAGTATGGTTACCACTACACCACCATCGAGAAACCATTGAAGATGAGCGTGCATGCTGAACCGTTGATCACTACTGACTAAAAACTGGACGATCTTTGCAGGAGGACTTCCCTAATACACTTAGCTTGCTTGCTGATGATTTCTGTTCACAAACTTTAATTGACAGGTAAGAGACGGCCAGAGCACAGTTGATTGATTCGTTTTATTTAAGGCCGCTCTTTAACATCTCAGGTCATCAGAGTCCCAATATATTCAGGGCGTCAAACGGCCTTCAAATTTTGCTCAGAGGCCTCTTCTTTCAGGCTTGAGGTTCTTTATTGTGCCGTAAATGTACGACACGGGACCCACGGCTTTACTTCCCTTCCGAAGGAAGCCATACTTAGGAATTTTACGTCCGAAAAAATCCATCGATCCTGGCCGAGGTTGAACCCGCGATCTTCGATTTAGAAGGCAAGTATGGTAACCACTACACCACCAGGACTGACTGAAGCAGCACAGTACTGACTTCTAGTGCCATGGGCTAAATAAACGAAATCTTAAGGTAAATGCAACACGAACATGAAAGCTTGTGTAATGTGGCAATCTTAATGTTTTGCGTTGACACAAACATTAACATCAACGTTAGACACTAACGCGAAATTCTGCGAACTCCAAGCTTACGGGTTCATATCTTATAGATAAGATCAGAGATTAAATTAAAAAAATCAAATTTTAGTTTTTTTGCTCTAAAAAAATATATATATATATATATATATATATATATATATATATTCGATTTTCTGCTTAATTTAGATATCATTCATTGAAATTTTTCAATGTCTAGTGTTTTTAATTACGTAATATGTTATTTTTGTATATATATATATATATATCAAACTACTTTTTTTAATACCCCGCAATATTGCATAAAAATTAGAATATCTCTGAAACCATTATTAAAGAAGGCTGTGGTTTAATGAATTTTTTTATAAATTACTTTTTTTAATTTTGTTTAATGCCCTTTTTCTACTTCTGAGGCACCACAGGCGGTGAACACTGATGATACATGAGATAAAATTATAAATTGGGAAAGGATTTTTTTTTTAAGGAAAGAAGCGTTCCAAACCTAGTTTAGGGTATCACTCCGGCATTTGCCATTTATGAGGACTGAGAAAAACCTGAAAAAAACAATCAGGGAAGACGGTCCTAGTGGGATTCAAACCCCAGACCTATCTCCCGCTCACAAAACCGCGTTTAAATTATATAAACCATATATTCCAGTTTTTTTTCCTAAATACATCTAATATCATGCCTAGGTTCACTAGGGTTTATAAAAAAATTAAAACAAAGGGAATAGATACTACAAAACCTATCCAGTAAAGCATAATAGTAGCGATAATTTATGAAACGAAATAGGTTATGGCATGTATTAGGGGTAAAAAATTGGAAATCTTGCAATCTATAAATATTACAAAAGAGAAACCGCATTTCTTAAAATTATTATTATTATTATTATATTAGTATTATTATATTATTATTATTATTATTATTATATTATTATTATTATTATTATTATTATTATTATTATTATTGTTGTTGTTGTTGTTGTTGTTGTTATCGAGATTAAATCATAAAAAGTAATGGTATACTATTAATTAAATGAAATATATGACCACAGATAGACCTTGTGTGTGTATTATTAAATGTAACCATGTTTATAAACTTACCCACTGATATCTTTACATTCACTTAAATAGAGAATAATAACAGAAAGTTTCGAGTTAGATTGTGTATTTAGGAGAAACTTTTGATGTACTAAGCAAATATACAGAATCAACATACAAAAATCGAAAATTTCAGCGATTTTCAGTGACTTTGAAATTTAATTTAAATGTTATTGTAGTAAAAACATGTAACGTAAGCGTTTTCTGAAGGTTATTACAGAGCACTCTTACATACAAATATAATTAATTTAATATTTCACAGTTGCTATCTCCACGACGATATTTTTGTTGCTTCTAATAGTACAATTTTCCTAATTTTCAGAAAGTATTTTTCTTATTTATTTAAATGGCATATACCGAATTTTGTTATGAGGAACAAATACTAATGTCAATAGAGCGATTTTTAAATTTTTGTTTTTGGTTACCCTCCCCCCCCCCATCTAAGCCTGAGTTTAGAAACTAAAATTTTTAAATGTTGGGTTTCAGATAATCCCCCCTCCTAATGGCCCGATTTACCTAATTTTCAGAAACGATTTTTCTTGCTCTTTTAAATGGCATGTATGGAATTTCGTTACGAAAAATTCTATATTAGTGCCATTAAAGCGATTTTTAAACATTGGGTTTCAAGTAACGTCCTCTCCCAATAGTCTAACTTCACTGATTTTTCAACAACTATTTTTCCTGCTTTATTTGAATGATACGTACCAAGTTTCGTTTAAAAACGTTTAAACTTGCAGTCGCTAGAGCGATTTTAAAATTCCCTTTAATTCCCAAAAGTTTTTCAGTTATACCCCTACTCATAGTTGGCCAATTGCCATGATTTTCGAAAACTACTTTTATAAATTTACTTAAGAGTTTTTTACTGAGTTTCGTCGAGATCAAGCAAAAGTTTTTGAAAAGTTTCGCTTTAGGTTAACCAACAACCCCACCCCCATGTTTAATTTTGCTGGTTAACGAACTCAAAGAATCGTTTGTTAATTAAAGGCTATGTGCCGAGTTTCGTTGAGGAAAAAAGAAAACTTGTGACTACTTGAGACGTGTGTATATGTGTGTATGCATATTTTCAAAATCATTTTATTTTATTTATTTATTTTTTTTTTTAATTCTTTAAGTGCCTAGTAGATATGAAGGATGCAGATTTGGATAGATTTGTAACAAATCTTTCCATTGGTACAACACCAATAGTTACATTCCTTCCGATTTCGCCAAAAAATAAATAACTAATAAAAAATAAAATAGCCGGAAATTAATCAGTTTTTTCAGGATGACGACCGCAATGGCTTTATTCCTTTTGAATTCGCTAAAATTATAGACGCGTCAAAACGGATTCATTTGTTGCATACCGCACACAAGTTAATAGTTTATAGGTGCACAAACAATACTACTAGATTGTCATTCACCGTTGAAGCATCATTTTTTTTATTTATTTATTTTACACTCTTCAACACCGCCAAGGGTGGCCAAGGTGGTTAAGGCGCGGACTCCTGAGCGGGAGGTCTGGGGTTCGAATCCCACCAGGACCGTCCTCCCTGACCAAAAAAAAAAAAATCAATTATTTTAACGCTTTTCAATTGTTTTGTTATTAGTTTTCTATTGGCATTGTAAATGGAAAATCTTATGTTCATGTACTCGCTTTAATGTTTAATGTTTTCATTTGGAATGTGCTGTTGCCATCGCTTGTCCCTAGGGCTACCCACCTACATAACCCCAATATTCTCATCCTGGAAAAAGCGTCATTCAGGAAAGACGGTCCTGACGGGAATCGAACTCCAGATCTCCCGATCCCGAGTCCGCGCCTTAACCACCTCGGCCACCCGTGGCGGTATATTGGAAGTATGAAGAATCAAGGAAGTACAAAGACAACTTAGAAGTGTGGTCGTTGCTAATTTGGTTTATTCACGGATGCTCTTTAACATCTCAGGTCATCCAGGGCGTGAAACAGCTGACAAATTTTGCTCAAGAGGTCTCTTTTATCAGGTTTGAGGTTCTTTTTCGTGCCCTAAATGTACGACACGGGACCCACGGCTTTACTTCGCTTCCGAAGGAAGCCATACTTAGGATTTTTACGCCCGAAAAATTCCTGGCCGGTTTTGAACCCGCTATCTTGGACTTAGAAGGGAGTGTCACAGTTTATTTACACTCCCCATTTTATAATTCAAGACGATTCCTTTGTCAACAGATTTTACAGATATACAACAAATTAAAAAATATAAATTTGCTCACACTTTTCTTGTTCTTCAGACATTTACATTTTGTGGGGAAAACTAAGAACTTAAGTTATTCCTTAAAAGCGTTTAAATCTAATCGTATTCTCATTCAAAACGTAAGTATGGTTTCCTTCGGAAGGGAAGTAAAGCCGTGGGTCCCGTGTCGTACATTTACGACAGGATAAAGAACTTCAAGCCTGAAAGAGAGGCCTCTGAGCAAAATTTGTCGGCCATTTCACGCCCTGAGTTGAATGGGACGCTGATGACCTCAGCTGTTAAAGAGTGTCCATAAATAAATCAATCAATCATTCAAAACGTTCCTGTGTGTTGTATTTGTATCCATCGTCTTCTCTCTATTCCCTTCTCCACTCTGACCTTTGTAGAGTGTCCAAAGAAGCAACAATTTTCTGACATATGTTCTTTTTCTCCTATTTTACCTCTTAGTCGGTTAGACGGTGAAATATATTCAATATTAGAATATATCAGAAAAACATATTTTATGAGATAATGTTTAGCTTCAATTCCTTTAATCTAGCATCACTAATGAATGCTTTATAACTCAAGTACTGAAGTATTGCTGAAAGGGCAACAATGAACCATTAGCGCAACGGAAACCAGGAGCGGACAGTGGTCAATGCGACATGTCACGCCATGACCGCAATAAAACAAAGAGTAATTAGATATAAGGTAGAGGTGAGTAGTTGCAGCCCGGCGTGACCGGGTCACTGAACTCAGTAAGCCAGGTATGTTAATCACAACGGGAGTTGGTGTATTCTTCATAGTCTAGAGAAGTGATGAGATCCTTTATTTCCTGACTACTTGGTGGGTGTGTACCGTTCTCTGGCTGCCTTTGTTTTACTGTGGGAACACCAATAACAATCACATCTTGACTGACCTTGTTTATTACCTCCGCTTAGTGACGAACTTCGATTATTTGATAAGAGCTTGTGTTAAGCTTAATAAATAGGCAACATTTTTTCCAATTAATTAGCCAGTGCTAATTTTCAGTCATGAAACACAGAGATTCTCATTTATATCTATATCAATTACAGGTAGTAAAAGTGTTGTTACAATATGCATAGAACATCTTGCCTTCTTGTCTCAGGGAGCTAGGTGAAAATACTTTAACTTTCAACTTGCTGTTGGGAATCATTCAGATGTTCTCCGATGTTGTCAACGACAATATATACATAAAAAGAAAATATACATTTTTATATAGTGAGAAATTTAAAGACGTCCATTCACAAATTGGCTGCTTACTGGTGTGAAATCCTCCCCATCGCCGGCTTTGGTACCGTGAACTCTGGCGCCACAATACCTTGCGTTGTTAAAACTTGGGTGCTACAAATAACAATCACAAATCACAATAACAAATTTAGTACGATACACAATCCACATCTTCTGTAAGAAGGTCGAGTACAGCATTTATTGTGCCCAAATAATTACTTGGTGAGCAATGCTTGACGCAACCGCGGGACCAGCCGGCAGCGCTATGTCGGCGGAGGCGGGAAGTATATTTCCCCTCCGCTGCGCGAGGCTTCAGTGTGAGTTGAAATTTTGCGCAAGTATCACGTGTTTGTTACGGCGACGCAATACAGTGTATTGAGTGAAAGTGTATCAAGTGAAATGGGGCAATACAAGTAATCTATTCCCCAAGGAGTACTCTCATTACAGGAAATTCATGAAGTGTTTCAAGATAAGTTATCACTAACAACACATGGCCTCATTACCCCGATTTAACCCCCTGCGATTTTTATCCCTGGGGGGCATTAAAAGAGAAAGTGTACATAACAAATATGTACGCTTTAGATGAACTTAAAACTGATATTCGTCAATAAATTGCTGCCATTTCTCAGAGGGAACTGCAGAGTGTAATGAACAATTTCCTAAGCAGGTGTCAGAACTGCTTGAACAACGAAGGGAAGCAGTTCCAGCATCTCCTTGCGTAATATACGTGAGTAATTTTAGTTTTCTTTTTAAGTGTTTATGTTATGTATGTTAGAAATAACTTACGCGACAAGTCGTACTATATTTACTGCGGACTTCCTGTCACCCGCACCGCCGACACAGCAGCCAGCCTCGCCGGCCGGCCGCTCGCCGCGAAACCGGTTGCATGAAGGATCGTTCATCCCGTAGAAGCTTTTAAATGTATCTCACTGTAGACACATTTTTTTTTTCACTTAAAAGCAATGTTTTATAAAAGGATACCAATATCATGTATCGTGAAGTAAGTATAGGAATGTCATTTATTTCCCATAGACCCTGAATTAGATGGATAAAATGAATAACGTTATTGTTTTTCGTTACAAACATATGTCTCTCTTCCACTCATTGTGAGCCTGCAGAGATTGTTCTATGTGAGGTTCTATGAAGAACTGAGATTGAACGTCACTTTCTAGTAATAATTCTTCAGTTTCTTACACGTCTGATAGTGCAGTCGAGAATTTCCATTAATATATTAACAAGTTTCTTCATGAACAGTTGTGGAATTACTTCAGCATTATTAGGATTTTAGATAATTTAAAAAAGTATATATAATTTTATAAACTATTTATGATATTATATCAATACTAAGGCGATAAATTTAATTTAATTGCATAAAAAGTGAGTTATTATTTTCTTTCCCAGTAAGTTAAAAGCTAATGCGATTTCAAAATTCCAGCAAAGATTATTAACTGTTCAACACGTTGCAATGTTTTCTATATAATAATAAGAATGAAGTACTGAGTGAAATCAGTTGATCGAGCTGTGCCGTTCTCGTGTCATTTCCACGCTTGAAAGCCGAAGGGAAGGCAGGCCAGTACGAGTTGAACTCTAGAAAGTATGTGCAAGTGTATTAAGTATTTGTTAGGCGACATAGTGCAGTGTATTAATTATATTCATAGGCTCAGTTCAGGTATTCTGTTCCCCAATGAGTATTTATTTACGATTCGTACGTGTGCAACAGAATCGGTTCGTTATGTATGATGATTGTTTTAAGAGAGATTCTGTGATATTCAACTTCCAAGTCGAAGTTCATTTTAGAGATTTATAAATAAATTTCATAAAACGGGAAGTATTCTTGATTAAAAAGAAATGTATTTTTCCTGTTCCTCTGTCCAAACGGCTACAAAGCTACTGAAGTTAAAACCCTATAATATTACTGTATGCAAGACATAAACTGGGTGACCCTGCATCCAGAGCAGGTTTTGTGATGAGGACGAATCTTATAATGGTCCAGTGTCCCTAATTTTTAGAAATTATTTTGCTAATTTTATTTAAATGATATATACGGAATTTTGTTGTGAAGAAACAAATTGGGGCCTGATTTCTATGGACTATGCTAGGCACATATTGTTAATAACAAGCATAAGAAAATGCTGCAAGCTATCGTTTATGTCAGTACTTGAAAAAATGTATTTAAATTATATAAAATATTACACATTAATGCCAATTTCACTTTAAATTTTACCTAAGCTCTATCTAGCGAAAGAAAAATATGACGCAAAGCAGAGAACACAAATTTAAAGCAGAATTATTCTCCACCGAAGCATGTTTTGAATAATGAACGGAACATTTTGTATATTAGCCTAAGACATGTTTAGTTAAACAATTACAAGAATTATGACATAATGCTGTATAATACATTTCTAAGAAACTTTAAATTGATTGTATTAATCTCGGATTACCATATGTTGCGAAGTTCATGCATTTTTCACTATTTTGTGGTGAACGGAAAAGTTAGGTCCGAAAGACAAAAGTGCGTTATTTTAGGTTTAAAGTTAGCTATGATTAATTTAGCATTTCGCCAAGATATATCACTAGGAATGCCGTCACAGTATAAGAATATTATCTACGGTATTCCTTTAAACCAAAGAATACAGAATAGCTTATGAGACGTCGATACAATCATCTCTGCTCAAAAATATGCACTCTGTATGTAGACTGTTCTGTTTCTACAGTCTAGAGCAGGATATATAACACATTTTCTGAGAACCGCTCACATTCGTCAGACAGCGGATGAAACGCTTTGTCCACGCAGGGCTTGTGTAACATGCGATTGCTAATACTACTTTATAGAGAGTCATTTTTCCTGTTGACTGTTCAGTAAACAAAAGAAAGAAATAGGTTAACGGTAAACCAGTTAATTAATGCAGTACAGTATAAATGAGAGATGCAAGTGGCACTGAAGTTCATAAATAGGTTGGCAACCAGACCTTTTCAGGTTCAATGCTCTGGTAAGTACGACTGGTTTAAAAAAAAAAAAAAAATTAAAAGATGTGGTAAAACGTAATAATTTTATTTTTTGCAAATACATGCTTTTTATGGCAAAAGGCCATCTTCCTAAACTCTGCATCATTATTTAAATGAACATTCCTACTGCATAAGGACTCCTTAAGCCTCAAATGTTCTTTTCCTGGTTTTGCCTTAGCTTTGCACTCTCAGATTATGGTAATCTACATTAATCACAACTCGATATTAGGCGTCACTGTAATGCCATTGTTTCGGAAATTTATCATAGCCTTTATTACAAACTGTAATAATTTAATTCAATAAAGTGAAATATTCATAATTAAAGTTAAATACTTATTTAAAATCATATACTGTGGTTCCTTTTGTTTAAAACTATTTATTGTACTATTTTTCTCCCGTGTTGTTTATTTTATTTAATAACACAACTTTCACGTCAATAGTCTATGGATTTCCAATTTTGTGTTTTATAACTAGCGATGAGAAATCCAAATTGATGTAAAATATTATAAAATACATTATTCGTTGTTAAATCTACCTTACATCTTATTTAACTACATTAACACAAGAAAATCGTTATTTTTATTTTTTGTAGAGTAGAAATGTCAAACGTTCTAAGTGCCATTTTCTAAATTTTACAGGATAAGCACAAAACTAGATTCGTTTAACTTATTACATCCAAAATCATTAGGAAAGCATTTTTACTACAAAAGTATTTTGTATAAAATATCATTGCCAAAAATACAAATGTCGGGGAGAAGCCATTCAAAATTTTGTTACATATTTTTTTTTCAGATTTTAGAGAAAAATAACATAAATGATTAACAGGAATATGTATTATTATGTTATTAAGGATAAAAGTACAAAAATGCACAGAGATATTTCTTTTTTTCAACCTATAAACGGGGATAATCTTTCAGACGAAGCACAGGTTGCTGTATACCAACCACTGATTTTCCTGTCTTTAAAACTTCAAAAACCCTCCATGCTTGTAATGGTAAGTTATTTTAATATCTATTTAAGATGAATAAGATCAAGATACTTTAAGCATTTGAAAAGTGCGTTTATTTAATGTTAACTGTGAATAAACAACATTCTTTATAGCCTGTATAAAGTATTACTAGCTTTAACTTAATCCACAAACTTGTGCAAATCTTAGGGAAGGTCTTACTTAACCGTTTTCTTTTCTGTATAATAGTGAATTTCCTATCTCAACTCAAAAATCAATTTCCACTTACTTAATATTTTGTACTGTAAACATTTTCCGTTAAAAACCAATATTATCATGGCATGGCACTGCACCATTTGTTAACGAGTATTTGCACTACTTCATCCGTGTATAGGCACTTAGAACATGACTAGGAATACGCATCTCGACATATAGAACGTACTTTTGAAATAAAACAATTACATTTAAAAATAACACTCATGTTTGGCATTTCCTTTTCATTTTATATAAAGCAATCCTTTAAAAAAAATTAACTCGCTAGTGCTATTTCCTTATGAGAGGATAAAGCACAGCCACAATCAGAAAATATCCAATATCTTTCTCGCTGGATAAAACACTGGTCCAAACCTGCACACTTACCAGAAGCCAACAGTTTAAGAGTTTACCCATTGTCAGAAAAATAGAAACGTGAACAGTGATATTTTAGCACTGATAGAACATATGCGAGGTGCATTCAAGTTATAACACCTCTGATTTTCTTTTCTCACTAACTAATAACAAGAAAATGATGAACCTTGTGTCACTTCTCGACGTAATGACCCTACAGCCGCACACATTTATCACAACTTCGACGCCATGATTCCAAGGCCGCTGCGGACGCTTCTGTAGGAGTCTGTTTTGATCACTGGAAAATCGATTATGCAACAGCGGCACAGCTAGTGAATGTGCGAAAACGGAGAGTGCCTTTCATCGTTGGAAACAGCCAAAAGTCGCTATGAGCCGGATCAGGTGAGTAGGGAGCATGAGGAATCACTTCAAAGTTGTTTTCATGAAGAAACTGCTGCGTCACGTTCGCTGTATGCGCTGGGACGTTGTCTTGTTGAAAGAGCACACGTGCAGCCTTTTCCGGTCGTTTTTCAAGCGATACTGGAAGGAGTTTCTTCTTCAAAACATCTTCGTAGGATGCACCTGTCACCGTAGTGTCCTTTGGAACGCAATGAGTAAGAATTACTCCATCGCTCTACCAGAACATGACCACCATCATCTTTTCTGTACTGGCGCTTACCCGAAAGTTTTTGGTGACGGTGAATTTGTGTGCTTCCATTGAGCAGACTGGCGCTTCGTTTCAGGATTGAAAAACGGCATCCATGACTCATTCATTGTCACAATCCATGTAAAGAACATTCCATTCATGTCGTAATCGCGCGTAAACATTACCTGGCAACATGCCACGCGCGCAGCCTTGTGGTCGTCCGTCAGCATTCGTGACACCCACCTGGGGGACACTTTCCGCATTTTCAGGTCTTCATGTAGATTGTGTGCACAGATCTCACGGAAATGCCAACTTTGGAGGCGATGTGTTCCACACTCCAAAACAACTTTCTCCATTCGCTCGATCATGTCGTCAGACCGGCTTGTGCGAAGTCGGGATTGCCTTGGTTTATTGTCACACGACGATCTGCCTTCCTTGAACTGTCGAACGCATGAACGCACATTAGACACATCCATGACACCATCACCACATGTCTCACTCAAATGGCGATGAATTTCATTCGGTGTCAACCACGCAAATGGAGAAAAATGATTACACGCTGTTCTTGTAATGAAAAGGTCGCCATTTTGAAGTAGCAAAAACAGTCCTCACTCTCGCCGCTGCCGCTAGAAATCTGTGTGCCATACAGTACTACCACCTCTGTCACACATTGACAACGAGTGCCCACTTATTTTAAAACAAACCGCATGTTTCTATTGTTTCCAGTCCTGAGAAAAAAAATGGGAGGTGTTATAACTTGAAAGCACATCATATGGCTAAACCTGCGTACAAATTTGAACACTCCCGTTCTTGAGAAAATGGTAATTTCGGATTTAGTAAGAAATTAGTATTTAAACACTCTTACCTGTGACGCGAAGTGCGCAAAAACATCATCGGCACTCTGGATTTGTTCCACCACCTTATGGTACCCTCGTGGTGATCCATATTGATGCAGGAACAACCTACACAGAATGGAAAACGCGTGTAAGAAAATTATATTCTGACTAAAATGAGCCGCACTTTCAGGATTCTCACTACCTATAGGTCTTAATGTTTATTTCTTTAATTTTGTGGCAAATTGTGGCAGGTCTCATAACTTCCAGTTTTCGAAGAATGTCCCTAAAATTTCAGAGAATATCAGCTCGAATTGTATTGTATCAGGGGCTCATTAAGGAACAGGAAGACAGCATATGTTGGATAATCAGATGGAGTATGCAATATCGTCAGGAGTCTTTCGCGAAGAAATACTAGGGAATGCCTGGCAGATTCCGTGCGGGTAAAAAACGGCGCTATTGGAAAAACCCTAAGAGCAAGCGGAATGGCTCTATAATGGACACTGTTGAGCCTACTCAGGAGGATGGTTGAGTTTAGACCTGATCAGAGAAAGATATGCCAGATAAAACGCTTAAACTATTAGACAACACTCACATCGTGTGGTTAGTTGCGTTGTATGTGACGACGACGCCAGAAATTGTTGAAGACTTCCTTCTTTGCAGAGAGGCGAAAGCCTTCACTGATTCTTTAAGCCTAGAGGCGGTCAAGACAGCATTGGTGGCGGCGTTCCAAGAGGCAGTTACATTGAGAAGAAAGAAACATGGTAAAGTCGTAGACTAACAAAGGAGGTAGACACTTCGTGATTGACTGATAGCGGTGGCAGTCATGTGATGCCTGAGTGCCGAGCCCTGAGTTACTCCTTTCTTCTGAATAAAACGAACCTTCGGGAACGTTAAAAATTCAAGCCTTCATTAACTACTGAATAAAATTAGAACGACCACGAATATTCCAATCATAAAGCGTTGATACCGTTTCTGCAACTGATATCATAGGCCTCTTCAAGGTTAAAACAAGACGGCTACAGTTTGTCACTTCCACATAATATAGACTGGAAGAGCCCCAAATGATCAACAGATGATCGGTGTCTATAAAAACTGCATTGAATGCTGTTCAGACATCTTTGAGATTCAAGCCACCACGAACTGTGCATCATCACCTTACAAACACATGGAAACGTGACATTGCTCCACATGCCAGTGAATAGCTGAGGTAGAAAAGCCTTGGAGTCTGCTGATGCAACATTGTCATGTGAATACCGCCCTGTCCGCGGCATATTTTTGTGAAGATGAAAGGCTTGCTTGCGGCAATTCTCGAATGTCCGAGCGAAACGAGAAATCTCTGGAATCCATCATCCTAAATGTCCGGAACGCAGGAGCTCGTATATCTCTCAACTCTCCCCAGAGTCTCGGCAGGTCAATGGGATAAACAGTAATCCTACTCTAGATTATAGCGGGTATGTGCAAAAGATAGGCTTAGCATCCGCGCAACGGAATTCATATCGCACAATACATGAAGACGTAGACCAGTTGAAGGCAGACACGAAATGTTTCCAAAACGAAACGTTTTGCTATTCTTAGGTAGTAGAGGGCATTTGTCCTGCAGCTGTTTGTAGCATATTATGTCCTGCAAAGTAGAATGGAGACGAAATACTCTTGACACCACGCACTGCATTTCGGTATTCATCGGTCCAACAAGGAACCAGGAAACGTCTAGAATGAGAAGACGACCAGGGAGTAGGCTGTTCAGCAGTGGAATGGGATTACGTACGTTCGGAATCATGCTCTGTAGGGTCATAAATTGTCATCGAGAACACAATAATAAGGGGAAGAGACTCCAGTCGTGGGGAGACAATAGATGTAATTCAAACGAAAATTGAACGCTGAAGCAACTGTTTGACATTATGCTTCAAGTACGGTAGGTCTATAAGTTTCCGGCCTAACCATTTTCTAAGCATGATAAAGGCAATAGCTATATGTCACTTTTCTATATAGTTACCCTTTATTGCAATACACTTCTCGCATCTTTGATTTAACATTTCAATCTTCCCCAAATGGTCAAAATGAGCATAAACAGCATCCATCACTTCTTCATCACACTTAAATTTCCTTCCTCGAAGGTTCTTCTTGAGTTTTGAGAAGAGGAAATAGTCGCTGGGAGCTATATCTGGGCTGTAGGGTGGATGGTCCATGTACTTGAAGACACATTTCTTCACAGCTTCCTTTGCAACAAGAACTGTGTGCACAGGCGCATTGTCGTGAAGAAGGCGAGCACCACCTCAGCTTTCCTCGCCTTTTCTCTTTGATGGAAGCACGTAGTCTGTGCAATAGGCCTGCATAGTACTCCCCATTTACTGTGGTGTTCCTCTCCTTGAAGTCAATGAAGAGTATTTCTTCACAATCCCAAAAGATTGTGGCCATGATCTTCTTGATTGACTGAGTGACTTTGGCCAGGGTTACGCCTGCCACTCCATTGATTCTCTTTTGGACAAAGTATCATAGTAGAGGACCACAGTTTCATCTCATGTAACAATGGTTTGCAGAACTTTTCTCTCGTTGCCACCGCAGAGCTCCATAAATGCCTGACTACACATGACTCGTTGCTGCTTTTGGACTGAGGAAAAAGTCTAGGCACCCATCTTGAACTAACCTTATTCATATTTAAATGTTCATGAATAATTCGAAGAACTGTTGTTTTAGAAAGGCCCAACCTTGCTGCTATTTCTGTAACTCTGAGCCGCCGGTCTTCCATAATTTCTTCTTCCACAAGAGCGATCGATGTTTTCAGGAGTGAGCATCTCTAAGGGTCGACCTGCACGCTCTTCGACTGTAATATTTTCACGAGCCATTCGAAAAAGTTTCTTTTACGGTAAAATATGACGGGGATGCTTCCCCATATACACCGTCCAATCGCTGTATAATTTCATTTGTAGTAAGTGTTTCTTTTATGAAGAACTTAATAACAACTCGATATTCCATTTTGAACATGTCACAATCTTCTACGGATAGACTTCTTTGTGCAACTAAATTTGAACTGAACACAGCGGAGTAGAAGTTACAACTGCAATTATTTACTTAACAGATAAGTAGTGACACCAGATAAGGGTTTAGTGAAGGCGATAATACTTATTGGCGAGGCCGGAAACTTATGGACCTACCTTCGTATAATGGAGTGGAAGATATGGGTAGATCGAAATGAGAGATGTTTGTGGAATAAGTTAAGTAGACTCCTAAGTATTGAAGGAGATATGGTGGTGATCCGAAGCTTGAGCAAGTATGACGACTCTCGCTCACTCTTTCTAAACCTAAGATTGCGGGTTCGAACCCGGTCAGGATTGATGGATTTTTTTCGGTAGTAAAAATCCTAAGTATGGTTTCGTTCGGAAGGGAAGTAAAGCCGTGAGTCCCGTGTCGTACATTTACGGCACGAAAAAGAACCTCAAGGCTGAAAGAAGAGACCTCTGAGCAAAATTTGTCGGCCGTTTCACGCCCTGAATTGAATGGGACGCTGATGACCTGAGATGTTGAAGAGCGTCCGTAAATAATCAAATCAAAAATCGCTCACTCTCACGCAATGGAGAAGGGATTGAGCGGACAAAGAAGCAGGTATTCAGATACTACAGGTGGAATACAAGCTCACGAAATAAAGTATAAGTTCAGCATGCAGTAACAGAGACTGCAACGTTAGCTGAGAACTGCATGTCATCTCGATCAACAGCATGTGCAGGAGTACCATCATCACATGGAAGGTCGAAGAGCAATTTCGGCAAAAAATGAGTTATGAGGATGGTATGTAACTATGTGCATTACAAAAGAGAATAGCCATCATAAATGCATAAACAATAAGCTAAAAAGTTACCTTTACCTTTGGCCAGCGAGAGCGATTCAAAGTGCTGTTTTTACGAGTATATTGCGTGGAGCTAGGCGCTTTTTTAGGAGCAGGTACATTCTGCTTTAGAAGTTCTTCTCAGTAAGAGTGTTCTCGATCAGAGGGGTCATCTAGTTGCAGCACCTGAAATTGGTTGCCGCTTGAGACTGCGGGAGAAATTGACTACCGAGTGAGTTTGGTTCTCCAACGGTCTTGGAAGTTGGATCAGAGAAAGAGGAGTTGAAAATAAAATCGCATTTCTGCATGTTACGGTCTTCGGGAATAAAGAAAAGTTTCTTCTAAACCGGAGCTCCTGGGTAGATCTCTGAATGAGATCCTCAAAGAGAACTGAAGGATATATTACTTCTTGTATTTCCTGTTCACAAATGACATAGAAAGAAACAGTGCTCTTGCAGGACGGCTAAACGCTGGCGTTGATAACATCGTGTAATATCAGTTGTCATGAGAGGAATACGGAATACTGCTCTCACAGACAGGAAGTCCTTTGTCTGGGCGAAGGACCAGATCTTTCGAAATGACGAAGAGTTCACCCGAAAACATAACCGACATTCTTAATCCGGTAATGACTTGTAACGAAGGAAATTACTTCATTCCGTTTATATATAAGTTGAGGAATGTTGGTCACAATGTCGAGAACGTTCTCCCTAATGTAACCGTCTCCGACGGCGGTCTGCTTTCTGGATATGACTCACCCTGCAGTCACGCTTCCCAGGAGAAAAACAAAAGACTCCAGTTCAGGAAGTTCATAGTTTCTACAATGGTTCTCTTTGAACTTGGCCTGGCTGTGCATGCGTTTCACTTGATAATCAATGCTGGGAGATACACCTTCTACTATGTCAAACTTGGAGCGCTCATCAAAACTCGAATAGAGAGAAATGAACAAAAAACTGTAAAAATAGATCAAACATGCAGCACTTGAATATAACAGGTTAGTTCGGATGCCTCGGAATTGCTACGCCCAAAAATGTCATCCCCTGAGGGCATCACTACAGGTTCATTCAGTATTTTATATTTAAAAAATAATAGATGTCAATATGAATTAATGGACTATCAATATGTTTTAAAATAAATGCACTTCAATGATAATTGCTATAAAAATGTCGAAAATTTTGGAACTACTGAATGAAAACACAAACACTCAGACTGGGTTCTTATATTTTGTATATAATATGTTGTAATAGTAACATAGATAAGAATAAGAGAAAATTTATAAAGACAGCACAGTGAGCGATTAAATTGATACAAGAAATTAGAATTTCAATGTGCCAGAAGAATGAAAAATAGACAAATGATAGACCTGGATGGACAATTATTTTCTGTGTTTTCATATATAATAAACAAGCAAAATAAATAAAAGTATACTAAATAAAAATTAAATACTTCAATAGACCAAGATTTTTTTTCATGTAAGCATATATTACGCTTTTTAATACATTATAGGCATGTGCAAATATCATTTTCAGCTCCGAAGTGCGAAGCTGAAATTTTATTTTGTTAAGCCTCGAGGCTCTGGAAATCTCAGATGTTGATTGCAGAAATAAAGTTGCCAGAAATAAAATAAAATATCAACGTGTATTTTTTTAAAAATTAAATTGTCTGTATTTATATAATTAGAAAATAACTGTATTATTGAGATTGAAAGTCCAAAATTAAGTATATATTTTCATTTTTAATAATTGTTTGAGGAGAAGTTTATTATTTTACTAACAAATGTACCATTGAGGCACTTAGAAAAGATTTAGACAACCAAGATCTTTGTTTGACATTCGAACACTTTCAACATTTACACTGTTTCATTTATATTAAATGTGATACCCTTTGAGTCAAAAAGTCTCTCTGAAAATATAGTGCATTTTTGTTATACGATACTTATATAAATTTTCGATGAAAAAATAATAATTGAGAGCTAAAGTAAGATGCAGGAATAAACATTCCTTACTTGTGAGAAACCTAGCACACGAAACTGAGAAGTCCACAGTGATGATTCACCTTGTACAAAACACTAAGAGCTTGAAGTTGAGTAGTGTTTAACGCCCGTTTTTACTACTGAGGCACCACAGGCGGTGGACACTGATGATGCATGAGATGAAATGATATATTGGGAAAGGATTTTTTTTTTAAGGAAGGAAACGTTCCAGGCCTAGGTTTAGGGTACCTTCCCGGCATTTGCCATTTATGAGGACTGAGGAAAACGGCCCTGGCGGGAATGGAACGGCAGATCTTCTGTTCACGAGTCCGCACCTTAATGACCTCGGTCAAATGATTTAGGGCTGCATGAGGTTTATGATTATTACATATATGGAATAAACCGATGGTGCCAAACAATGTATACACACTTTCACAGTAGATATCTATTTAATATATTTCAAAGTTGTATTGAAAACAACAGTAATGTATAGTATGATGTTCTGTAAACAGATGTGACTTACATTACGTTATGATAGCGTTGCTACGTGACAGGTAAATCAACAATGAACAATGAAGCCTAAATTATCGTATGATGTTCTGTAAACAGACGTGACTCGCATTGCGTTATGCTAGCGTTGCTACAACAAAATGGAGACGAGATTATCATTTGAACAGCGTAAAGCAATTTTGAAGTGGTATTGGAAAATCGAGAATGTTGTTGAAGTCCAAAGGCAGTAGAGACGTGTGTACAGAACAGAACCGCCAACGCGAGTAACAATTGCACGCATTCGAGACAAATTTGAGACTCATGGTATCGTATGCGATGTTCACAAGGGCAACTCTCAGAGACCTCGCATAGCAACATGCCCCGCGTCCTCGGCTATGTTTTTGGAACGTTTTGAGCACTCACAGCGAAATCTACAAAGTAATGTGCACGTGAGACTGGGATTTAACGCCGTTGGACTTCTACCTATGGGGAACTATTAAGATTGTCGTATACCGTAGAAAACTACGGAACTTTTGAGCTAGGTTTTAAATATATATGTCAAGAGATGAAAAGTTGTTACAAAGATGGTGGTCGCGGATTGAAAGAGAAAAAGGAATAGATCTTTTGATATGCAAGGGATGACAGCTATCAAAATGAAGACACTGTTGTAAATTGGTAGGCTTAATGTGCACAGACGTAAGAAAAGAGCCATTGTATAAAGAAATATCAATATCTAGGAACGTAGCAGCACTGGCAGAGACAGAAGAACTGAACTTAACAGAAAACTTGGAGTTAAGATTAGTAAGGAACTGATCGAGAGATTCTGAGCTGTAAGTCCAAAGCACGAATATATCATCAATATATCTCAGCCATAATAACGGTGCCAAAGGTTCTGACTTAATAAATTCCTCCTCTAAGCGAGCCATAAAAAGATTGGCATAAGACGGTGCCATTCTGGTGCCCATCGCAGTACCTTTAATTTGTAGATAATGTTTATTATCAAAACTAAATGCACTGCGAGCGAGAACCAGATAAGCAAGATGACAAATGAAATCTGTGGATGGGATATGAGGAGGTGCTCGAGAGTCCAAGAAATGTTTAACAGCAGCTAATCCTTCATAATGGGGAATGTTAGTATAGAATGACGTCACATCGATAGTGGCCAGAAGTAAGTTAGAATGTGGCCAATGTTCCTTTTTATTGTTTTCCTCCACAGTGATACGAAAGTATTTCATCCTGAGTACAACATTTGGGCACAAGTCTTAAAAGTTCTGTTTAATTATTTCAGTATCCAGTACAAATCCAGTTATAGATGGTCTGTCACAGTGAAATATTAGATGGAATTTTTTTTGTTTTACCACGATAATTCAGTCGAATACTCTGGGCTCATTTTATTTTAATTAATATGTATATATAATTACAAAAATACATAAAAAGATGCGAAGTAAAATGATGGACAGTGTAAGTTTTGGCGGGAAAATTGTGAAGTAAACGGGATTAAGGAGAATGGCGGGGTATTTGTGCACTAAACATGAGTTGAATTAAAAAAGGCATATATTTCAACTACAATAGTGGCAGCAAAACTGTGAATTAAACTGGATTAAGGAAAAAGGCGATGGGGGAAGCGCTTGGTGTCTAAACTGTGAAGTAAATGGGAGGAAGGAAAATGGTGGACGGAAGTCCCTGGTGGCAAATCTGTGAACTAAGCATTGCGGTTTATACACGAATATTAAAAACTACTAATTAAAAATGGTGAACTACAATGCTGGAATAAGTAGGAACTAAAAATATAATGATATAGCAATTAAAAATGCTAATTACAAAATGGTAGGAACATTAATGAGTATGTGGCTGGGCAACTAACATGTATTAAGCAGACGGTGGTGGGAAATAAAAAGGTAAATGTTGTATTTCCAATAATTAACTTTAAATATATAAATAATACTTATTATAAAAATAGTGACTACGCTGCAACCAAAATGGTAAATTGTGAAAATATTTGTTTATTTAATAGTAACTCAATAACATGTTGACAAATAAAATATACCTGTTTCCGAAAAAATGAAAACTAGTAGTTTTCAATGTTTAACTTTCCATAAGAAGAATTTTTTATTAATTTGTATTTAATTTCTTACAGAATTATACAGTTTTTCAAATACAGTTTAAGCATAATAAAGTATATAGCTGTATTAACATTTTCCTATTCCCAAAGTTTGAATGCAACCATCCAAAGTACGGTGTGTGCTTTCAATTATTAGAGAACACAAAAATACACACGTTCGTTTCACTTGTAAGCGATTTCTAAACACTTAAAAATATACCATTGCTGCCAGTGAATAATAAAATGCCAGTATTTTGACCACGATTACATTCAGTAATATATCTGTTTTTAAATTCTGAAGAGTAACTGCTCACAACTTCCTTATTATCGCGATTTTGCACAAACTTCTTCATAAGCTGGTAGTTGTAGGAATTTCATTTAGAAATTCACTAACAGCAGGTGCTGTTCTCCAATATGGATGCTCCGAAAACTTAGCACGTAGCATTATCATTTTATTTTTAAAGCAAGACAACTAAAACTTTATGCCGACATTAGACTGGATATCATTCCAGCCAGCTTAATTCATTTTGCTAACCGAAAACACATGTTCAGAAATAAAATATGCATGTTTGTGAAAAAAAACGTGAAACAGAATCGGTTACAATATTTAACTTTTCAAAAAGACGTTATGTGATGCAAAAAATCTAATGTTGCAAGCACAAAAATATTTTCACTCCGCGGTTTATAATAAAAAATGAGTACTAGAAACAAAATGTTAATTTTGATAACAAAAAAATAATTTACAATATTTAACTTTGCAAAAAGAAGTTAAGTTGTGCAGAAAATATGTTATGTTGCAATATGATGTCCTGTCAGTAAAGGCTTCGGGGCATTGATTTGAGAACTCTAAAAGTACTCAAGAAATGTTCGACGATTCTCATAGATTTGGCAAAAAAATCTGCATTACATGTTCGAGGACTGGCATAAAGTTCTAAGCAGTGCATTCAAGTAAAAGGGGACTACATTGAAAAAGATTAAAACATCATTCTTAGTTGTTCTTGATCATCCATTATGGTACCTATTAGATATAAATAGGAATGGAATAGGCAGACATTACAGTAAAGTACACTTTGGTAGAGGAGGTAGGGGAAAACGTGCGACCTATCTATCTTTCAACGTAATAGTATCTTTGTAGAAAGTACTTCATTTTAGGAAGGTAACATTGCAATTAACTTGCTAGTAGAGGAAGAGCAAAGAAGCTCACGAAGTTGTATCTCTTGAGTGGTGAAACATGTCACCTGTTGCTCGAAATGACATTTCCTATAAGGATTGTAAGCACTCGTGGAAATCTAACGACAAGTTACTGTTAGAGATGTTCAAGGTGGGGCAGCAGGTCTGTCCGAAGTTGGTGATGCCAACGCTGCAACTTATTTGGTGTTAAATACGATATTATATAATATCAAAAGCTTACCTTTCTCCCAGTATTGTAAAAGCTGCTCACGAAAATACTTCTGCTATTTATCCAGACCTCTGATAGCATTAGTGCCTTAAAAATTATCTAGTATCTTTGATCGAAGAATTTATTTTTTCAGAGAATTTTCCTACATTTTATACGCAGTGAAAAATTAACTACGTTGAAGCGGATTACATTCATTTGATATAATGGAGATGGGTCGTTAATGGACAGTAAGGGAGTTAGCCGCAGAAGTCAGAACAAGCCATACTTCAATGTTGCAATAAGGCGCAAAAAAAAAAAAAAAATAATAAAAGCTTAGCTAGGAATATCCAGGTCTTCCAGAAGTGTGACAGCGGGTGATAAATGTAGCAATGGAATTATGTTGAAGGAATTTAAAAGTCTCCAAGTTCTAGAATAAATGATTTGTCACTATGATGCCATTACTTTCTTCCCATTCTTCTTATATTTACCAACTCTTCATTTAAATTCAATGAAAAGAATGTGATTGCTTTGGATGGCATAGAAATTTGAAGTCAGGAACCACGGAAGCTAAATAGAGTTTCAGGTCACTTTCAGCCAAAAACTATTTTCCGAATAATTTTGTAAATATACGCATGAAAATATAGATCCTTCTCACAAATATGTAGATGCAAAAGAGTTTGTTATGTCTTTATTTGCTAAAACTGAGAACAGCCGCTTTAAACTTAGCCAAAAACCAATTATAATAACAAAATTTTATATCTTTTCTCCTCTTTGTGATAAACTGGGAAACTATCCGCCTGTTACTATTCAATTTCTAACGCCACAGAATAGTGGGCGTGTACATTATTGTGCTCCTCTGTCTGTAACTTTATATTTCCGTGTCTATAATCAAAGTCTTCCACTTATAATAGACTAAAGAAACTATATTCTTCATATGCCTCATTTCAAAGAACTAAAAACAGTAATCTAATGGATGGTAGCACAGTTCTGTATTCCAGGTGCAAATTATAATAATTCTATTTCAATAAAAAAGCTCAAAATCAGTCATTTGAGGAAAATGTTGGCCAACCCTTTGCAAGATTGGGAGAACCTGCCAGGGAGATAGTGAACCGCAGTATGGGAAACACTGCTCTGCAACATTATATAGATATCTAGATTAAGTGAAATGAAACATATGAACCCACATAAAAGCAGGAATGAACCTGAAGAAGTACATACAAATGTGTTATATACATGTGAATGAGTGAATGATTTAAGCCACTTACGAGGGTGGGCCCATAAGTTACCGGTCTCGCCGATAAGGGTTATCGCCCTCACAAAAGCCGTAATAGGTGCCATACCTTATCTTTTTAGTAAATTACTTCCGCTCCGCAGTGTTCAGTTGTTTAGATATAGTTGCATAAAGAAGGCTGTGTGACATGTTCAAAATGGAGTTTCGAGCTGTTATTAAGTTCTTCACAAAAGAAGGACTTACTCTAAATTAAATTAAACAGCAATTGCACGGTGTGTATGGGAAAGCATTCCTCTCATATTCTACCGTAAAAGAAAGAGCCAAACTTTTTGGAATGGCTCGAGAAAGCATTGAAGACGATGAGCGTTCAGGTCAGCTCTTGGAGGTGCTCACTCCTGAAAACATCGCTCTTGTGGAAGGAGAAATTATGGAAGACCGGCGACTCAAAGTTACAGAAATAGCAGCAAGGTTGAGCCTTTCTAAAACAACAGTCCCCTTCGAATTACTCATGGACATTTAGACATGAATAAGATTAGTGCAAGATGGGTACCTAGATTTCTTTCCTCAGTCCAAAAGCAGCAAAGAGACATCTGTTATAAGGCATTTTTGAATCTCTGCCGTAGCAACGAGAGAGAGAGGTTTCGCCAACCATTGTTACAGGATATGAAACTATGGCCCTCTAATATGATCCTTTGTCCAAAAGAGAATCAATGGAGTGGCGGGCGTAAACCTGGCGAAGCACCGCCGGAAAAGCCAAAGTCACTCAGTCAACCAAGAAGATCATGGCCACAATCTTTTGAAACTGTGAAGAAATGCTCTTCATTGACTTCAAGGGGAGGAACACAGTAAACGGGGAGTACTATGCTGGCTTACTGCGCAGACTTCGTGCTTCTATCAAAGAGAAAAGCCGAGGAAAGCTGAGTGGTGATGTACGCCTTATTCACGACAACGCGCCCTTGCACACAGCTCTTGTAAAATAATGAAGAAATGTGGCTTCAAGGAAATCGACCATCCACCGTACAGCCCAGATCTAGCTCCCAGTGACTGTTTCCTCTTCTCAAAACTCAAGAAGAACCTTCTAGGGAGGAAATTTAAGTGTGACGAAGAAGTGGTGGATGCTGTTTATGCCCATTTTGCAGACTCCTGAATTTTTGGGTGGAGGATTGAAATATTAATTGAAAGATGTGAGAAGTGCATTGCAATAAGGGGTAACTGTAGTGAAAAGTGAAACATAGTTTTTGTCTTTATCATACTTAGAAAATGGTTAGGGACTTACCCTCATATGTCCCACCCAGGGTTAGGGCCTTCGCAAGCTGAGGCTCATTGATTTCTCATATGGTGAACTAGTCCATGTGAGCTATTGTCCCTAGGAGTTTGTTAAGTCTATAATGTTTCTTATTTTAACACAATTTAACTAGACGGTTCAAGTGATTCTATTTAGGTTTTTTGTTCTAAGTTTCACTTTTGGCTTCGGTTGTTCTTTTCTTTCTGCAGCTCTGTACCTAGGCTCTTCCAGGTACTGCGGTTCTGTGCTACGCTGATTCTGTGTTGCCCGGTTGCTTTCCTGAAGGAGTCTACCCACCTCGTTCTCGGTCTCCCTCTTCCTCTCCTACCAATACTAGATCCCATGTAAAAGCTATATGTCCCCATCTACTGCTTGGTAGCCTTGTTGCATGTCCATCCCATTTCCACATGGGCCATGTCGTTTAGTTCCGACATCTTTCTTAATTAATCAGATGATATTTCATCCATGAGGGATATTTCTCGTACTTTACGCTCCATTTCACTTGGGCAGATGCTAACTAGCAGTTTATTCGCTCTCTGTGGCAATTTTATTGCTGATCTCACGGCATTGCGTATCTTTCTGCTGAAGTGGCTCAGTAGGACGGAACAAGGTCGGACGGTCGTAGTGCAGTCATGTCATGTCTCAGTAGATCACGGAAACCAGACCGTTACCTGGCGACTGCAACGGAAGTGCGATATATCACCATTACGTTTTTCCTGCAGCGTTTTTTTGTGACGAATTCTCGATGCATGCCACTCTATTCCAGGTATTTTCATTGTTTTACGTTGCAGATGATATCTGTCTACCGCTGTTTTACAGGAAGAGATTTTGTTGCTCGTTTCCTATTAGCTATAGAACTATAGGAAAACAAATATATAGATAACCCATGCTCGAGGTACAGCTTAGTTATGAAACATGAAAGCTGGCAGTAGAAAGAAAATAAGTACATGCGGGAGTTAAAATGCTTAAACTAAGCAGTTGGTATTTCAGCATCTTAGATTTAAAAAGTAAAGATATCTTGGAAACTAAATGTAATTCACTTTCCTAGAGCAAGACAGAATTTCTCGCTTAAAGCTTTAACTTTATAATTTTTGTTAATGTACGCGTGATATCACTGTCACTTCTGGTTCCCACCTGTGAGAAGTGACACGCGACCAAAGTCTGCTATCGTCTCAAATGTTCACCTGAGGCCCAAGTAATGTCACAGGAAACTTATCACACAAAATTTAAATAGGGAAAAGAATTTGAAAAGAAGGTGGACGCGACACTGCAGTTTGTGCTTTGATGTAAGGAAACACTGTTGTCATTGTGAGTGAATAAATACTGTTTAACGCCCGTTTTTGCTACAGAGGCACCACAGGCAGTGAACACTGATGATACATGAGATGAAATAAGTTGGGAAAAGATTATTTGTAAGGAAGGAAACGTTCCAGACCTAAGTTTAGTACCTCCCTGACATTTGTCATTTATGAGGACTGAGGAAAACCTGGAAAAAACCTCAGTCTGGAAGAATAACGCTCCTGGCGGGATTTGAACCCCAGACCTCCCGCTAACGAGCTTAATGACCTCGGCCACCCGTGAGGGTGCTGTCATTATGAGAGAGGATCGTCGGATAACATTAAGAACATTTTCAGAAATTTTGAAAATTTCACTGGGTGCCACCCACACGCTGGTAACTGAAAAATTGCACATGAGACGTGTTTGTATACGGCCGGTTTCAAAACTGCTGATTTTCGAACAAAAGAACGTTCGCGTACAGATTTGTAAGCAGTTGAAGGTGATGTTACAGGAAGATGCGGAATTTCTTTCAGGGGTAATCACAGCCAATGAAATTTACATACACACACACACACACACACACACACGCACACACACACACACACACACACACACGTACTTTCGATCCTGAAAGCTAGCAGCAAAGATCTATATTAAAATATTCATCACTACCATCACTTAAAAAGCAAAATAGTTGCTACTGCTAAAAATTATGGTGATCTCATTTTTCGAAATTTAAGGAATGATTTATCTGTCATTTAGCCACATTTCTCAAATACTTAAAACATGTGACACAATAAAATTCTGCTCAATGGAAAAATAATCTGAAAAATCTTCTGAAAATACTTTTAGATTTCGTTAATTTAGTTTACTTTGTTGTGGTAGGGATCAAAGTTTAGTTACTGTGTAGACAATATTATACTCAACGTTACCTAGTATTACATAAATAATTATGGGGTATTAATGTTTCGATCTGACCTCTGCACTACAATAACTAACTTCCTATTCCCAATTCATAGTTTTAAATGCATTAAACATGCACAAAAAAACGGTATCATGTAATAAATATATGTAACTGAGGACGTTTTATAAAAATGGTTCTAATAATGTTGCCCGCTATGTTTTCATAATCACGGTCATTGTTTCTTTGAATTATATTCTGTTCCTACCGAGCGCTCCCAGTTTTAAACATCACACGTGTAATAGAAATTGCCAATTTGCCTGGAACGGCTTATGGCATTATTTGAAATAGAGGAACACAATAATAACATTTGGAAATTGTAACAATCCTCTATTTATAAGCATAAAGATAAAGAAAGGGAAGCGATGAACTAGAGAGCGGATGTTGTCCTTTATGTCTATTTTGTTCTATTGCTCAATTTTTTAGGCTTTTGCTAGCTATATTCTTTCTATGATTAAAGAATCCAATATATAAGTGTTGATAGGGCTTACACCAGCCCATTTTGATGACGAGTATCTATTTTATTGCAATAAGGGTCTGTTGTGGTTATTAGTTTTTTTTTTTTTTTTTTTTTTTTTTTTAATTCTTCTGTACCTCTAAATATTATAACTTCCAACACAATCCCTTTATGTTAGTGCCTGCTGTCATATTTGGTCACAATATTCTTAGCGCTGCATTCTAATTATTGACAAACTAAAATTAGAATACAGTTCAGTTTACTTGAAATGTATGAGCAGAGTTGTTTGCTCACGCTGTTAGTTTTGTTGAGTACTAAGTATTGATTTATTCCTGAATATGTCAACAAACAAAACTAACAGTAAATAAATGCTGATGACAAATTTCCAAAAACGTCGTCTTCTATAGCAACATGAAATAATTTTAACAATAGTATTTTAGAAAATATTGAAAATTAATATTTTAAATTGAAATCTGTGTATTTTATTTTGGATAACATGTGAGTAAAATTTTATTCAGAACTCTGAAGAAAACAACAACAGTGTGTATAAAAACTTCATATATTGCAGCTAATTCCAGTGAAATTCCTACGATTTTCAATAAATTGAAGTAGAGGGGCTTGACTCTTTTGCAGCAACAATCACTAAAAAACTTCACAAGGATTTATGTTGGCACAAAACTTCGAGAAAGCACAATCCGGAATGGACCAGTTGAGCTCTGTGTTAAGATGTCAAATGCCTACTAATTCCTGATCTTTAGTTTCCGCCTGTATGCTTCTTGATGTGGAAAGTTTATTTTCTGGTTACAAGAGTTTTTTAAGTAACAAAACTTTAGGATTTACTATGGAAAATATGGATCAATTTTTGGTCATACACTGTCATTTTAAAATGTAAGGGTATTTAATTTTCTGTGAAGATAATACAGAAATTTTTTATAAAACACCTTCATTGCCTAAGTAAATGGATTTGTTTTGATTTAAATGCCTATATAAAACTATTCCGTAACCGTTAAGGATCTTTTTATTTGCCTGTTTTCCGATTGTCATTTCATCCTCTACTCTCTACTTTCTCTCTGCTAATAACAGGGCATGAATAAACTACTATAATTATTGTTTACTCAGGGTGGTGCAACGTAACAGAGTATCTCACATTGTTATGAACATCCGAATGAAATCACAAAACATTCCTCGAGGGACCATAAAGAACACAAAAAACCCAATATAAATTAAAATCATGAAAATTCTATGCCCTATGGTAAGGTTCTAATTATACTCGTATATTTTAACTCAGAATTAAAAATACATTAGAGGTAAATTTCATGACGTGTAATGAATACCTGAATGCCATGGAAACTGTTTTGTCTTCTAGTAACAGAGAGGAGAAACTTTGCTTGAAGGAAGGCATAGGTGATCTGTTTTAGAGTTATATTAGCAAGTGCATGTAAACCAGATTCAAGAGCAAAGTTCGAGCTATATGTAAACTGAGATCGAGTTGTTAACGTTAGTCATTTTTATCACACAATCGATTGGCATTTCATATTTACCAACGAAATACGCATACGCATTGTTTTATTCCATCTAATCTTCTGTACCTGTTTTATCTTTCTAACATTTAATTCCTTTATATATATATATATATATATATATATATATATATATATAGCAATTGAGTCACTTTAAACAAGGTCGCTGTTGTCCATGAATTGCTGGTAGGTGATGTTAATATTCCGTAAATGTGTGTTACTGAACGTTGAAGTAATTGATCCATGCTTAATATTCTTTTCTGGTGAAACATAGTTCCATCTATGTTGTTCATTTTCCGGCTCAAGATATCAAGTACTGGAGTAGAGAAAACTTCGATTTTATACACCAAATCTCCTTGCATGTCGATAAAAGATGGCTTCGTATATAAAATCGGAGTTTATTATACTTTAGTACCAGTTATTTTGAGTCCAAAAAACCTGACCACATCATTGCAATCATGAAAAAAAATTTTATTTGATTTGTTTTATTTAAGGACGCTGTTTAACATCTCACGTCATCAGCGTCCCATTCTATTCCGGACGTGAAACGGCCGACAAATTTTGCTCAGAGGCCTCTTCTTTCAGACTTGAGGTTCTTTTTCGTGCCGTAAATGTACGACACGGGACCCACGGCTTTACTTCACTTCCGAAGGAAGCCATACTTAAGATTTTTACACCCGAAAAAATCCATCGATTCTGGCCGGGTTCGAACCCGCGATGTTGGGTTTAGAAGACAACCACTACAGCACCAGGACCGACAACCATGAAATATGTGACAGTACCAGGACAACATTTCCAACCCCTCCTGTCATAATATATGTGCTTATTTTCACTTTCATTTTATAATTGGAAAAATTGCACGGAATCGCTGTTACTTTCGACCCGCCATTTGCCATGAAAAGAGTGACAAAACCTTGAAAGACTCTGTACATGTGTATAATCTCTTCAGTTTTGTACATTCGTGACCAGATATACACCCAAGGAAACACGTTTAAAGGCGCCAAACGCGGTGGTCGAACTTGACCATTTTGTTGTGAACCTCTGCCT
Organism: Metallyticus violacea; assembly: GCA_030762175.1. Taxonomy (NCBI): domain Eukaryota; kingdom Metazoa; phylum Arthropoda; class Insecta; order Mantodea; family Metallyticidae; genus Metallyticus; species Metallyticus violacea. Next base: position 78,482,222 of record CM060831.1, on the reverse strand, counting down.
AGAATTTGTTGGGAAATTGTTGGTTGAGGTTGTCTCTCGCACCCAACGCAAAATGAGGGGATGCCTAGTGTTTTTGAAAAACAATGCATACTTTGAAACGTGTGGTCGTGTTGAAATACACACGAGATCTGTTCAATGATGAATGATCATTAATTTCTTTGACAACATGGGTAAAGACCCATCATCATAGTTTTGACGATATTTCTGAATGTGTCTGTCCTAGCGTTTCTACCAGACATGGCGGAAAATTTTTGACAAGTCCTTCAGAATCGCCTCCACTGCTTATGGTGATGGAAAATGCCTCCCATCAAAGTGTTACTTCAATTTAGGAAAACGAAAATGTCATACGAGGCTAAATCTGAACTATAGGGAAGGTGAGTGACACACGTAACATTCATTTTTGTGAGATATTCAGCAATAATATTTATTACATTGTCATAGTTGTTGCACTGAAATGTGGGCCTTTACCTTGCAGAATTTTCAGGATAAACTGAAATATTACCCGGTTACAGCTGTGTGTGCCGGTATGACATGCTGGTAAACAATCCCTTGAGTATCGAAAAATGAGATAACCATAACTTTCCTAGTAGAATCAACCACGTTTACTTTTTAAGTGTTGGTGATGATGGTAATTTTCACAGGGTGAAATTAAATCAAAAAAGTATGATAACTTCTTTATTAAACAGTTGTTGTACAGTTAATCTTGTTTGCACAGATCAAAACCATAGAGTAAAATTTAGTAATCATGGATATTAACGTTATGTTTTATGGTTCCATTTCATGCTTCCTACCCGGCTGGCCCAAATTCTGTTTCCGATTAGGTCAGTTTGCTGATTGAGCTTTCTTCAGAGGTTTTCCCTCAGGTCTTAGTGAATGCCTAGGGAACTTAGGTCATCAAAGTCCCCTAGCTCATTCATTAAACAAATATTAACTTTAACACACTGATGCTCTGTTCATGAGCCAAAGAATTCTTCCAATACCTTCTTATACGAAATCAATGAACGTTTCTAAAAAGATATCAGAAATGTTTAGATACGCAACAGAACATTACCAACATCTTCCGAGGTAAGACAACGCTAATTTTCATTGTAATTGAAGTTGCAATTGCGAGAACTTAAACCGTTGCGCAGAAATTGCATTCGCTTCGCCTGGAGTATTCGCTGGCAATAAAACCATGAACGATTGTGTGTATATAGCTTTTATTTACTACAAACTTATTTCGTGAACATGGATTGAAACATTGTGTCCTCCCTGTATTTCCGAAACTATTAACTTAAATTATGACGTTAAAACTTTTAGATCTCTTTATTGAAACCTTTTTTGACTTTGCATTTAAGCTCGTTCTATTTATGAAAGTAAATATACCGCCAAGGGTGACCGAGGTCGTTAAGGTGCGGACTCGTGGGCGGGAGGTCTGGTGTTCGAAACCCACTGAGACCGTTCTCCCTGATCGAGGTTTTTTCCAGGTTTTCCGCAGTCCTCATAAATGACAAATGCCGGGGAGGTACCCTAATCTTAGGCCTGGAACGTTTCCTTCCTTAAAAAAAATTATTTCCCCAATATATCATTTCATCTCATGTATCATCAGTGTTCACCGCCTGTGGTGCCTCTGTAGCAAAAATGGGAGTTAAATACTATTCAGTCATCATCAGTCATAGTATGAATTATTTACACTTAAAAGCATTCCAGAAGCCGGAAAGACGTGATTCTTTGTAAGAAAACAAAGATAAGGGAGAAGACAGACTTCAAAAACAGCGTTATTAAAGATGTGTTTACTAAGGTTTGGCCTGTAATGAATTAAATGCAATCTGTAAATTAAGTCATTGCACTGTACTAATCAGCTTCTTTACTTGTATTAATCCTTTCGAAAGCCAAATACCTAGAGAAGTGGTTAACAACAAATTTCATCAAGGTGATTTACCTTGCCACATTTCTTGTACGTGGCGTAGTTTTATGAGATATTTTGCAGACATATAACAAGGGAGCCGTTACACGCTCAATAGACTAACACTTTGTAACCGCTGACATATCAAGTGTGTAAGTGTTAGGAAAAACAAAATGAAAAATCAGACTTTAGGGATTCCGACCACGACTCTGCAGCTTTCCGGCTGATGCTCTAACAACTGAGCATCATTCATAACACGGCTATGTGAGAGAACTTTCCTATACATAAATTAACCCCCTATGTAGCTGGCGGTTAAACTATAAGCCTGGGTCATAGCATTAAGAGTTGCCTTTCTGATAGTCTCCGAAAATAACAGCAATTAAGAATGATTGAAGAGAAAACGGTAGTCGAGATGAGTTAATGTGGTTCAAGCCAGACTTTTAACCATTTATTTGAAACCATTGATTTACTCTTCAAATCCTTATCAAAACAAAATAAACATTTTGAGTCCCAAAATATTCTCTCCAACCTAAGGGGAGTGTTTGTATATTATACAAAATGTTGGGTTTAATGTATTAAATTGATTTGTTTATACAATCAGATGTGACAGGTTCGTGGTTACATGCACGGTAGCTCAGTTCGTTAGAGCGTCAGCCCTGAAGATCTCTGGTTTGGATCCCGCCCGTGACCCAAAGGTCTGATTTTTATTTGCAACTAATATGCTGCACAAGGCTATTGTGGAATAACAACTTCTATTTATAAATTAATTTTATCTCTTAAAATTTGGAATTCAAAAAAGAAAGGAAACAAATCTAAGTATTGTCCTACGCGGAACCAAATCTCCGCCCTTTTTCAACTGAGGTAGAGATTGGGAAAACTTGTATAATGCACTGGAAGAGAGTTTCTTTGACACGGTGTGCAATTATGGGACACTTCTTCTTTAATGTAGATGATTTGCATGTAGCATGACCTTGAAGAAGGATATAAACCTGAATATTAATTAATTCTGAGCAAGAGAAAGCCGCTTTCAATGTTTTTTGTTCATTGGCTATCTACTTACTTGTTTGCAACTGTCATATTTCTTGCATCGAAACAATGTTTAAATATTTACTCCTAATGTTTAAGAATCATAAGAATAAAAAATCTTTAATGAATTTGCAGATTGTTAGAACTACAGAGGGTACCAAAAATGTATACTCACTTCATAAATACCGCCACGGGTGGCCGAGGTCGTTAAGGCACGGACTCGTGAGCGGGAGGTCTGCGGTTCGAATCCCGCCAGGACCGTCCTTCCTGACTGGGGTTTTTTCCAGGTTTTCCTCAGTCTTCATAACTGGCAAATGCCGGGGAGGTACCTAAACTTAGGCCTGGAACGCTTCCTTCCTTAAAAAAAAAAAAATATATCCTTTCCCAATTTATCATTTCATCTCATGTATCATCAGTGTCCACCGCCTGTGGTGCCTCAGTAGTAAAAACGGGCGTTAAAAACTACTCAAAAAAAAACTCAACTTCATAAATATATATAAAATAACCGTGTTAACATAACAAAACAAAAAATGATGAGCACTAATTATCTTAGACTTTTACAGTTACAACAGTTGCCCGCCATCGGCATCGATACACTTCTGAGTACGTTGAACTACTGATTGAGCAACGTTTGCGAAAGTGTCCTCAGAGATTGCAGCACCTGCCGTTTCAATTTCTTCCCGAAGTGCTGCCAGTGTAGCTGGTTTTCAACTGTATACAACATTTTTAAGAATTCCCCATAGATAGAAGTCTATCACATTATGATAGTGTTGCTACGTGACAGGTAAATTAACAATGAACAAATGATGCCAAGATTATCATATGATGTTCTGTAAACAGATGCAACTCACATTACGTTATGCTAGCATTGCTACAAAAAATGAAGCCAAGATTATCGTCTGAACAGCGGAAAGCAATTTTGAACTGGTATTGGAAAACCGAAAATGTTGTTGAAGTTCAAAGGCAATGCAGACGTGTGCACAGAACAGAACCGCCAACGCGAGTAACAATTGCACGCGTTCGAGACAAATTTGAGACTCATGGTATCGTATGCGATGTTCACAAGGGCAGATCTGGGAGACCTCGTACAGCAACAAGCCCCACGCACTGGATCCAAGACAATATCCGATAGGACGAAGAGGTCCGATTGAGTTTACACTGCGTTCTCCGTATCTAATTCCGTTGGACTTCTACCTATGGGGAACTCTTAAGGATGTTGTATACCGTAGAAAACCAGCTACACTGACAGCACTTCGGGAAGAAATTGAAACGGCATGTACTGCAATCGCTGAGGACACTTTCGTAAACGTTGCTCAATCAGTAGTTCAACGTACTCAGAAGTGTATCGACGCCGATGGTGGGGATTTTGAGCAACTGTTGTAACTGTAAAGGTCTAAGATGATTAGTGCTCATCATTTTCTGTTCGTGTGAATTCAGGTTTGTTATGTTAACACAGTTTTTTCTTTGCTTGAAGGGTGTTTACATTTTTGGCACCCTCTGTAAGTATATGATCTGATGTGTTTTATAGATAACAGTATTTGTTTAGGTATTGTATTTACTTTCATGTTCTGTTACCACACTGTTGACCTGAACAACCTGTATTAAAACCTTTAGAAAGAGAAAGAGCTATTGTATATTTGTACAAAAGGCTGTTCGCAGGAGGAAGTATAGCACAATGGGGACTAGCAGGTTACAGTGGAAACAAAAGAAGAAGGCTTTTCTTTGTTCAGGTTACGAGTTTTTCACTCCGTGTGAATATTTCGGAAAGAGATTTGCCGACAGAAGATACAAAGGCTTAATGCCCTTTTAGATGGACCTCATGCTATAATTGTGAAGATAGTGGTTTCTAGATTGATTTATTTATGGACGCTCTTTAACATCTCAGGTCATCAGCGTCCCATTCAACTCAGGGCGTGAAACGGCCGACAAATTTTGCTCAGAGGCCTCTCTTTCAGGCTTGAGGTTCTTTTACATGCCGTAAATGTACGACACGGGACCCACGGCTTTACTTCCCTTCCGAAGGAAGCCATACTTAGGATTTTTACGCCCGAAAAAATCCATCGGTCCTGGCCGGGTTCCAACCCGCGATCTTGGATGTAGTGATTTCGAACCCTACTATCCCAATGCTTGGGGTTTCCCCCCCCCCCTTTTTCTTTTTCCTGCCATAGTTTAAGTAGGTTTGCCACAATTACAATGATTTACTCGCTAAATCACCGGGTCCACGGTTTCTAGGACTTGCCCGAGGTTAGTCGACAGATTAGGTTTGTGTGTGTATATATGAATTAGTTGCGAATTGGAATAAGAGCACATTTCCCACCGTTTCAACATTTCATCCGCCTAACAATGCCCTCATTACAGTGATTTACCCGCCTCTATCCATTTATGTTTACGAAATGGGAGCAGCACAGCAAGAGACTCCACTAGCAGTAGTGCTTTCAGTCCTGCTTGTAACGTCGCCACATTTTGCTCAGAGTCTTTCATAATATAGCCACAGTATTCTCTGTCTAACTGCACCAACAATGTTTTAGTTTCAGTCTGTGGTTTAACAGTAGACACACTCTATGTGGACAGTGGAATGATGTAATAATAACAGTCTAGGATTAACATACATATAGCTGCGAGAGAGTTTATCAGTGTTGTTGTTGGGATATCGAGAAACGTTCATATCAAATTTTGTCGCCTCTTTTGATACCGGCTGGGTACATGCGTATCCTTCGCATACGCTTGTAGATATAACAACAAGAAATAAATGTTCAAACAGGTATACCGAGCTCAAGGCTCAGAATTTTCTGCTGAAACTTTACCTCTACCTCTCATTAATCCAAAAACGGGTTTTCCTTCAGATCCAAAGCCCATTTTTCACTGCTGAAGTATCACAGGTGGTGGATTCTTATGATCCATGAGATGAGACGATAAAAATGTACAGTAATGTTTTTAAGGAAGGAACCTTTCCAGGCCTAAGTTTATGTCCATTTCATAGCCCTATCGAATTTGTTATAATTTTACAAATACGTCAGTTTATCACAATTGTATGTGAAAATTTCATGTTTCGCAAATCAAATATTTATAAATATTTCTGACACAACTTTTATGTTCTAAACTGGTACTGAATGGCTAATATGCACTGAAGAATACAGCAGCAGGAAAGCTATGGGCGAGTGGAGTTATTTTCGGTCTCTTTAGCTTGAGTTTCTTGATGTTAATATTTCTTTGAATTTGATTTATGTAAAATGAGCAATTTTCTTGAGCCAATTTGGTTATATTGCTTGGTTGCATTTGCTGGAATTTATTATTGTTTTCAAGTCATGTTGTTGCAAGAAGTTGTGTTGTTTAAAAATGTTATATAGTCCTTCCTTTGTATTTTATATAACTTTTCTATTTTGAGATATGTATGAACTTTTTGTAGCCCAGTTTAGCATGTTTATTCTCGTTCCCGATTTTCATATAAAATTTAATTAAATGGGCCGAATATTTTGAGAAAAAGGATGACAGAGATTTATCTAGAATATTCACACGAAAGTAATTTTGTCTTGATATAATATTCATACTTAATGTTATATCAATTAGTTGCAACTTTGTATTAATCGTGATTAGAAATAACTATCCTTTCTTTAAATGTTATTAAGCTACCTTGCCTCCCTTGTGAATTGGTCACCCTTCCAGGGAACCTTAGGGCTGTTATTATTAATGCAGTATGTGTCACAGATCTGGTAGCACAGTCATGATCGACGTCATAAAGTGGTAGCTTGAAAGTGATTACACGTAACAATATTTCCGCCTCTCGTGCGATTCTAGAACATCTAATATGGTTTACATGTACTGTTTCTAGCTTCTGTGAACTGCAATTATTTATGTAATCGAAGATGTTTGTTCGCATACATGACCAAATTAATCAATTTTGGTTTTAAAATTATTCAGTGGTTTGATAAATGGTAGTGTAAATAAAAAAAAAATCTAATTAACACAAGTCCTAAAATTCCGAGATATGAGTACTTATTCATCAACATCGCAGACGATGCTCAGTGTGATTTCCATTCACTTCTCTCCTAAGTCTTTGAAAATCACGCACTTTGGTTGATCTTTGAATTGCTGATAGGCGTTGAAGTAGACTCTGTAATGTTTTAACATCACTGGCGGGAATTCCATACTCTAAGGCCTTCAAGGTCTGTGGGAATGAGCAAACTGTTGTACTGGACCTCCCCGAAATTCATTGCCCAAAAATGGCTGCAATAGATGTTCTCGTTCAGTGCTCCTCCACCTGTAGCCGTTGTTGGGATGACACTTTCCCCAGCAATTCGTTTGCTTTGATCATCACTTATGTGTATGGCAGAGTGTGTGGTTCTATTAATCTCATGGCTAATTCCTGCCCATACATTAACTGAAAATTGGTGCTGGTGTTATTTTCTTCTTCTTCAACTGCATGAGGATTTTCAGCTATATATAGTGAACCTCAACTTATCAGTCAAGGAAAATCATTGATATGAAAAATATATCTTCAGTTAACCTTTGCTAGAGCTGCAATCTGGCGGGGTGTCGGCAGGTACAGCTTTTGTTCATGAGGTACTGCCTGGAGAAGAGCATTGCTAGTACTTTGAGCTGCTACTATTCATCCGCAGTATGCGTTTCTCCATGTCAGAACTTGTAATCGACCGAAGTCTCAACACATGGCGTTAAGGATCAAGTTCCAGAAGTCGCTGGGAAAGTTGTTTGCAGAATGAGCTATCAGGTGGAACCGTGAGAGCAGCATGGGCTTGCAAATTACTTCTATTTACTAGGCCAGAGCAGAAAGCCATATCCTGGGTGCAGTACGTGTGCTGTGCGTTCAAAAATGGAACATAATTCATCAAAATAAAACAATATCACAAAATTACCATACAAACTGTTTACGGGTATCCAATTAAAACAAATAAGGAAATACTGTACTCACCCAGTGTTAAGAATTCTATATCACACGCGCACTAGCCAACTTTGCCGCTTGACCAACCAAAGACAGATGTGTATGTTTCCTGCAGAAACATATGACAGCAGTCTTTGTCACTCTCTTGTTTTCTGCATTCCAGGTAGAGAAAATGCAATTCTTTTAGTGAGTTGTTTCTACAATACCAATTTAAAACTCGTTTTTCTTACTAAAAGTTAGTTTTACAACCTATGTTTATTAGCTTGTTTTGTTGAATACTACCACCTGTCAAAATATTGAATGTTGTGTAATATAAGAAAGATACGATAAATTAATCGTGACATTTAAATTAAAATAGAAAAGTATAACATTCACGTCTATGAAAATATGGTGAAATTAATTATCTTTTAATGAAATTTGCATTTATTCGCAACAACTTTGCTTCTATACACTTTCCAATTTATGCTTAGATACTTTCTTTAATTTCTTCTATAGTATCATCATATAAAGTACCTATAATCTACAGTTGGCTATTAAAGCTGTTTTAAAACTCCTATGATTTAGATGTTTTCCACTTCTGATGGAAATTTATTGTATTGAAATACAAACATAAAACATTAGAAGACACTTTTTTCCTCCATTAATAAAAATATAATATTTAGACCAAAATATAAACTAAAAATTTTATGTGTCATAACTAATTTTATAACTCTGTATTGGATGAATTTAATTTTTGTTCCTACATTCAACTTTGATGCATAGCTTACCACTTAGTTCAAATATCTATTCATCATTTGGTTACCAGTATAATTTCCTGCAACTAGATTTAGCTGTGAAATTTTTAAACACAGCAAACACATGCTGAACTTGAAGCTTCAAATAATTTACTTCCAGAAGATGTTATACAAATGCAAAATTTGCTTTTTTGTTTATCTCAGCTTATAAAGGATCAGTTTTGAAACGTATATCAAGTGTTTGTGTCTATAAAAATCTTCAACTGCATTCTAATGGAACTACAGTTACACCAAACTCATAGAACAGAATACGTGAAAGATTTTACACAAAGCAATGTATAATCTATTGCTTAATTAATTGTAGAACTATTAACATTATGTTTTCTAAACAAAATGAATAAACTTTAAAATGTAATTGACAATTTAATACTAAAAGGTGAAATTTCCCACATTGCTCAAATGATTGAAAGATTGTCAAGATAGAATATCATTTTCACCTTATTTTGCATATATATGATGTTGATGAACAATATCAAATAACGGGGACATTACACAAGCAATTTGATAAAAGGACCCAGGGTCAAAAGTATCAAACTTACATGTTAGGGCTTAAGGATGCACGACACTGAATTTGTTTATCTAAAAGCATGTGTTCAGAGTTTACGCAAACGCCTATCAACAGATTGAAATCTTATAGCACAGTCTTTTAAATCAGGTAGGTACGTGTCGGAAAGTTCATAAAAACTGTACAAATGTCCATTTCTTCTATTTGTAATGTATTTGGTTAGTTATTTTATCTTGTATCTTGTGGTTGCGAAACAAGTAACTCTTGCAAGAAACAATTGACATTAGGAAACAATTATAATCACGACTTTGTTTTTAATTTAACTAGCACACCATTGCAGTGACATGCAATCGTGCGTATAGCCTGAACATTTTCAGATTACCTTAATGTTAAATTGTGAAAATGTCGTTCACTGGCTTTTAACAACCAGGTTTTCTTTAGTATTACGAGAACGCGAAGCAGTTCTACTTAATACGGCTTTTAACGCCATTTAGCTTTAGTGTGAATTTATCAGCACCATATTAAAAGTATTTAATAGCCCATAGTTTCGACATTTTTGTTTGTGACCGCAGGTTTCCTATCTCAATTACTTTTTATAAGACCTCTCTGACCTCCATGTGTGGCCGAGGTCGTTAAGGCATGGACTCGTGAGCCGGAGATCTGGGTTTGATGCCAGCCTTGACCGTCCTACCAGGTTTTACTCAGTCCTCATAAATAGCTAAACGTAGGCTTGAAACGTTTCCTTTCTTTAAAAAAAAAAAAAAAAAAAAAAAAAAAAAAAAAAAAAAAAAAATCCCAATTTATTTCATCTCGTGCAGTGGCGACTCGCAACTACAAAGTTGGTAAGCCCTATCTCCACAAGAGTTTAATTTGAAAATTTGTTGAACATATTATACAATTTTATAATAAAATATACTGATGCACACAAACATATCTATTCACTGCTTTAGACTATTTAATATACTATAGAACACTGATAAAGTAAAAATTACTATATTGCATCATAAAATACAACATATTAGAAATACTGAGACAGGAAAATAAACGTTGACATATTTACACAAGGTATTCTGTTTGTACGTAATTTTATTTAAATGCAAAATAATGCACCTTATGCACTGGAAAGCGCCATGGAAAACCGAAGCTGCAAACCAATCGCTCAAATAAAGTCGGAGCTAAATACAATAACAATTAAAGTAACAAGTAAATAATTAAAATCGTTTTATTTTTACACCTACAGACTATAAAAACAGGAAACTAAATCACTGTATCAATAAATGTAAAATCTGTAAGTGTCAAGAAATTATATTTAGCAACTTGGCAATGCTCGCGCATCCTTCAGAATTGCAATAGCAGCCAATTTCTCCCCGCCCTAGATACCGCCCCACTGACCAATTCTCAGTTTTGTCTGTACTTACTGTCTCAGAGCATAAAGCAAGCGTACGGCAACCTGTGAAACAGGTCGAAAGTGCAGCCAAATTCGTTCTGGTGGTGTGGGGCGGTACCACAGGATACAGCTGTAAGAATCATGCCAATGCAGCGCGCTGTTACAAATAAATTTGTATGTAAGCACTCAGAAATTTGAGTTAAAAACGGAAAAACACTAAATTGATAATTACATATATAGCTGCATCCATAAAGTCGGCTATAATCTCCTGTATCATTAAAATCCACCGCCTTTGATACCTCAACAGTAAAAACGGACGTTAAACACTGTTAAAAATACTTTTCTGTATATAGTGAAGATATTTTGGTATGTTTATTAAGTGTACACCTAGGTAGGAACTGGAACAAATGTATTCAGTAAAACAATAGTTATTTGCTTAGCAAAATATAAACTAGATCAAATTAGAATTGTATGATCATGTTTCAAGTGTAAATAGTTCTTGAGATGTTTAGCTGAACAGCTGCTAAATTAGCGTTCTTAGAGGATCGCTGCACTAGATCTTTATTCTTAGCTATTCTAATTTCTAAGTTCTAATTTCTAATTTCTAACGCTAAGACAGAGCGTTATTAGCGTAAGAAAGCTATATGCATATTTATATATGTAAGAATGAGTGCATGGGTAAAGAGGGCCAATATCTTTGACTAAAGAGGCCAAGTTGTGAGAAAACGTTGTCTTACAGTTAAATGCAAGTTGAGTACAGCTTCTCATGAGAAAACGATACCTGATATTTGGATTATATACAAGGAGATTGTGAATTGAGAATTGCATTCCTGCATGACCTTTGGGTCGTGACCCCTGTTCAAGTAACGGTCAGAAGACCCTGACCAACAGCTTAACCCCAACGTTTCCGGTTCGTATAATTCCACGCAAGAAAAATGTACAATGTACAATGTGTGTGGAGAGAGAGAGAGTAAAACTTTGGAACGTTTCATTGTGATGAATATTTGAGAAACTATATACCATAGTGCCTGAAACTTTACAAATTTTAACTTCTTCTTTCTCTTTATCTGTTCTCTTCTCTCGTGTTTAATCACAATATAATGAAAATGACTGTTTCCTGTAGCTAGGAACAGAAAGCTAACATTTGATTCTATTGTCATCATAAATGGATCTTTATGAAATATTTTTCATTGTCGATTTTGATACCTATACATGTTTTAATCTTGATATTCGATACTTACATATTTTTATCAAACAAAATAAAAATATTCTAATATTGTTATATTTAAAATATTAGTATTGCGGCACATGTACAGTTTATATTGTTGTAGTTTGTTCATTTAGTATTATTCCGTTTATTAAAAGCGGTGGTCAATTGTCCGTTACTTAGAAATTTCTCGGAACAAACAATGTTTTAACCTGATTAATTGTTTGGAATCTCCCCATCTAAAGAAAGTGTGGAAACGCGAGTAGTTAATCAGCTCGAGAGAGACCACCAAGCAGGTCGGACGTAATCTCCCACTTTGAAACGTCTGGTATGTAATAATTGTAATTCTATTTTAACTTGAAATAATGCAATAAATTTATGATATTTAGTGAATTACATGGTCTGATTTTATAAGTCCTCTGGAATTCCTTGCCAGGAGAGTGTGATAATAATCATGTGGATATTTTACAGATATTAATATCTAATATCAGCTAGTTCTTATTCCTGGATGTCGTAGGTCGTGACATCTTGTGAAGGGGCTTTGTTAATAAGTTCAATTTTCATTAAGTTCTGTGAAGTAATGGGATTATTGTGTGGATTGTTTATAACTATAATGAATTGAAAAGCGGGTTTTCCAAAATCGTATTTTTTTATTTTCGCATTTAGAATGCCACACTTGTTATAGCTGAAAATTTTTATGCGCAGAAATTTGTGTCGTACATGCAAAAGTGTCAGATGTTATATACTAGTGTTTTTCGAGTGTTATATTTAGAAGCCTTATTCAATTTATGACACACAAAAACTCAGCCATGTATGTTTCTATATTTAATTTTGTATGCTAAATTAATGTGTTACAAAAAATAAAACATAACAAGGAGAAGTAAAAGAAAAGGAAGAGGAAAAATTAGAAAGAAAGGTGCCAAGGAGCTAATAATGTTCATTTGGCGCTATCAGTTCCCTCTGAAGACATATACTATTAGCGACAGTATTTTATTATATTTCATAAGTTTTTAACGTCTTACATTAACTGAAGTAGTGTCAGATGTTATATACTAGTGTTTTTCGAGTGTTATATTTAGAAGCCTTATTCAATTTATGACACACAAAAACTCAGCCATGTATGTTTCTATATTTAATTTTGTATGCTAAATTAATGTGTTACAAAAAATAAAACATAACAAGGAGAAGTAAAAGAAAAGGAAGAGGAAAAATTAGAAAGAAAGGTGCCAAGGAGCTAATAATGTTCATTTGGCGCTATCAGTTCCCTCTGAAGACATATACTATTAGCGACAGTATTTTATTATATTTCATAAGTTTTTAACGTCTTACATTAACTGAAGTAGTACTTAGAAATGGGTTATACACAAGAGGTGTTAATATCGAACGACTCTTCTGTACATGAGATCGATATTTTTTTCATACATTGTTAATATAACAATGTCATAAGTAGCACATTTTAAAATGGCCTCAATGTCATTCATGAGCTTCTAAACATCAGGTACGAAGAAATTGGACTATAGATGATCGGGTAACAGTGCAAATGTCTCTAAAAACTACCTACAAGGCAATAAAATGTGCTGAATTGCAGTTTGGAGTAGATCTGCTTACAAAATAACCTCCAATAATAAAAGATACTTTTGATAAATATATGTGATTTGTTGAACTATCTAATCACACGTAATTTATTGTAATATCATATTTCAGCGTCTTAAGCATGAAATCTGCTTTTACATTACTATCTAGTTGATTTTTGAGTGATAGAAGACGGTGTGTTTCGTATTCAACCTTCTTTGGATAATATGAGTGAAGTTTGGAACTATTTTAATTTGAATTCTGCAAATAATACGGCATCTCACATGCCGCATTTATAAAAAAAGTTTTTTTCTCGCGAGATGGAAAATTCTCTCTACATTATACGTCTAAAGAAATACGTTACTCAGGCCATAAAATTGTTTTTACTGGACATCTCAACTAAAAAGTTCACGACAGCGAAAGTGAAACAAGTGAAAAGTAACGATGGACAGTCTGTGCATCTCTTTTAGAAGTCATCGTCCTTGTAAAAGTTTTAGATGTGTCATAATAAAAAATAAACTGGGTTAGTAGGGAAATTCAAACTGTGTGTTTGGTTTATTGTTTATCACAAAATAATAAAATGACAAACTTTTATTTTATATTGTGATAAATATTATGAAAGCATCGAGAACCGCAGCTATCGGGTATCAAATAACGAGTACAAATATAAAGAAAGTTTTCTTTGGGAAAAAAGTATCTACAAGTTTTGAGGCACTCGAGTTTGTTGTTTATCACTGAGTGTAAATCAGTATTACTTCTTTTTTACAAACTTAATGTCACACGCATTACCAAAGGGGAACCATGGAACTTAGCTCTTTCCAGTATTTAATTGACATTTACGCAATACTTTCACAATTGGACTATCGTGGTAAAAATCCACATCCTGAATAATATTAGCTACAATTGTTTCCGTTTTTGGACATCATTTAGCCGCACAAAGGAAGACTGCTGGATACGATATTGCGTTACACTGAGATCTATTAACTACCGCAGTGAAAAACTACGGGAAGTTATTTGGAGCTAATGTCAAAAGTGAAACTTGGTAGCATTGTTCAGTATGAGCCTTCACCCCCTCCACTCAATGATGACCTGCTAACAGAGAGGTTGATGTCCTCTTGCCCAAGGACGCTGAGCACCAAAGTATGTTGTAATTGTTTTTTAAGCTGACCAAAGAGGTAGAACCGTTAATGAATCATTGGTGCCCAGTTCACCATAGGCTAAACATATACACATACTGTGTAAACACACAGTTGCAGTTATTTATAATAAGCTTTTGAACAACATTTGCTTTTAATATGTTACACTTGAGCTCTCACTTTAGGAAGGTGCTAGAGAAAAACCCTCAAAATGTGGCGAGGGAAAAGTGACTCAACAGTACGGAATAATTCACACATTCAACAATAACTATTAACATGTAATTTTTAAACGCAATTAACTAATACAAAATTTAAAAAGCGTGAAAACCAACATATTAATTTATGTAGGGGAAATCGTCAGCAGCAATAATGCACTAATATATGACCCACTCAACCGGCAAAAATGTTTAAAAGAAATAACAGTTCTAAAACTTTGCCAAAAGTAGCATGACTTTGCAATTTGTCATAGCAGTGCACATAGTTAAAAAAAATACCTGGGTCACTGCGTAGACTTAGTGAAGAAGCCTCCAGCAGTAATTACAAATTATCAGGTCGAAAAGTACCCAATTCCTGAAGCTTCCTTACTGCGCCCATACAGAAGATACGAATCTGATGAACTGATTATGTCACAAAGCCTGCAACTCTTAATTATGTGATGCGTTGCAACCGATAAACAAGCAAGCTGAGAACCAAACTATGCATATGCAATAGGAGAAGGAGGAGGAAACAATTTCATACAGAGAAATTCAGAACCTCTGCAACAAACTTTGTACACCTCACAAAGATAATACTGTTTTGCATACTATCCATGTTGTTTAGGAGCCACATGGTTGAGCAAACAAAACCCTGAAGTTACATAAGCTTATTTATTGCTATAAGAACAATGCAAATTAAACAAAAAAGTAATTCAGAGAACGTGTCCAACTTCAGCCCCAGTGAATTCACGTTCCATTGAACTCTCTCCAACATGTGCGTGTGTGCACACATCAATTCAATTGGGGTGGCATGCACGACACTCTTCACGTGCTCCCAAAGAATGAAACCAAGGGACGTCAAGGCCGTCGCGCTGGCCAAGCAACAGATCCTCCTCTCCCTACACTACACTTAAGATATCAGACACATTATTCAGAAGTGAGGTTAAAGAACAGTTTAAACATTTAAACACAAATATGTGTTTCAGAAAGCAGAAGGTGTTAATGAAAATGTTATGAAGTGTTTGAACGAGAATATTAATTTTAGTTATGCAGACATGTACAAGTGGGTTTTGTTTGCTGCAAGTCTCTTAGGCCGAGGAAGTGTATGAAACTGTCACATTGTTACATGGAAATAGAAATCAGTGTTGTTGAAAATTGGGTTGGTTTTCTTTATGAGGTGAATGTATCAAATATTGTTGCATATGCATTGTTTGGATTGATAGGGTGTGTTCGTTTATTGTTGCGAGAGAATGTTTGTTAAGGAGCATGATCGTTGGCGACGGTTTTGTCGAAAATTTCCAGAAGCAAGTCTGTGTTTTAACCTGATTGGTGGATGGGAATTTCCCCACCCATGTAGCAAATCATGGGGGATGGTAGTAAAGATTTGGTGTGTGTCAAACCTTTCCCCTATCTCAGAAACTTGCACAGCTGAACTCAATATGTAAAATTAGGTATTAATAATTGTAACACTCACTCTTTGAAAACATGAAAGAATATTATAAATTGCATAATGTAACTTAGTGAAAAAACAAAAGTTCTGCTTTAGCAACATTATTCCTTGCCAAGCGATTGTAATGTCCAATTAGGTAAAATTTCATAGGGCTAGGTCTTCACATGTCTCTAATGTAATATTTGTAAATGTTGCTGACATTTAGTGGAGACGCCGGGCATTTCATACAACATGATAATATTATAAAAGTAATTAGTATGCCAGACTCTAATGCCTATGTTGAAAGTGTTCTTATTAATGCAGTTTAAAATGGTCAGATATAAAAATAACTGTTCTGTAGACTTGATAAGTGCTGAAGTATTTCTTAGCTTTAATCAGTCATGCAGAGATATGCTTGGAATAATGCTAAATTACTTTAGACTGTAAACTTTTCTGCTAAATATGCCTGATATCAGCCATGTTTGATGTTTTTCAGTTAGGAATGACTCTATTATCCTGAAAAAATGGCAACATATTGTGGTATATGCATTTTGAGTCAATGGGCAGAGTATATAAACTTCCGTACTTTTAGGTTGTAACTTCCTTTGGTGTGAATAAAAGTAGCAACAACTACTCCCTGTAGCTGTAACTACGGTAGTTATAACTTCACTTTTGATGTGAATAAAGCGAAGATATGCAACTAGTTAGGTGTATCTACAACTTCAGTATTTTGTAGTCTAAGGGAAGCATACTCCACTCCATTAGTTAATAACATTCCACATTCATTCATGTATGCGAGAGAAAGAAGAGTTATGAGTAGGTGTAAAGAGCTGATGCGTGTTGAGACTGAACGTATTTGTTTTTTAACATCAGAATTTCTGCCAAATAGCGATGAAACTCGGGGAAAACACTAACCCCAAGAAATCGCAAGGAAATATTTTCACGGTAAGTTGCTGATCCTGGAGTGTCACAAGATTTTGCAGTATAAAAATGTTAATTACTTGGATCATATTTTAGAAAAAAGCTCATCATTGATTGATTTCCCTAGTACAATGCATGAAATGAATAATGCATAGTCGATGTGGCAAAATCGTTTTAATCTACCAACTGTTGTTGTAGGTGCATTAAATTGCACCCAGATAGAAATAAAAACTCATCGATCTTCGAGGACGAATATATTAATTGTAAGGGTTATGTCAGTATTAATGTTCAGGTGACGCTGAAGAAAGTTTACAACATTAGCGTCGAGTGACCTGGTTCTGTTCATGATTCAAGAATATGGAGGAGTGCTATATGAGATATAAGGCGCTTCTTCTTTGCTTGGTGACTCCGGTTACGGTATATCTACCTTCCTAGCTGATCACACCATTCAAACACATTCTTATGCATTGTCGGACATGGCGGCCGTGCGGAATTGTGCCAAACAAGTAACCATACTTATCTCTTAAGATTAGCACTTCTTTTAAAATGCAAACTTCTGCTCGCATCTCAGCAAGGGGCATGGCGGGAGTGCGGAATAGCGCGAAACAGACCGTAGTAATGTAAGGAAGTTACAACTAGACCGCAGTTATTTCTCCAGTTTTTCCGTATACCATTTCTCTCGAGATAGTTATTTACTTCGATATGACTTAAAGCTACCTACACCATAGAGTCTACTGTGTAGTTGCTACGTTTTATTCACGTCACTCCATTGTAGTGTGTGTTTGTTGTCCTAGCATTATTGGGAAAAATCGTCCTTTGCTAGCGTGACGAAGAAATTTTGGAAACAAACGGTCGTTCATGGATAACGCCGAAGGACAAGACACTCGCACGGTCCGGTTGGTATCACATCTCCCGCTCGGAGGAACGAGAACATTTACATCAGGTATGTATTAATTCTAACCTCTTTGGTAATGTCTGATGATATAATTTAGTGAATTACAGATGTCTGATTTAATAAATTTCCTTTCATTTTCCTAGCCAAGAGAGTGTGACAATAACCATGTAGTTACTCCTTCAGTTATTTAATCTCTGAACGACTACGTTTTCGTTCTTGAGTGTCTCAGAACGTGACATCTTTTGGCGGAGACGCCTGTGTTCTCATTTGGTTTCAATTCATATGTTTCCTTCCAGAGCAAGGTGTTACATTCTACTACATCCAAGAACGGAGTATATGGTTAATATCACACTCATTTGGTTAGGAAGATGAGAAGAAACGTTTAATTAGACACCTCTAATTCACTAAATGACATCATAAATTTATCCCTTTATTACAGGTTACCAAAAACAGTTACAATTATTGCACATTTAAAGTAAATGTCTGTCTCATATTACTGAACTAGTTCCTCCGAGTGGAAGAAGAGAGAACAGCTGATTCTCTTAGGTCCGACCTGCTTGCGAGTCTGTCTCGAACTGCTCTGTCCTTATGCACGACCCGCTTAAGATCATTTGTTTCCAAAATGTCTACGTCACGCTAGCAACGGGCAGTTTTCCTTAAGATAACAAACATCCACTACAATGACTCAAACTATAGATTCTGTAAAAATATTTTAAAATGTTACAGTCTAAAACAGAGTTAAGGGTTAAATAATAAATTATCACTCATGTACTATTTAGGTACGTTGACTTTCTGTACAGTTTCAGATGCAACAACATAACTAGAAATTCGTGAAAATCGTCTTTTGTTTCCTTTTTTCTCAACAAATCTGGCAACCCTACAAATGAAAACATAACTGAGCGGGAGAGTTAAAGACAATGATAGTTACTTAATAGATAAATAATATACTTACGGAACACAGCGAAACAAAAACTAGTTTTTAGGTTAAAAGGTTTCATTGCGGAGCTAATGGCTACTATCACTCTCTTGCACTAGAAGTGGACGAGGATGAAATTGCAGGCTCAATCTTAACCAGAATGGATGGTGTTAGGTACTCTCAAGTTCGGTTAACCCTGCTGTAGTGATCCTGTGATTGATGGAAGTTAAGAAGGGACTCATTCTGGTCACTCAGTTTTTTCAATTCATTCCTATTGACATGTTGCATGCACTTGTTACATAACCATTGGGTATTCAAAAGTTAGAATAAAATCTGATTCCCTTCATCCAATCACAAACAACATTTAACACTGATAAGCCTGGTAAATTTTAACGACGTGGCAGAAATTTTGTTAAGTGACAAGGCTGTTAGTAAGTATAATTTTTGTAACGGTTTTGTTAAAATTTCCAAACAGATGCAATGTGCTGTTCTTTCTTTAAGTGATCCGTGTAACACGTTTCGTAGAAATGGATAAAACCGAGTATCGGCAGTGATAAAACATTTTTATTTAAAAGTTGCAACCCAAGTACAAACTGACTTAGAAAGTTCATGGGGACTGTGCACCAACACTCGAGACAATTTTGTTACTGGATAAATGAATATAAACTGCACTGCAGGTGCTGCATGTACCGAACGCCCGATTGAGGTTTCTTGTGAAGAAAAGGTCTCCATAAAATTCATGATATCGTGATATAAAACAGTTGCACTAAGACTGCTGAGAATGTATGCATCTCATATGAATGGTACATGAAGAAGCTGAGTGCGCGATGGGTGCCGCATTTGTCCAAAATCGTGTTTGGAAAAGTTGGAGCATAATCCGATTGGCTTCTGTCTCCGATTTGTGACTGTAGACAAAACTTAAATCTATCACTAAACCCTGAAGACAAAACAGTGCACGGGCGAAGGTGAAAGTGCACAGACAAAAGCTAAAACCGTTCTGGAATTCACAGGCATCATGATTGACTAATAAGAAAGGGTAAGACTGGCTGCTATTGGACGTTTGAGTAGTGAAGCGGAGAGAAGCGACCAGTATTGAGGACAATGCGCCTGCTCACACGTCAGTTGTTTTTTTTTTTTTTGAGTAGTATTTAACGCCCGTTTTTACTACTGAGGCACCACAGGCGGTGACACTGGTGATACATGAGATGAAATGATATATTGGGAAAGGATATTTTTTTTTTTAAGGAAGGAACCGTTCCAGGCCTAAGTTTAGGTACCTCCCCGGCATTTGCCAGTTATGAAGACTGAGGAAAACCTGGAAAAAACCCCAGTCAGGGAGGACGGTCCTGGCGGGATTCGAACCGCAGACCTCCCGCTCACGAGTCCGTGCCTTAACGACCTCGGCCACCCGTGGCGGTACGTCAGTTGTTGCGATAGCTGGCTTCGAAATATTGTTTTGATTTGGTTTATTTATGGGTGCTCTTTCGCATCTCAAATCATCAGTGTCCCATTCAATTTAAGGCGTAAAACGGCCGATTAATTTTGTTCAGAGGCCTCTTCTTTCAGGCTTGAGGTTCTTTTACGTGCGACACGGGATACACAGCTTTATTTCCCTTCCGAAGGAAACAATACTTAGGATTTTTACGCCCGAAATATCCATCGACTCTGGTCGGGATTGAACCCACGATCTTAGGTACTAGACCACCAGGACCGACAAGCTTCGAAATAGTTCCCCACCCACCCTATTCTCCAGTTTTGGCCCCATGTGACTCTCTTTCTCTTTCCTAACCTCAAAAATTGACTTGGAAGGAAAAAATATTCTCGAATGAACAGGTTATCTGTGTTGTCAACGAATAGTATGCACAGTTCGAAATAATTTATTTTCTAAGAGAATTAAAACGTTGTAATCTCGCTAGACAAATGTACTGGGCTCAAAGGAGATTATGTTGAGAAACAACTTTCTGTTTTTACAAAAAAATATGTTATTTACTATGTTTTTTTTTTTTTTACTAGACTTATCAAACCGCCCTCGTACAATACATATGGCCTTTAAATACTACATAGCTCTGCCCGTTATTATTTCATTCTAAAAGAAAAAAAAAATGTAAAAGCAGAATACGAATAAAATATTAGTAAATAAATTTAAACGAATTGAAAATGCACGAAATATAACTTTATTTTTTCCTGAAAAACAAACAAACTAAAAATGCACCAAATAATACAAGTGGCCCGTGAGATTATAACTTGAAGCAATATACTATGATACTTTTTTCTGTAATTGTGATCTTCATTTGCCTATCATAAAAACTAACCACTTCTGGTTATGCTCAAATGTGCTATGTCTTTTAACTGCAATCTAATACGTTTAAATCTGAACCACGTGATTACTATAAATGCTCAAAAAGTTTACTTGAGCGCAAACTACAGATCATGACGTGGTACACCATTTTGCATGAATTCCTTGTTAATGCTTTCCATATCTTGAAGAATTTTCTCGAACATTATTTTACAGTAACTTTAATTGCTTTTTCTCGTGATATTAATATAAAGTGTGGTTTTCATTAATATGAAACCCCCTCCCCAAATAAACTATATTACTTAACGTCATAGTGAAAATGAGATTTCTAATGTAACAACATTCTGAGTCGATCTCTTATTTTATTCGAACATCATAAATCTTGTCTTTCAGCGTTTACTCAGGTTCTGTAACAATGAGCGTATTTACATTTGATGTTTTAATTTATTCTCTTTCTCTACATTGTCTAAACAGTACTTTGCTTATCAGGATTCTTAAGTACTTAACATCAAGCTACGTAGACTCAAACTACTATATAAATTAATACAAATCGCCAACACAAGCTATGAGCCACCGCCCGGAGGTAAACAGGAACTGATAAGTGATAGGCTTAAAGGATAAGGGTGTTCATAGCTCGTGATCTACTATACCCCTCCCACCTATTGTCTTCAGTCCAGTGCCAAATTAACTTTAGTGCACTTAATTCTTGTTTAAGTGCTTTGAAATTCCGACGCCATCTTGTTATTAAAGCTGGAAATCCGTTACCTGTTCATTGTATAATTGTAAACAAAGTGGTTAATCATTGCAAAAATAAACACACATAAGTAATTGAAGAATTTAAATGGGACCATTTCAGTATAAAGGGAGCTGATATATTTTGTAAATTATGCCACAGAGTTTAATGTCCAAAAATGAATTTTAATCAAGACTAGCTGAAATTCTAAACAACATATTTAAAATGCCAAATTATTTGGTAGAAATGAATGCTATTTGCCTGCCACCTACACCAAAGGATTAAAATTATTATACCTGGTTAAAGTTTTAAAATTCTATTTTCAAATATTGTTGCCAGAGATGCAAAGGAAGAAACGTTCAGACAGTCAACTTTAAGTAAATACTTCTTAGTTTTTTTTTTCTAAGATGGTGCTATAAAAAACTAATGCCCTTTTGTGTAAAAGTGCACCAAGAAATCATTGTTGAAGTAATTTTCTCTAAAGTGACCTGAACATGTTTAATCGGTTTGATAGGAACAAAATGAAAAAGGGAGCGGGGGAGAAAGAAAAGAAAGGGAAAATATCCTAAAAAAATGCACTGTCATTCACCTCAACCAATTATAAATAAAACATATTGCTTCTTTATCTTCCGAGCAGTTAATCCTTTACCAGGGTGACGTATAGCATGTTACACTTTTCCCTATTTTTCCACTACACGTTTGAGTACACTATCCGTACCCCTAGTGCTCGAACTGCAATTAACTTTACGAGAGTCGCCAAATATGTGACGATACGACAGGTTTCAATTCGCTGTTTGAATATCTTCAACTTACAAATAAACCTGACTCTCTCTGTATTGACCGCGGTATTTGTCTTTTAGTCATACTTGATTAATACTGTCATCCACTTGTTCTAATTTCATTGTCTTATTTTATTGCACAGTGTTGTTTGCCGTAAACGAAACAAACCCTCTGTTAGGAATGCACAACGCCCACATTGCAGAGCACCCAATTCGTAACAAAAGACTCCTTTCCGCAAGAGTAAATCTTACATGTTAAATATTTTTAAACTAAAATACTTTTCTTGCATTTAACTATGTTTCTAAGCTTTTTTAAAGTTTTATCGCACTCTCAACCATATTTCTAATGCTGTTAATGTGTAGGCTTGTAATAAAGTTAGAGAAAATAATTATGAAAATTTACTTACTAATACTACGATGATTCCTACATGGCCAGAAACAGAGCTTAGCGCTAGAATTTTTTCCATTTCGTGGCATAGCAAGAAGGCACCTGCTAGGCATAATAAGAAAAGAAAAGAGAAAAAAATCAGATTCCAGGGAACATCCCTGTCTAGCCAGACATCTACCTAGTACCGTTATATCGTTTTTGTTTCAGGCGCATCTATAGTTCATGGACACAAGGGAGTGTACTGGAGGAGTAACTGTGTATAAACGAAACGAAATCATTTTCTCGTATTTATAAGTGACAAAAGCTGGTTTTAAATTGAGGATTTTGGATTAATGCGGGGTAACGCCGATAGAATCACTAAATTGACGTTTTAAGATAGCAATAATAGTTGATAATACAAATGTGCTATAATTCGTATATATACCTTCATGTTCATATCCAAAGTGTTTATTCTGTCTCCTTATGAAGTATATGAAATAATAATAAAAACAATGAAAAACAAAATAAGCGATTAATACGTTAAATATTTACAAAAATAATCTGAATTTGTGAAAAACTATTTAAGATTAAATACACTTGATAACATACTTTATCTGTGTAAAAGTTCATACATTTTCGTGATTATCGAAATATATATATGTGAGTTTTATGATTTGACCTGTTGGTAATTTACAGAATCGAAAAAAATCGCTCACAGGAAATAACAGTATTAACCATAAATGTAATTCTAATTTATAAACGATTATTCCGATTTATAACAATCTAAATTAGTATTTCTGAATAGTCATAAAATCTACAAATTTAATTAAATTGTATATATTGAGTTTGTGCGTATATATTTAGTAACTCAATTATCTGGCGTCTTCTGATAAGATATCGTTCTAGGCCAACCGGGGTTGAGGTATATCGAACTGCTACGTTGGCCTTGAGTCTCACGGCATACAGCCGACGCCATTTGAACAGTAAAAACAACGGACATTTCTGATTCTAGAGTAAAGGGTGCCAAGAATATTAAATGACAAATGGTAGGCCTAATTATCCTACTTTATGTCCGTACCGAGTTTGCTCGAGCTGTCAGGAGATTATTTGAAGAGAAATTCCCAGGAAGTCGAGTTCCAAATCGTAATTTGATTCAAAAATATGCCCAAAGTGAAGCTAGGCAGTCACATATCTCCTTGCGTGATATGAATGAGCATTAATTAGCTTGACTACCGCTCTAGTCTTGTATTCTTGTGTTACTCCGCCTTCTGCTCTAGTGCAGCCCGACTTGCCAAGAGAAATGGCTTTCAACCGATGAAGTTTCCTCTGCCAAGTCGGTCATCAGATAATTGGATGACATGATAGAGAGAGCTCTAAATCAACAAAGAAATAATCACAAAAACTAAAAGTTATAATCCTATAAAATTAAATAAGTGTAGGTAAAACGGATTATTATCCTTATTTTAGCGCTAGTTTCCGGGTATAGTTTAAAGCGATATATTATAAAGTTAGAAATATGCAAAGTCAAAACTAATATTCGCATTACACCTACAATTATTTTTGCCCTGCGTCTTAAGATGAGCGCTTTGCACAGTAGGCCAAGAGCACGCCAGTTCAATGACATTTCCGCTTCCAGATGTAATGGCTATATGTGGGCAGTAAGTCGTATTTTCTGTTATCAGAGAAGCATTATTTCAGTTTTTGTTATACAGTACTGAAAATGTTTATTGCATTACTCACAAAATATTTCTATTTTTTCCTTTATATTCATCTAGAAATATTTTATTATAATTGTATTTCTACGTTCAATCCGATTATTTTTAAATCTCAGAATGTGAAAATTTTATGCTAATCATCTTTATAGCTGTTAAAAGTACATGTAAACTATAAAATAGAACAAAATGTCAACTTTTATAACTAAATAGGCACAAAATTGTAATTAAAATTCCAAAAATTTGTTGAGTTCTTGTTTAATAATTATAATAAGAGTCTTTTACACACATAAAATAAATCCTCATCATAAAAATGTTGAATCAATACTTTGTTGCCTCCCCGAACTTTCATTACAGCATCACATCGTCTGGACGTTGAAAGTATTAATTTTTTATTGGTCAGGCGAAATCTCACTTAACCACCCACTATGGGTGGCTTCAACCAGGTATTTCATTTTCTACAGCATTGTCAATCATCTTCCAATAGTTCTCAATGGGGTTGAGATCTGGGCTGTTCCCTAGCCCTATGGGGATGCAAAACCCTTGTTCTTCAAGAAAGCTTTAAACTTTCTTTTAAAATCATTATGTATGCATCTGTTCTCTCAACAAAATGTAACGCACCCACCACTTTGCTGGAAATACAACCCAACACTTTCTGGGAACTTCACTGTTGAGTCCAAACATTCTGGCAGAAATGTTTCGCCGCTACGACGACAGATAAATATTTTTCATCGTTTCCTCTGACATTACATTTTATTCATTTGACAAGATGGCTTTACTCCACATCTCTTCAGCCCAATGGACATGTTCTTTGGCCTATTCTAGTGGCGCTTTCTCCATTTTAACTGTCAAGAGCCTCTGTATCTGATGGTTCCGCTGCAAACCGCGACACTAGAATCTTCCAACGTTTTTTCAACTCCACTGAAGTTATACGCCGGTTTTTCAGACAGATCCGCTTCAAAACGCGGTCATTAGCAACAGTAGAAGAACTTTTTCTGTCTCCTCCTTTAATCCATTCCAAATTCCCAGTTTTCTTGTATTTAGTCAATAATCTTGACACAGTGGAGTGGCTAAATCTTCTCTTTGATGCAACATGTCGAGTTAAAGACCCTAGAAGCTAACGCCCCAATTACGCTCTTTTTGCAAGCAGTTAATTTTGTTGTCCAATTTGTGCAGCTGTTATTAAACACACATCACTGACTATTGCATTAAAATCAACAATAAAGACAGTAGCATCACAAAAATGGAAAATGTTTAGAAGTTCTGTTGCATACAACAATGCATAATCACTTTTAGGTAACGAACCCATTGTTGACGTTAAATAAGATAAGTCTTTAGATGATGCAGTAAATTGTTCCTATATTGTAATTCAGTTTGCGTTTAAGAGATCAATATAACTCAAGTCTACACTTTTAAGATTTATTACAGAATAGTGTGGAGAAACTTAAATAACAGGCAGAAATTGCAGTACTTGCTGAAGTTTCCTATACTATAGGTTAATACCCATTATGAAATATCATTTTGTACCTGCTATTATTGGTCAAACTAGTGCGGAGGAAAATGCAAGGGAAACTAGTCCAGATATGAATCAGCGATTGGTGCGAATTTGAAACCGCGGACCTTGGGTTCAGCTGCGAATACAGGACCAATTAGCTCTCTTTATTGTAAAATATACGTATGATGCACTAATCAACTTATAATGGATACGATATAATAATTTGTTGCAGCATATCTTTCACTGTATCTAAATTAGTTTTACTTCTTAATATTACGTAATTTATTTTAAATCTTACTAAAATAATATACATCATGTTCGTTAGTAAAATTCTTCCGATCTTCCCCTTGTCCTCAAATGTTAAGAAGTTAATTTCCTTGTCGCAAATAATTTTTGAAATACTTGGCTAATATAAGCGACCTGCTACAAAACCATGCAATTCAATTTAGATAATACAAAAAATAATAAAAAACTAACAGAAAATATTTTTAATATCGTTGCTTAGCCTTCGTACTTTTTTCTCCAACATTCGGTCATAATCAGAAAATAATTGCCTGAAGCGTTAAGGTTAGATTGTGTAATTAAGATATCGCACTACCTGAATTTTACATTTAGTTTTTATTTACACATTCCCTGAGCCTTTGTCTATCCCACAATCTAGAATTATATGATTGCACCGACATTTCTTAATGCTCGGCCTAATATTTGCGGTTTTTATCCGTCTAGTTCGTTGTCCTGTGTATAAATATTATAAAGGCATACTATTTAATTTATTTCAGCAATTGTTACATATCTGCTTGCTACAAATCTCACAGAATATTATTTTTCCTTCATAAGTGAAGAATGGATGTTCTGTTAGCCGTTGCCAAATCAGCATATATACTTTTATGTTTCGGCATATTAAACTGGACAGGATGACGTCCTGCCATTTCAAACTTCTCAACACAAATAAGGAGAGGGAAAGGGGCTAACAGACTTTCAAACTAACCGTTATTCAGTATTGTCGTGAAAGTCTATTTAACCAAAATACAACGTTCCACCCACTGTTGCATTTTCTGGTGGTGTTAATCTAAAAGCTGACCTTTAATATTGCTTACAAGAGTTAGCATGTGAATAAATAGTGAAATAACGAAACTTTACATTGATTTTGTCATTTTAATCCGAATATTAACAAATTGGACTTTAACAATCTTTTTGGGCAATATCTGATGTCTGGTGATAGCTTGGTTATGTATTAAACCAACTTGGAACTATTTAAGGGCTTCTGTTTGGAGACGAATATCAAAGAAACTATACAAGAGAGCGTTTAGTCATTTAAGTTGAAGGTTACTATATTTTGGTTTTCTTATAGCATGCATTTAATGTTTTTGTTCAAAACATTTTGCATGTTAAATGTTTCAATTTGGAATTAAATAAATGTCTGTTGTTTTCGACAGTCTGGTGGAGTGAGGGACAGACCTGCAAGCTTCTGACATCTGTTAGACTTACCACCACTGCCAGCAATTGCCATCGTGAATCACCAAAAAAGGTAACGTTTTATTAAATGTTTAATTTTATCGATACAAGTTGGCCTAAGACGCCCCTTTAAAGTCAAATTTTATTCATTTTCAACATGTAAACAAAGTGTATATTGTTAAAATGAAACATAGACAAATGTTTCAAACAAACACATTATGTATTGAACAATATATTGCCATATCACAGTCTACAGATAATCCCTTCCACCGTTCAAACAACTCTACTCTTCGCCAAGGACGCTTTTCCACAGCATCATCAGTAGTGAAATGTTTACCCTTTAGGGCCTTTTACAACACAGAAAACACATGATAGTCGCATGGGGAGAGATCTGGCTATAAAACCAGTATGTCCTCTGTTGCATTGGCAGTGAGGGCGTGCGTTATCGTGGATCATAAGCATACTTCGCGAAAATTTTCCCGCCTGTCATATCCAGTCACTGAAACGCTTTTCATTTTATTACAACCTTGAAGCTCACAATTTGTTTATGATGCAATATTTTTGTAATATGTACGGGAATTTTTCATTTTGATACGAAAAACGTACATTTTTCTTTATTCACTTCGATTCTTTGGGTTTCGTTGCTTCTTAAGTTTCTATAAACATTTGCTAAGGAGTTAGGGAGGGATCTTTAATAGCAGTATATTAAACTCTCTAGTTCTGCAACACTTGACGCACACATTACTTACAGCTAGGTAATCTCATACTTCCGCTCAGCAGGTAAAATGTGTCATAAGCTTGGCATATCCTATTTTGAAACCCTGAAAGTTTTAATTGAACATTTTAAGCATGAAACTTTACTTACACTATGGAGCTACTAGTGGCATTTTTCATCCAAATGGTTCACAATTGCAATAATAAATTACCTCTAAATGTGTACATGTACATGATAGTAGGCGGTTTCAATATGTGGTACCTGATAAGGAAATATAGGAATGTTCAATAAAGAAGTATCATAATTTTTGACAACATACTTTTACTCATTCTCAAAATGTTGATGATTGCAATGCACTTGTCCCTGCTGGAAACTGTTTTTTTGACTTGTTTCTCAAAATATCGCTCCGCAGCCTTCATCACTGGTTGTGATAATAAGAAACGCCTACCACAGAGGGTTTTGTTCAATTTATGAAAAATGAAAAAGGACATGGGACTAAATCTGAGAGGGTAAAAGACGCATTTCGTTTAATTTTTGTGAGATTTTCAGCAACAACATTTGAGATGATCTGCCGTGTATTGTTGTAGTGCAAAATCCATCTTTTTGCACGGAAATGTGGCCTTTTGCGTGTGGCCTTGCAGAGTTTTCAGGACATGTCCTTAGTACAGACAGTTGTGTGTGCCGATATGCCTTTCTGGTATATGATATGGCCATATTTTCCCAGCAGAAGAACCCCTTTGGTGTTGGTGATGGTGATGGTTTCCACACAGAATTTATGCTCTCCACACAGAATTTATGCTCTCTTCAAGTACATGCAAACCTGCACGCGGATGTCCTTTTGCTTGAGAATCAGTAGTCTTCGAACCCACCGTTCACAAACATGTCTCATATGCAACTCTTCAGCTACCAATGTGTAGGAACCCAATGACGTTTTCAGAATATTCTTCATATAATTCTCTCTCACAATGACAGGACTGCATTGTGTACAGCACAATCTGGAGCACCGGGTGCATCTTCCTTTGAGATTGATTACCTCCCCTCTTTAAACACGTTAAACCATCTTCGAACTGTGTCGTAGGGAAGAGTAAACTTTCCATAGGCTTCTTGAAGATTTGTTGAGACGAAAGCACAATTTCAAAGCAACATACTGTTCGTCTCGCGTCACCTTCGTTTTGCAGTTGGCGGAACTAATCATGTCTCATCTTGCACACCTCTTACAGGGACAACCGCTAGAGACAGCAATGAAACTAATACCGCGGATACTTTAAGTACCAAGCTAACAAAATGTTACAAAGTGAAATTTTGGCGAGAAAAATTAGTCTGTAAAAACCCTTAATCACAGAAGAGCTGTCGTATTAGCCATTTCGTTACAGTTAAACTCCGCTATGATACATTTTCTAAGTTAAACAAAACAAGAGAGCAAGTGAATGTATCTTGATAAGATATTAGGAGGGGCCCATAGTGGCGACTTGTTTTATAGTTATTGAGGTGTCAGTCGTGAACAGACACAGAAAATTTGCTAAAATGCATTATACTTATTTTAAATCTAAAAAGGAATCTGTAAAAATTAAATTCTCACGATTGGAAAACTTGCTTTATTGTGTCTTTTTCTGCATTTTAATGTGAATGCCTTATTTATAAAAATGAACGCCTTCTATTGCCTTAACTTAATTATTTTTTATTATTTATATTAATAATTGTCTTGATTTTTATATTTTTTTCTGTAACCGTAATATTACAGTAACAATGCCTTCCAGTCAGTTCATGTTTCCTTCATAAGTATGGCTGGGCGCACACCGGAAGAAACGAGACAAGTAATTTTTGACAGAGACCAACTCGGCGGTTTGTTATGGGCCAGCCGCACACAGGTCAAGACGCTTGTTTCAGACAGTCAGACAGTCAAAACAGTGAAGGTTCCTGCAATTACATCTCATTTAGAGAAAACTAGAAACATTCCGCTTTGCGCATGCGCGTCCACTTGTTTACATTCTCATGGAAGATTTCATTCCAGTTTCATTGTCACGCACCTATAAACAGACCACGATGGAAAAGTGTTTATGTTATATACACTAGAAATAACTTACGCGACAAACATACTATATTACTGCGGATTTCTTCTCACCCGCACTGCCGACACAGCAGCCAGTCTCGCCGGCCGGCTGCACGCCGCGAGACCGGTTGCGTGAAAGATCGTTCATCCCGTAGTATAATTACGGTAGACATTTCGAATCTATTCACCAAACTGTGCATAAACATTGTGAAATATGTATGTCTTTTAGCGAAGGGGGTTATGGAGAAGAATGTTTAAATGTATATCGTGGAATTAAATTATATACTGTCTGAATTAATATGGTTAATTCTTATATGTTTATTGCATTATTTTCAGCTTCTGCTAGTACATGAAATGGTACAACCTAAGATGGAGTTAAGGTTAAAAAAGTGCTAAGCAGAAACGAGAGAAATAAAGAGAAGGAATGGTATTTAGCGCAAATAGCGTGCATTTTTTGAACCGTTACACTGGTCGGCACCAATTTCCTTCCTTTAAACATAATAGCGCATTCTTATAAATTTCAGGATATTGAATTCAAACATAGTAAAAAAACCGGTTTTGTCACATATTATTTCTGAGAAAGGAGCCGTTACGTCACGCGGCGAGTCAGTGTGTCCGAGAGATCCAGCGCCCGCTTGATACCTAAATCCTTCTATCTCATAATAACTTCTTAAAAGCATTTTGGTTAATGAATTAATAACAAATGTAACTATTATTATTATTATTATTATTTATTTTATTATTAAGCACCAGTATTATGTTCCCGTTCTCATATATTATAATTGTAGCAGTTTCTATTACACGCAGAACTATTGTAAGAAATGTGGCTACATTATTTAGAGCTATGTTAATAGTGAATTTACACAAAATTAAATTTTATTTACTAAAGCCATGCTAAAACTCTCGTAAAAGTCACTTAAAGGTTACTCAACATTATTGTTACTCTTATTTACCATTCTACTCTCATCAAAATTCTAACTAGTTAAAATATCACGGAGGAACAGAAAGGAAGAAAGTTTATCTTATGAAGTTGAAAGTTAGTTATTTTATTTATATTGTTACACATTATACCCATATATTTAGCAGTGGGTAATATTGCGCTTGTTGCAGGATTACTCTTTAAAATGTACATTATTTGTTAATGTTATAAGTTTCCGGCTTCGCCGAAAAGAATAATCACCTTCACAAAAGCTTTATCAGGTGTCATGCCGTATCTGTTAAGTAAATAATTGCAACTTTAACTTACGCTACGCTGTGTTCAGTTGTTCAGATATAGTTGCATATACAAGGCTATGTGTAGAAGATTGTGACATGTTCAAAATGGAGTTTCGAGCTGTCATTAAGTTCATCACAAAAGAAGAGCCTACTCCAAATGAAATTAAACAGCGATTGGACGGTGTATATCCCCTCTATTCTACCGTAAATGATTGGGCCACCCTTTTTCGAATTGGTTGAGAAGGAGAAATTATGGAAGACCGACGGCTCAAAGCTACAGAAATAGCAGCAAGGTTGGGCTTTTCTAAAACAATAGTCCTTCAAATCATGCATAAACATTTAACATGAATAAGGTTAGTGTAAGATGGGTTCCTAGAATTCTTTCCTCAGTCCAAAAGCAGCAACGAGTCATTTGTTGTCAGACATTTTTGGAGCTCTACCGAGGCAACAAGAGAGAAGTTCTGCAAATCATTGTTACATGAGATGAAACTGTGGTCCTCTACTATGATGCCTTGTCCAAAAGAGAATCAACGGAGTGGCGTAAACCTGGCGAAGCACCGCCTTTAAAGGACAAAAATCAATGAGTCAATCAAGAAGATCATGGCCACTATATTTTGGGACTGTGAAGGAATACTCTTCATTGACTTCAAGGAGAGGAACAGCACAGTAAATGGGGAGTACTATGTTGGCCTACTGCACAGACTACGTGCTTCCATCAAAGAGAAAAGGCGAGGAAAGCTGAGTAATGGTGTGCATTTTCATCACAACGTGCCTGTGCACACAGCTCTTGTTGCAAAGGAAGCTGTGAAGAAATGTGGCTTCAATGAGATCGACCATTCACCCTACATCCCAGATCTAGCTCCCAGTGACTATTTCCTCTCCTCAGAACTCAAGAAAGACCTTCAAGGAAGCAAATTTAAGTGTGACGAAGAAGTGATGGATACTGCTTATGCCCATTTTGCAGACAAGACTTCTGACTGTTTTTGGCAGGGGGGGGGGAATTGAAATGTTAATTCAATGATGTGTGAAGTGTAATACATTAAAGGTAACTATAGTGAAAATTTAAATACAGTTGTTGTCTTTATCATATCTAGAAAATGGTTAGGCCGAAAACTTGTGGACCTACCCTTTTATATACATATAACTTGTTAGCCCTGAATTTCCAGGAAAAATAAACATAAATACAATATTGCAACATACCTTCAGTACTAAAATCTATCCCTCATGATGAATTCATGCCAGTATTAGAATCGCCAGAAGAAATATTCTCTAACCTGAGCTAGAGGAGAAACATAGCAGGACCAAGTTTCCAGGAAGCACTTGCGTACTACCTGCTAATTACTCAGGCTGAATTGAGCGGTGACTTGGATCTTTCTCAAAGCTGCTTGGATCTCTACGTCAACTGTGGAAACTTTTAGAGAAAGATGCCAGTGTTCTTGTGTAGGACACGACAATTGAAGTATTCAAACTTTGCGATCTAGTGCAAAAATGTTCACCAAGAAATGGAAAAACTTCAACTCGAGTTTGTTCCTAACAGTGGATTCATGGGTACTAGTTTTACTTTACTATGCGAGTAAGCTCTTGTAGTTCAGTTCACAAGAAGAACATCCAGAACATAAACTATGAAGACCATCAGTGCAGCATATGTGTGGACTACGTCAAAGCTACACAAGGGTTATAGTAATGCAATTAGAATTGTTTTATTCTAAATCACACTTTGTTTCAAGATATCTTGAATAAAGTATCCTAAAACCGTGTTTTTACTGTCTTAAGACATTTTGTAGCTATTTTTTAAAAAGCTTGTTTTATATGAAGTGTGACACATTATTTTTCAAATCACTAATTAATACTTCGTACTATTCGTTAATCTGTGGCAGAATTTTTCAAATTTCTTGCCTTAGCTTAAAACTCAGAGTACGCTTCGTATATAACTTTATGCTATTAGTTTCCACGCTTTGGAAGAAGTTTCAAACCAACCTAATCTATTTCAGTAGTGTTTTAACATCATGCTGTTGCCTTAGTTAATGTGCTAGTCCACAGAATTAGTGTTATTTATTTTTGGAAGGCGTCAAACACACCATTAACGGATTATTATTTGTTGAATAGAATTATCGGCATCCGCTTTGTACTTCAACAGATTACGTTATCGTGATCTCATGTAACACAATTTACAGCCTGGTTTGTACCTTCAACGTAACGATAAGACAAATAAGACAGCTTTGATAAATACAACACGGAGATGACAAAAGCATACAATCTGAATGTGCGTGTATGATGTTTGAATATCTGCTTTATAATGCTAAGAGAAGAGGGAGCATAAATATGCGGCTGGGTTTAAATTTACATGCAATAGCTCAAAAGTTTGTTAAGTGGCGTCTTTGTACAATTCTTATAACGGTCTATCATAATACCAGCCGGATGAGAAGTATATGCCCATTTAATACAATCACTGTGGCATTAAAAATGAACCGTGCCTTGATTAAATAATCTAACTGGCTGATCAATTTGAGATTTTTAAAAAGAAAAAGAACTTCTGAGTCGTTTATTGTAATAGGGTGATTTTTCCAAAATTCTTCAATCTAATTTTAGCGACAATTGAATCCGTACAACTAACAAACACTGAAAAAGCACAAAGGTAAATTGAAAAACGCCTTATTTGGGTTAATGAATAAATTCAGAAATCAGAAAGTTTGCTTCATTAGGTCTTTTGGATTGTAAAACTAAACACAAGCTAACCATACGGTTCCGATACGGGTGAGATCTTCCCTGGCTGAGGTATTTCCAGATTTTCCTCAGTTTTCAGCAATGTAAATGCCAGGCTGTCACAAACTTGAACCTGGACGCTTCCTTGTCAAACAGACCCCTTTCCCAATGTATAAATTCATCTGATGTACTGAGGGGTTGACTCAGATAGTAACGCTTGGGAGTGTTCGGGAGGTCTCAGAATCAAATCCTACAGCCGTACATAAGTTTTCCTCGGTTCATTTCCAGAAATGCATATGCCAGATTAGAATTTCTCCACCAAGGATTCATCTTCAATTTCATCATTGATCTTCATTCCATCTCTCCGTGCGTGTTTGCATCTTTCTATGGTTGAGATGCCTTCAAAGTGGCCGTGACATTGACCCATTCAGTGTGCATGTGAGTCCAATGGTGTATTAACTGCTGCTGTTGGTCCTGGTGGTGTAGTAGTAATCATACTTGCCTCCTAAACCCAAGATCGTGGGTTCGATCCCGGCCACGGTCGATGGATTTTTTCGGGCGTAAAAATCCTAAGTATGGCTTCCTTCCGAAGGAAAGTAAAGCCGTGGGTCCCGTGTCGTACATTTATGGCATGATAAAAAACCTCAAGCCTGAAAGAAAAGACCTCTGAGCAAAATTTGTCGGCCGTTTCATGCCCTGAATTGAATGGGACGCTGATGACCTGAGATGTTAAAGAGCGTCTGTAAATAAACAAATCAACAAGTGTTAACTGCTAATACGGATGAGGGGAAACGATTAAGGAAGAGGTACCACCAGTGTCCACCTCTGTGATGTCTCAGTGTTGAAAACAGACTATAAACAAAACAAAAACAAAAAACATTCATTGTTCAGGCAAAGCTTCTATGTTTTTGGAAACAAATTTAGCGGTCCTATTCAAGCGGTTTCAAGTCGGAATTAGTTAATACACATCTCTAAATTCAATTGAATAGAAAATATCAGTTTTAATTAACAATATCTAAAGCTTATGTTTTTGAAGTGGATAAGCACTGTTTTTTATAGTGTTTAACATCCGTTTGTACTACTGGGGCACACAGACAGTGACACTGGTGATATATGAGATGATACATTGGGAAAGGATATTTTTTTAAAGGAAGGAAGCGTTCTAAGCCTAAGTTTAGGGTAACTTCCCGGTATTTGCCATTTATGTGGACTGAGGAAAACCTGGAAAGAAAACCAGTCAGGTAGGACTGTCCTGGCGGGATTCGAACCCCAGATCTCCCGCTCACGAGTCCGCGCCTTAACGACCTCGGTCACCCGTGGCGGTGGGTACATTGATAATAATAGTTTGAGAGGTACATAAAATACCAAAACTAATAACAATTTACCTGTTCCTTTTCCATCTACCACATAATATTTTATATCTTATAACAGCTAAAGGAATACCTTAGGTGAAGAATGGAATGGTTTCCAAATATCCACCGACAAGAGAGTTTTTCTAATTGATGCAGGTCCCCAGCTTACTGAACGTTCTTTTAGTTTAATTAGCAGTGTTAAAAAATGAAAATTGTCTGAGAATTACAGTCGATCTTGTTATTTTTTGAAAGAAACAAATTATAGTTATTTCATTATACTTATTTTCAAACAATTTAAGGTACTAATGTATTCTTATTTTAGAAATAACGATATTACCTAAAATGATATTTAAATCGCTCATTAGTTTTTACTTTTTTGTTTACCTAATATTTTTTGTTTCATTGTTGTAATTGATTATAACTTTTTAAACTACAGTATTAAATTGCATTTTATGTAATAAATATGAACATAATATTGCAGTTATTTAATTCAATTATGAAATGTTCTAAAATTGCAGGCTAAATTTGATGTGCAGAAAAAAGTAATTTTAGCGGTTGGGCTAATGTTAAAACTTTAATTTAGACACTTTCAAAATTGTAGAATTTACATACATAGTGATAGGAGTTGCGAGTATTTCTTATAAACATATAAAAGGCGTACTTCACAAAACTTGATCCTCGTTTCTCATGTTTGCAAGGTCTACTCGACGAGTCCTGTATTGTACAGTTTCTCATCACCCTGAGCTATTTACCTTGACAGAGATTTTATTGGTCCGTCATACTTGAAGAGGTAATAGAAACTCCATTAACAGGTCAAGGGGTTTCGCGCACTTAAATCAAATCACGCAGCACTGACCTTCACAAGGGCATTTTCTTTGCTACCGCAGTAATTACAACTAGGCATAACTCATTTTGACATTTGCGGTAAGCCATTTATTGCCAATATTCAATATTATTGTTTTTCTAGGTCTATG
This sequence comes from Metallyticus violacea, assembly GCA_030762175.1. NCBI lineage: Eukaryota > Metazoa > Arthropoda > Insecta > Mantodea > Metallyticidae > Metallyticus > Metallyticus violacea. The sequence goes on along the minus strand of CM060831.1, from coordinate 78,445,612 downwards.
GTTCTCTAACTTGACCGTGGACCGCTGAGATTTCATTCAGCATTTGAAATCCTAAATAGCAACTCATAGATTTCATATTTGTCAATCACTGATTTACAAAATTTAAAGATATACACAAAGAAATAAATGCACAATTTGTCAACATTTGCATTTTACTGTACTATATCCTTATACAATAGTAATAATCATTCTACTAAATAGGCACTACATAAAAATATATAAAGCGTTAATATTAATAAGAAATAATAAGTGATGGTAGGAATTTCTTGTTGGTTTTAATTCCTGAATGAGATAGCTGACTGCATTTCACCTACAAGCCGTAATATATGGAGTTTAATAGATGCATTTTGTACTATGAATCCTGATTTTAGTTTTCCAAACTGTTTCTATGTTTTGTAAAAAAAAATCCATAAATAAATGGATTTTTTCACACAAGTGGATACGAAAAGTAGCAATACTTTCATGGCCTTTCTTGATAGTCCGAGAAAAATCTCAGGCGGATACACCCCTTGGCAAAAGAAAAGAAAAAAAGAAAAAGAACGAAAAAAGAAAAGAATAATCTCCAGTTTTTAAGTGTCGATCGAAGAACATCGGGGTCGCTCGTAAACGCTGTATTCACAACGCGCATCCAGCGACTGGCACTCTGCAGTGGGCGCTTTGCGTATAAAAGTAATCATGAGCATCTGGAAAGAGAACATTTGGATAGAGTTGCCGAGTGCTTTAGAAGGGTTCAAGTCCCACAGGACATTTTTGTTTCATTTTTTTATTATTGGTTTTATAAGGCTATATGTAGAAAATTATGTTACCTTATTATCATATTTTATTTTAACTATTATTGGAGTTTTATGGCATTACCTTTTCAAACACAAAACGTAATCATCGCCACGAGTGGCCGAGATCATTAAAGCGCGGACTCGTTTGCGGGAGGCCTGGGATTCGAATCCCACCAAGACCGTTCTCCCTGACTGAGGTTTTTTTTTTTTTTTTTCCAGGTTTTCCTCAGTCATCATAAATGGCAAATGCCGGGGAACTACCCTAAACTTAGGCCTGAAACGCTTTAATTTTTTTAAAAAAATCCTTTCCCAATTTATCATTTCATCTCAAGTACTATCAGTATCCACCTTTGATTTATTTATGGACGCTCTTTAACATCTCAGGTTATTAGGCGGTGCCTCAGTAGTTAAAATGGCGTTAAACACTAATTTAAAAAAAAACGTAATCACAAATTATCGTATTCTTTACAAATAACTCAATAAATTCATTAAAGTGAAAACACACAGAAATAAACAGAAATTAATTGGGTTTATGAACCCTCAGTATGTAAAACTGCTCTTAATCTTCGGGCATATATGATATATTTTACATTTGTGTTAACAAGAGGCTTAAAACATCCCAGACTTCTTGAATTCGTGTCCATAAGTCTTCTTTTGTCCTTCGTGCATGTGCAATGAATGTGTGTGTAGCATATTGCATTTAGATAGAACAAATGCCGAAGTAAATATTAATAATATTCATTATAATATACATAATGTGTTAAAGTTAAAGCTTGGTGTATATGGGAAACAATATTACAAAACTAATTTGTTATAATGTTTATAAAGGTTTTTTAAAAAAAATGTTGCTTCATGCAGGGAGGCAAATCTACGCTCTTAGCCAGGCATCACTGCACACACTGCCACAGAACTAACGGAACACACATACTTGACAGCTGTAGAGACTACACAGCTTAGCTGGGTACCTTAAACCAAGAATTTTGCGTTCAGGGGATACTCAGGGGATATTATGTGAAAGGGTCTATATACATGTGCTACGTTTGGTTTACGTTTTCGGCTTATCTTCCGAAGCAAATAGTTATCTTCAATTTGATTCTAATTTACTTTACCTCAATAAATACACATCATAAATGGTATCACCTTTCGTTTTCTAGCAATCAAGTATGTATTAATGCTATTAAAGAGGATCTAATGCTTTGCAGACCACCTGCAAGTGCCTCCAGAACACCTAGGAGCTGTTGTCCTAAACTGTTTCCCTTTCTTCCTCCTCTCTATTCTCGTTTTGCATCTTCCTTTTTGTTCTCAGAGAGAAGGAAAATACTAGACCGTGAGTCGAAACATGTTTACAGGGATAACATTCACTTCAATCTCTACCTTGGTAAATGGAAAAAATATCCCATTTTCCTGACTGTTGGACTGCTAATAGCTTAAAAGTTATGTATATATATCGTGTTCTGTAAGAGCTCAAATATATACACAATTAGGATGAACTAAGTTCAAAACTTTCATTCATATTATAGAAGATGTGAGACAATTCCTTAAGGGAACTGTATAAAGATATGAATTTAAGTTCATTCCCTAATAATTTACTTCTGCTGCCATTATATTCTCCTATAAGGGTGTGTATATTTGAATTTTTGGAATAGCACTCTCTTCTTTTCGGCCCACAGATTACTCTAATGACTTTCCTTTGAAACAGTTACCCCCAAAAACAGTTCCATGTTTCATTATTGAGTGAAAATGTGCAACGTATATCACATACAAGGCATCTATTGATAAGAGTATTTTAAAACTCTTAAAGCAAAACAGGCTCAAGTAAGTTGCTGAATTATCATTTCAACATGTTTCTTCCACTTTATGATTTTGATCAATTTGTAACCCTAAGAATTTTGTATGAATGCTTTTTAGGGTCTGATCTTGATAATCTAATATCTACTCTAATATACGAGAGTAGGTCCATAAATATCCGACCTAACCATTTTCTAGGTATGGTAAAGACAAAAACTATATTTCACTTTTCAATATAGTTACCCTTTATTGCAATACACTTCTTACATCTTTGAATTGATGTTTCAATCCCTTCCCCCCAAAATAGTCAGAAGTCTTGTCTGTAAAACTGGCATAAACGATATTCGTTACTTCTTCGTCACACTTAAATTTCCTTCCTCGAAGGACTTTATTGAGTTTTGAGATCAGGAAATAGTCACTGGGTGCTAGATCTGGGCGATAGGGTGGATGGTCGATCTCCTTGAAGTCACATTTCTTCACAGCTTACTTTGCAACAAGAGCTGTGTGCACAGGCGCATTGTCGTGAAGAAGGCGCACACCACCACTCAGCTTTCCTCACGTTTTCTCATCTGATGGAAGCACGTAGTCTGTGCAGTAGGTCAGCATGGTACTCCCCATTTACTGTGGTGTTCCTCTCCTTGAAGTCAATGAAGAGTATTCCTTCACAGTCCCTAAAGATTGTGGCCATGATCATCTTGGTTGACCGAGTGACCTTGGCCCTTAGGGGGGGGTCCTTCGCCAGGCTCACGCCATTCCATTGATTCTCTTTTGGACAAAGGATTATAGTAGAAGACCATAGTTTCATCTCCTGTAACAATGGTTTGCAGACCTTCTGTCTCGTTTCCATGGCAGAGTTCCTGACAACTGATGACTCTTTGCTGCTTTTGGACTGAGGAAGGAAGTCTAGGCACCCATTTTGCACTAACCTTATTCATGATTAAATGTTCATGAATAATTTGAAGACTGTTGTTTTAGAAAGGCCCAATCTTGCTGCTATTTCTGTAACTTTGAGCCGCCGGTCTTCCATAATTTCTCCTTCTACATGAGCGATCGATGTTTTCAGGAGTGAGCATCTCGAAGGGCCGACCTGCACGTTCTTCGTCTTCAATGCTTTGTCAACCCATTCGAAAAAGTTTGGTCCATTCTTTTACGGTAGAATATGAGGGGAATGCTTCCCCATATACACCGTCCAATCGCTGTTTAATTTCATTTGGAGTAAGTCCTTCTTTTGTGAAGAATTTAATAACAGCTAGATACTCCATTTTAAACATGTCACAATCTTCTACACATAGCTTTCTTTACGCAACTATATCTGAACAACTGAACACAGTTACAGCTGCAATTATTTACTTAACAGATAATGTATGAAACCAGATAAGGGTCTGTGATAGTTATAAGCCTTATCGGCGAGGCCGGAAACTTATAGACCTACCCTCGTATATATTCTTTGTTTTAAATTGAATATTGTAGCTGTATTTGACAGAAGTTCTCATCATTTCCTGTTTCAAGCACACTAGTGACTCGTGACTTAAGCTATTTGATAGGTCATTGATAAAATTGTAAAAAAAAGTAGAGGAGAGAAAAGCGAGTACCGTGTTTGAAGAGAAATTGTCTGATAATTTAAATAACGTAAATGTTACTTCTTTATGAATGTTACAGTTTCATGTGAATTTGCTTATTAATACTAAAAGGAAATGTGTAAAATATGATTTGCTGTACTCCAGCAAGGGAAACTTTCATATACAAATGCATGTATGACCTGATTGTGATCATCATAAAGAATTTGTTTTTATTTATTTATTTTAGTAGTAGTTATCTACAAATGAGAAATATTTTCAGTCTCTTATTCTCATCAGAAAAAATGTAATCACCATTCAGCGTTGTTATTACATGCCACTATTGTATTCATAAGCCAAATTCTTACCGTCGTCCCGTTCTCCTTCTCTGCCACTTCTCTTCGGCTTCAAAAAAGAAGAAGAAGAAGAAGAAGAAGAAGAAGAAGAAGAAGAAGAAGGGAAGAAGTTTGTGTCTGCAATAAAGAAACCCTCTGAGGTTTATAATGCAACTTTGCGTCCATGGTAGCAAATATTCCATCCCTATTCATTTCCATTAATACTGAGCTTTAGTTATTGGACACATCTGCATAACGGCCGTACAATGCAAATGCAGGTAAATTACGCTTATTAATTATACGTAAATAAAACAGATTTGAGGTAGAGAGACAAAATGCAAAATCTGCACCTTATTTCTAGTTTCATCTGTTTCCATGCATAACGTTACATTCGATATGCAATATTTGTTTTTACTACCTTCACTTGTCTTTTTGCCATAGAGGAACTCCAGTAGTTCGAAATATAGCGATTACTAATTTGTGACTTTTTCTTAGTGGCTTATACTTTGCTGCTTTTATAGTTATTGTTATATGTAACATTATCGTATAATGGCGTCACGTATGCCGTGCCTCTATCAAATGCGTTGCAATGAGAAAAGTAGTGCATTCAGGTTGATCTTATTAATTAACTAAGTGTGGACCTAGAAGTTTATGCTTTGCAACACATTTTTATATACCACATCTGCTGCTTGTAGTATAATTCGATCACCCGCTTTAAAACAAACTGATAATTGTGAAAACTAGAAGCGTACAATAAAATAGACTGAGAACATTACAAAGAGGAAAGAGACACACAACAGAAAGAACTCAGAAAGGTAGGTGGGCATGTAACCAACTGCATTTCTGTTCATTTTATGTTTTCGAATGGAGCAACCAAGTTCGTACGTCTCTAGGAGAACTTCTGCGAGCTCCAAACACTATAGTCTACACGTGTGGGCCTGGCGGCGGCAGGTAACGGTTCCTTGCGTATGCGAATGGATTTCGGAATGATTGCTACCTGCCTCCTTATACAGTGAAAAGCAGAACCACTGGCACAAATCCGGTAATGATTCACACACAGTGGGGAGTGGAGTATGTTCCGTAACATTTGCTTTTAATCGGAAGCTGGCACGTTTACAACATAAAGTTTATTCCTGTGACTGCATTTTCAAACAGCTCTCATTACCTTCACAGCAAATAATGGAGGAAATTGACTCTGAAATAATAAATATATACTATTTTCAGCTTATTACGACTCCTTATAATTATTATACCTGTTCCTTTTTGTGATAACCTGAATATTATTAGCTTACATATTAGTAATTCGAAATAATGATAGTGCTTACAATTATAAGAAACTTTTATGGATACATTTTGTTATTCTATAAAAATTTGGCGAAGTATAAGTAAGCTAAAAGACTCATTATATATCTTACAATCACTAACAACAATATGGAGCAACCTTTTATTAATACATAATAAAAAAAATTCAGCTGATTTTTCAATCACCCAGTCAAATAAAATGTTATAAAAACACTATTAGTAATGCAACAAATTAACAGTAATTATAGAAGTTTTTAAAAGGATAAAACACTAAGATAAAGTCACACTTGAAATCGCTATATTTCGAACTCGTTGAGTTCTATAATATATATAAACAGACTGTCCCAAAGTCGCTACATTATAGGCAACCTAGGGGTTGTACAATTAAAAGAAATTATATTTACAAGTAGACGAGGAAACTAATATGTATTAAATAATTAATAACTGTGCGTCGATCGAGTATTATATTTGCAGCTAATTTGATGAGAAAAATATTACAATTAAAATTAAAGATAAGAAAGGTATGTAATGTCTAATTTTATCCATCACTAACATCCCTGCAATGTGTTATGTTTGCCATGAAAGTACATGACAGTAAACTTGAAAAAATGTATGACGACTTTTTTTTTTGAACGATGTGTAACGCCCGTTTTTACTACTTGGCACCACCGGCGATGAACACTGATGATACATCAGATGAAATGATATATTGGGAAAGGATTTTTTTTAAGGAAGGAAACGTTCCAAGCCTAAGTTTAGGGTACCTCGCCGGCATTTGCCATTTATAAAGACCGAAGAAAACCTGGAAAAAACCTTAGTCAGGGAGGACAGTCCTGATAGGATTCGAACCCTAGACCTCCCACTCACGAGTCCTTGGTTTAACGTCTCTGGGACACAGTGTGTATGTGTGTGTGTGAGAGAGAGAGAGAGAGCACGGTTTGAAAAGTTCTCGGTCTCAATCATAGGTGGCCAAACAACTGGAAAGATATTTTTTTATGTTGCAAATTTGTGTTAAAGCATTCATTTGAAATGTCAAGTAATTTTTAAAATATCTTTTTTAAGGAGACATGTTATGTGTATCCCATAAACTGTATAAAATTGAGTATCCTGCAGTGATAATTTAACGTCAAAGCAAATCCATGGTCAATTTATGAAAGTTTATGGAGACGCTTCTCCATTTTCAACGATTAAAAACCGAGCTGCTCAAATTAAAATATGTCATTGTCAACCTTGAAGATAACCCAACTGCAACAATAGCACAATTTATTTAGCACATATGTGTCAGATGATCAGAGAGTTAAATTTCTGAGGCTATAGGCATTGAAAAGAAATTTGAAGATCATATTTTACCTGAAGAATTGCATATGAAAACCGCAACAATGTTTGGAGCGTTTTAACACCAACAGAATTTCGACCTACACGTTTCTCCCTTTACCTCTATCTCACGTAAACAAATACGATTGTATCACTCCGCGGTGTATGGCTGCTATTGATTAATAGTACTATTAGTGCTACAAACAGCTGATGCTACTTATTTAATTGTTAGTTCTGATTACTAATTGAATCAGTCATTTTGTAACGGAGAAAAGTAAGGCCCCCCCTACAAAGTTTAATTTGGTCCCCCTAACTAAACGATTCATGTTCAAGAACATGGGTTCAGTAGCATTTCTTTGACAGCAGGAAATATCAAATTTGAGAGGTCTGTGGCATTAAAATCTGCCTTTATTATTATTATTATTATTATTATTATTATTATTATTATTGGTGATGGTTGTGTAGTAAACTAGAAAATAAAGTACTGCTGGGAGCTGGAGAGATGACTAGTAAGAGGAATGTGTGTTTTTTTTTAATTGTGTTTAACACTCGTTTTTGCTGCTGAAGCATCACAGGCGGTGAAACACTGATGATACTTGGATGAAATGATAGATTGGAAAAGGATTTTTGTGGGGAAGGAAGCGTTCCAGGCTTAAGTTTAGGGTACCCCCGCGGCATTTGTCATTTATGAGGACTGAAGAAAATTTGGAAAAAATCTCAGTCAGGGAGGGGTCCTGGCAGAATTCGAACCGCAGACCTTCATGGGTCCGCGCGTAACGACCTCGGCCACCCGTGACGGTACATGGTAACGTCCAACTGTTCTGCTTTAGTTAACACAATGAGAGTTTACCGCCCTAAGTATTTGAGTGCGTCAGCTCGCTCTCTCCTTATACGTCCCTCTATCTCTCCAGCTTCCAGCAGTGCGAGTAGTGCTATTTCCGGGATGCTTGATACACAGTACACCGCTTACCTCTAAAATCTGACACAGGCACACTATAATGTGTAGTAGCATCCTTAAGGAAGCGCCAAGACGTCTAGTGCAAAAGTTTACATTACTTCACTCATGTCAATTCTTCGTGTTCTCTCACACCTTGATACTTAAAATACTGAGCGCACTTAATCGTGCTTGTGACACATACGTAAAAATGTTTTTATTAGTTTTAATTTTGAACTGACGCAACAGTTACAGGTAGAGAGAAGAATAAAATGAAAGCAGTGCAAACGTCTCGTAATGCATGGCGGTAAAGCGTAATTTTAGATTAGCAAGAGATGTGCCAATGCTCAAACACGTTTTTAGAACATGGGCTATTACAATATCCATTTATTATTTCTGAATTGTATTAAGGAGAAAATCCATTTTCACTAATTTTGAAACTGGTCGTTCAATTTCTCACTTTTTTTCCTCCGTTTTTGCGCACTACTCAAGTGTTCATAACTACTTTTTAAGTGACTTCATTTAGAATGATTAAATAGTAAACATTATACACAAAAATTGAATTGCTAGAATTAGGCTATTTTTAGTCTAATACTGAGACCAGATCAAACACTACCTTTGAATGCAATATCCAAGCCAAGCAACACTGTGTCACCTTAAATAATGCTGCAGCAGCTAAACCAATACATTCACCAATGACAGGTTCGTGTTAATTATCACTACTCAGTTTGCTGATTGTTCATTGAATGTTGTTTCTCTCTCTTTCTCTTACACTCATATATTGGAAGTGCATGGTACCAGTCATTGATTGGTGCCCTTTTTGCAATGACTACGTGTTCAGTTGACCGCATAAGATTGGCGGGTTTCTCAGCTGAAGTTTTACATACTGAAGACGTGGTGATGCATTATAGTATATAGTTTAAGGAGTATCAAAGCATTATCGTCGCTTGTGGAGGTCACATATCAACGTGTAAACATGCCTCGTGCTTTTTCTTCGGACTCAGGGGGGAAAAAAAAAGAAAAAAAAAAAAAACGGGATTCGAAAGTAACAGATATGGAACATCTGAATTGGTAAGGAGACGAAATTTCACCTCGCAAGACAGTAAGATGACTGCAAGTGAGTTCATTATGTAAAATTCCGCGGTGTAAACCAGTGTATGACTTAAATGTGAAGACCGCGAAAATAAGAAATACTCATTTTAAGCATTTCACCATTACAGGCAAGAAAAAAGTGAAGTCTGTAAAAAAAAAAAGCCTTTTATAGTTCGCACGGAGTAAAGGAAAAAAGAGTTAGCAGGATATGTTTATTGCTAGTCCAGGGCAGGAGTCCTCGAGATCTAGAGCGAAGCATATCAGAGGTAAAACCAGGAGAGGTTTGTCAAAAGATCAACAACCTATTTATTCCTTCCCAAAGAAGACCACGCATCATTCTCGCAGGTAGTTTTTATTTACACGCCTGACTGTATGTCCAATCCATGCATCAGTAATTTGCAAAGCAGCATCCTGACTTAAACATCAAGTACACGTTTTACTTAAAATATATCCAGGAAATTTTCAAGCTAAGATTCTGGTGGTCCCAAGTCGATACTTCAGCCAAAGTACGCAGTCCACACCTTGCCGAGCCAGTTAAGCGAACTGCAGTAGCAGAATTAATGGATCATCGCAGAAGGGCAATATTTATATAATTGTGGGTGAACGTTTTTGACGTTCATGATACTCGTACTTTTAAGTATACCATGTAGGAAGTCAAAAAGTGGCAATGAGATTTGCTCATTTTATCCAGAAATACATCCCAGCAGATGTGAACGACATTCACTTGTTCTCAGATGAATGTGCCAGTCAAAAAAAGAACCACGTAATTGTTCGTTTTTGTTTAACACGAGGAGATTGAAGAACATAAAACATTATTTCCCCAGTTTCTCTCGAATGATTTTGGGACAATGAAGAGTATGCCACTATGATTAAAAAATTATCGAGAAAATTCGCAGTAAAAATTATTGATAATGTCCAAAGACTTCAAGAGCTGGTGGCCTGCCCATTTTAAGAAGGTTTTATCTTTCGAATCAAATATGGGGAAAATTTCGAAGGGACATAAACTTCTTTTTCCCCTTCTAAATGGATGACTTTTGAATATGACGGATATTACCATTTGAAGATGAGAACACACCAGTTCATCAAGGAAACACTCTATCTACTTCACAGCTTCAACAAGAGACCTGTGCTTTGTCGCTCAGCTAGCCTATCCTGAAAATGACTGCCTATCAATTACAAAAGTAGAAGATATGGTGAAAGTTATAAAGTATATTCCACCTTAGTTCCTGGAATTTTGGAGTAAACTACAAGAGAGGGAGGAAAAGATGAAAATTATGGTCCCGTAAGAAGTACGAATGGCATAAATACTAGCAGTGTTATGTGAATCTATATTCCGGCATATTTAATGATTTTATAATGAAGTCATTGCTTTTATTTATTTGTCATTAACAGTTCTTCATGCAAAAAGGGGCATGAGTCTGCAGTTTTAAATAACTAAAAGTTTCAAAATTGAAAATACACTGCCACACATTCCTTTCTATTTCAAAAATGATGAACATTCAAATGAGAACGAATAAGCAGATGGTTTATACTGAGCCACATTTTTGCCTTATCCTGTAAATTTTTATTGACTCATGACATTTTTGAAATGACCGATTCAATTAAAAACTTCATGAAATAAAAAATTGCACAACAACCTTGTCACTACTTTTCAAGGAATGTTTAAGGTTTTACACAACTAGCAGGACCATGATGCATTGAAACTGATTGTGCTGCACAAAGAGCAAATTGCTAACAATTAAAATGATAATAAGGTATTAATAACGATTATTACAGTATTCATTAATGTGGTGTTCTCTGTGAAAATTAGCTCTATATTAAAGTATAAACTGTAATTTGCTTTAGGTACTTCTGTGCTTAACATCAGGAATGTTAAGTCTTCCTGAAGCCAATGAGAAAAGAGCTACACCATAGAAGACAAAGTCGTTTTTATCTGTACTAAAGCAATTTTAATTCGTGAGAAAGGACCTGTTTGCAGAAGACAGTGCATCTGCTTACAAAAGCATGCTATCAACAGAAAGATTAAGCGGTTTCAAGTAGGGATTATTGCAGCGCTACCCTACATCACATAGTTGACTGTTTCGTTCCGCAAGCTGGTCAGAGGCGACTGCAGCTATAGAGGAGTATGTGAACACCTGCTGGAAAATCACTCAGGAGACGGGTTGATGACATGACACTGGAATAAACGAATTGACCTTACGGAAATTAGTTCAGAAATAAAAATAAATTTCAAGTCAAAAAGTCTATTTCCATTGTAAGATCTACAATTTTTCAGGTTGTTCTATATATATAATTAGGAAATAAAATAAACAAAAAAATGAAAACTAAAAAGATGAGAAATATTTGGCTTCAGTTATAGCGACTGGGCTAAAAACCTTGAATAGATAAAGGGGGAATGTTAAATATATCGAAATATATAATAATGTAAAGAAAGAAAATTAATTTTCTGCCTCATTAAACAGTAGCTGAACGTTTTTTTTTAATAGTGTTTAACACCCGTTTTTACTACTGAGGCACCACAGGCGGTAACACTGATGATACGTGAGATGAAATTATATTGGGAAAGGATTTATTTTCTTAAGAGGAAGGAAACGTTCCATGCCTAAGTTAGGGCACCTACCCGGCATTTACCATTTATGACCGAGGAAAACCTGGAAATACCTCAATCAGGAAGAATGTTCCTGCCTCTCACGAAAGCACACCTTAACGACCTCGGGCACCAATGGCTGTATTGAGAGTTTTGAATATACGAGGAGAGCACTTTTTTTTTTTTTTTTTTTTTTGGAAACTAGATCACTAATGTTAAAAATCGTTAATCATTTTCCAGGAGTAATTTACTCTTAAGCTTACATGTAAAGTGTTCTAGTTTATTTTATGACGAATATAGTCATTCAACATTATCAATATCTATACATGATAAATAAAATAAATAAAGATATATGTTGCTATACTTTAGTAGTTGATACATTGCCAAAATGCACATACTTACCTCAATGTTGTAATAATTTCGTCTCTGAAGACTTATAGATATTAAACAAAAACCACTCTCTCCAGAGCTGGGTAATTATGTTCTAATCATTTTGCTATAAATATACGCATGAAAACTATGAAAGTAGAACTTTCTTTCAATGTCTTGCTCTCAGAGTCGATACTGGTGGTTTAGTGGTTATCATACTTGCCTCGTAGGTCCAAGATCACCGATTCGATCCCAGCCAGGACATACACATTCTAAATATGACCTCCTTTGGAAGAAAAATAAAGCCGTGGGTATCGTGTTGTAGATTTACGGCACATATAAATAACCTCAAGCCTGAAAAGGTCTTGGAATATAATTTACCAGCCATTTTATGCCCACGCTGAAGATTTGAAATGTTAAACAGCGCTCATAAATAAAGCAAAGTAAATAAATAAATAAACTGCTCTCAGAAATGTCCACTAGAGCGAATGAACATGTGCCTCTTGATGACAACTGTGTGTAAGAACGTGAATGAACTATAATAAAAAATATCATAGACTTCATTGCAGAGGAGCAGCGTGTAGAGCGTAACGGTAACTAAAGTTGCACGGGTTGGTTGTTATATTCGTCTGTAAGATGGCGAGAGGTTCAGCTGAATGCGCTTACTACACTCTGCAGTTAAAACACCAACTTATTTTTGCATCAACAGTGAGTTTTCTAAACTACCTATATCCAATACATGTATTGATAAACTGTCCATACTTGTTTATTTTATGTTTAATGTTTCAACAAGAATTGCACACCGGAAACTAACAACTACTTACCTAAGTCATTGTAATTAGTGACACTTGTAGTGGCATTAAAGGGGACGCCGCCGTAGAGGTTGGTGTCCAGATTTGGTATGTGTTGTCGTAGACGTCGTTCCTAACTGCCGGCGCTAGTTCGGGGTTCGGTACTATAGCTGGATTGTTCATATTGATACTTCTGGGGTGAAAGGAGTGTGGTTTTAAGTATAACAAAATCACAATGGATATAAATCTACGGAGTTTATTAATGTTTTGTTATTACCACACAACTGTACACGTTTCTGATTACGATGTGCTCTGAGATGCAGACTGAATACGAGACAGACGTGTTATAATTTATATTTCTCTCCCGAAAACTGTGCTTAAAGGCAACGTTCCTTTCGTATCACTAATATTTAAACTCGCAATTCCTACCATTCACCACAACTAATCATTTTCTAATTTCTTTCACGAAATATTAATCGTCACTCATATAATGTTAAAATGCAGCTCCAGTTGACGGAATATGAATCACGATTTCTGCTAATGAAATTTAAAACACAACTTCTCTTCAGAAATCCAACGCATAACTAACAAAATGTTTGGAGATATAATGCGTCACTTATTGCAGTAATAACACTACACATTACAATGTATTATATTTTTAACATACGTGCACCAAGCGAATGAAATTCCTTAGTTTCTATTTAGTCACAATAAAGCTGTCTGTCTCGTGTTTCATTCTTGGTACACATTATTAATATTGTTACGCTTGCCATTGGTTGATTCACTTAATATTACAATTTTCTTATCTGTAGTTTAATATTTTCATATTCTTGGCTATGTATGTGTTTCTTTGAACCGTTACATTAACATTATTAAGTATTTCATAAAGATCAACAAACAAACATTAAACATACATTGTAATAACCCTTATCTGAAACATGAAATCTATACAAATGAGCTTACTAGATTTATACAATTTAAAACGTATTACCAACAAATATTTGAGTTTTAAATTAAAGCCATTACGTAACATAAAAACATGTGAAAACATACTTATTAAATTTATATAATTAAAAACATTATCAATGAAAGTTTGGAGCTTTAAATAGAATATTATAGCTTTTATCTTACGTAATAACATACGTAAATGAACTTCTTAAATTAACATAACTACATAGCTATTATCATTAAATGCTTGTGGCTTTATATTAAGTTTTACGTAATATAAAACATGTGAAAATGAATTTATTTAAATAATATAGCTAAGCAAATGCTATCAATGAGTGTTTAGGGCCTTAAATCGGATATTTTCCCTTTCACACTTTAGTAATACATATGAAAACTATAGATTGTGATATGGTTTACTGCAATAAATATATAAATATTTTAGACAGCTTATACTAATTAGTTCTTTCAACACAAAGCATATAAATTAGAAAATGCGTTTTGTAACACTTACTATAAACTTTTTCATTAGACACGAGTGTTACTAAATTTCGTTTAATACACAATGTGATGATGATGATACCTATTTAAGCGGATACAAATTAAAGTATTACATATGTGATCTCCCATTCTTCTTATGTTAGCTGCTAAGTGTAGGTAAACTTTGAATAGTTTATATGTTCCGTCAGGACTCAGAATAGCCCTTGGTCGTAAACCTTGTGGGTCGATTCTGATGAATGAACATTTTTTCATTTTTACTCTTCTGACGGTTTCGAAATCAGCCATAGTGCAATTAGTCAAACAGTATGACCGCAAATATAGTATAAGCAAATTTCATCACACATTAAACTAAGTTGTTCATGTTTATTATTCAATAGTTTTTGAGGAATAATATGTACTTAATTACCTAAGTATGGCTCTCAATGATACAGAAATAATATTTATTGTCGAGTTGTAACAACGCTCATACGGAATCGGTCGAAATGAAGCAACGAGTCTCTCGAATCAATGACTTTATTTATCAGGCGCAGAAGAAAATGTTCTCCCATGTTTCCTGGAAGATGCGCCTTTGGTAATTCGAGGTGCGTGTGATTGAGTATGACACGGGGTGTTAGTGTCTACCTTGATGCATACTGTGGTCAAAAATGGATTGGTCGTGGTGATTCATTCTTGTGGGGACAAGTAAACTGCTTCGTTGTCTCAAAACACAGTACGTGCTGCTGTCCTCCCCCTTTTTTTCATTGTAATGTTTCGTATTTTGTCATTAAATGTTCTCTAGTACTGTTTTATTGCTGCAGGAAGGCTGGATAGTTTAGTTCTTTTTCTTTGTAGATATCAAAATACACCCTTCACATATCTAACGCATCACAATCAAATTACTCTGTAATAAGGTACCAGAGACCATGGATTCATTATATCAAAACACTCTATCAGCATTCCTGAAAGTCTATCGGTAGAGTTCGTGCCCGCCCTGTACAAGGAAAACGTGAATTTTGCAAATGTTTAGACATGTAGCAAACTAAAGAAAAAGTGGACAAACGGCGCTGATGTTGAGGATCTGTCAACGACTTGTTTTTACCAAAAGGAAGGGGGAAAAAAGATGAAAATAAAGGAAAGAAATGGGAAGAAAAGAAAAACAACAGTTTGTATTATGACGCTTTTCACAGGTCGAATTTCCTATTTAAATTAAATTTATAAATTAAGTTGTTATGAAGAAATTTACAAGCCTCCAAGTCTTATTGATAGTTTTGTTAATTACAAGAATTTAAATGATTTATGTGAATAATGAATTATTTTAAGTAACATCTAATTATGTACTTGTGAAATATTTACATATTTAGCACTCTTGCTTTGGAGCACTGAAACAGTTTTAGAGAATTGGGAACACTGATTTTAATCTTATGTCGTGCGTATCCTCATTCCGTCCGCCTGAACTCCATTGACATAGTTTGGATGCATGATAAAATTAAGATAAACGTTATTTTGAAAAGTATTTCCAATTAAATCGTGAAACTTGTAAACGAGGTTGCGCAGTCAACATTTTCGGATACATAAAAAGTTAGGACAGCGCCCCCCTTCCCCGTTTCCCTCTCTAGAGCCGGTTTGATTTCTGACTGGATCTATTTGTGCAGTCCAGTTATTAGATGCTTTTAGCAATGGGTGATCGGTAGATAATTATTAAGGAAATAAAACACATTATCATCCTTGCAGCGTTTATCTGTATTAGTAATAACAGCATCATATAATTATGGGAGAGCTTTATGTCCTTCCACAGGAGATCTGCGTGTTCTTTTTCTTTTTTCATTACACCTAAGTCGAGACCAGTGTCAGCCTCACATTATTCCACTTACTGAGGAACACAATTTGAACTTTTACTCCATTTACTTCGATCGGAGAAAAGTGTAGAGGGAGCGTACTGGGCAAATCGTCATGGAGTAAACATACATAACTCGCACGAAAAGATAACTTTATGTGTTACAATTATTGTTTGCTAAATTGCACATTGTTCTACCTCTTGATGTAAACAGCTTTTATTTGCATTTTTAATTGCTTATTTAAGGACGCTCTCAGGTCATCAACGTCCCATTCTATTCAGGGCGTGAAACGCCGATAAATTTTGCTCAGAGGCCTCTTCTTTCAGGCTTGAGGTTCTTTATCGTGCCGTAAATGTACGACACGAGACCCACGGCTTTACTTCCCTTCCGAAGGAAGCCATACTTAGGATTTTTACGCCCGAAAAAATACATCGATCCTGGCCGGGTTCGAACCCGCGATCTTGGGTTTAGAAGGCAAGTATGGTTACCACTACACCAGGACCGACAAAAAACAGCTTTTAAATGTAATTTGTAAACTAGTGTTCTAAGAATAATGATTAATACATGATAAGAGTTTTAGTGGTAAGTTTATAAATATTCATTGTGCAATACACATCCGATATATTTTTTCATAATCTGAGACACATAACGTCTTCAGCGCCATTTTGCAAATAGAGCTTGTGCTGACACCTGGGCCCTATTCCGCAAAAATACTATAAATGATATTAGAAGTATTTTGAGTTGTTTATTGCAGTTATTGGTACAATTGTGTTGCACAAAGGCTTTTTCTACATATGTAGTAACTCCATACTTACAGTACAGTGTACATATCCCATTGTATTAGTATTAACCATGCTCTTGTAATTTACATACAAGTGTAGAAAGCAATATTGGTAACTAGCGCACCTTTTAATAGTTTAGGGAATCAATTGACCTAAATATGTGTATGGATGAATGAAAGGTGTTTAACGCCCGTTTTTACTACTAAGGCATCATAGGCGCTGGACACTGTTGATACATGAAATGAAATGATATATTGGGAAAGGATTTTTTTTTTTTTAAGGAAGGAATCGTTCCAGGCCTAAGTTTAGGGTATCTCCCGGCATTTTCCATTTATGAGGACTGAGGAAAACCTAGAAAAAACCTCGGTCAGGGAGGATGGTCCTGGCGGTATTCGAACCCAGACCTCCCGCTCACGAGTCCGTGCCTTAACGACATCGGCCACCTGTAGTGGTACCTAAATATGTAATCCAGTAGTAGATAAAATGAGGATAATGATGAGAAATGGCGTGTTTACAAGGACTATTTCACTCATGTGACGTCAGCTGAAAATCGACAATGAAACGAAATAAAATTTTGAATTTGGACCAATCACAATCGAATTACGGAATGAGATTACAGAGAAAAAAAATCAAATCCATTTTATCACGCGACGTGCATTTGTCTTGTGATCAGTGTAGCTAATTCTATACCCCCACTATATAATTCCTAAGCACGCATCACTAATCACTTTTGCTAGTGGCGGTCGTGAGCCAATAGATAGCAACAAAAGCATGGACAATCGACAATCATAACGCGAAATGGAGGGTTCTTCAAAGCGTTTTGGTAATGCCTCAAATGTGCAAATTGATTTATCATTAGGAGTTTCAAATCACAGAATACAAAGAAAAATAGAGATACTGTATGTCATCTTTTTTTTTTTTTTTCCTCAGTTGGTATTAGAAAATCAAACGGTAGCGATTGTAATAGTCGACTTTTGTCCATTTCAGTCCCTCTGTTTCTGAATACTATAGATATTCATAAGACTAATAAGTGTTAATATTCTGTGCGCGAATTTCCAATATATATGAAAAATAATGTAACATTATTAACAATGTAACTAAAATAACAAAAAGCTAGAAAAGCAGAAAAGAATAAAACAGAAAAAGTCACAGATTTGGAATCGCATTTGTTTTATCCTTTTCTGCTTTTCTAGTTATTGTTATTTTAGTTTATATATACATATATATTATACATGTAATTTTTATTCTTATTCTGATCATGAAATAGCCCTAAACCCGTATTTTGCTCTTCTCTAATCGCATTACTGACAATAGGCATTCTTCTGTCGCAAGATTGTTTGGAAACGTAAAGTACATATATAAAATAATACAATTTTGTAAGTCAAGTTTAGAGGAATTATATTTAAATTCTAGTTTTGTTTGTGAAATAGTTTTAATAAATTTCACTCGAGAGTCTGAGCTTTCCAGATAAATTCACTTAGTACGTTCTGGAAAATTCACTACTCACTACGTTTGTGAATTTATCGGCAATTTCAGACCCTCCCGCGATATTACTTGTGATAAAATAATTCAGTATTTGAGTACAATGAACGTTTTAAGTTATGTCAATTGAAGTAGAACTTACAATTGACATTTTCTTTTCCTGTTTCAAATGTATGTTTCATTCAGCATCTTATTTCATGTTTTTTTTTTTTTTTTTTTTTAAATATTTTGGCTAAATGTCTCGTTATTTTTAACATAAAATATTTAGTCTCTTTTGACTCTATTTGCAAAAAGTGTCCTTGAAATGAAAATGTCACAAACAAATGTATAAATGTAAATGATCAAATGAACTAATAAAATAAATCATCAAGGTAATCGGAAGTTCGATTTTTGTGCCATCTCTGGACCAAAATTTATGCTCCGACGTAGCTGTACATAATCGTTATCTCAAAGTGGTGTTATATTACGCTTAAATATTGTCAAGCATTTCTGAAAAATAATATAGACCAATATAGCAGAAATGATAATAATCCGTTCTGTTCATTAAAACATACGAATGTATTACTGAAAAGTGGAAATAACCTTATCAAAGGTAAGATGTCGTGTGGCCAACAGCTGTTTCTCCATCTTGCTCTTATATTACCCCACTTGCAAGTTTTTACTAGTACTTTACAAGCTCTGTGCATTATTTTGTGAAAACAGAAAGTTACAGCACATACTTTACGAGGACTTGTGCTAATACACTTGTATGTACAGAGAGTTCGCGTCACGCTTGATCTGAGAAAGCGGGCGGGAAGAAGGCGGTAAAGCGCGAAATAAACACCGACATTCTAGATCCTAATTTTCCGAGTAATCTACACAAACTTTCATTAATTTATGACATGCACACATTTATCATTTTATTTCGCTAACCTGTTACAGAGTAGCTCAAAGTACTGTTCTTCGACTTTCACACATTCCCGGCATCTTTTGATGAAATTTACATTCACACGCAAAGTTTTTCTTTTGTAATCCTTCTAATGTCTGCTCTTATATTGTCTTTAAGTTCATCTAGTGTATACATTGTTTCTATAGACTATTTTTTTAGGTTTCCTCACAAATAATAATGGCACGCGATAAATGTGAGGAACCTTTGTCTTAAAAATCTCCCTTACAGCCTCCAAAGAATTATGGCCAGTTTGGACTGTGGCAGATTGTTTTGAAATGTGTATATTTTCTCTCATGTTCAAAACATGTGCGTGTAATTGTGTACGATACCTTCCCCCCAAAATCCTATTATTCGATTTACTGTTATGGCACACCCCACACCAATCTTTCCACCATGCAGAGGAATTTAGTGAATTATTCACGGACTTTCCTTCCTCCAGAATCTTTTGTTCTGTAAACATGGTAACCACGAAAATGAAACCATGCTTCATCAGAGAAAATGATTAAATACGGATCAACAATACCGTCATGAGTGTTCTGTAAAACCCAATTACACCATTTTGCCCGACTTTCGTTGTCATGCGTCTGTAATTATGTACTATAGTAACTGTGTAAGGTTCCAATTTTAAAAGTTTAGTACCCGTATGGACAGAAGTTTCTGAAACGCTTACTTATTGTGCTATGCGACGTAAAGATTTATTATGAAGATGTTCAAGTGATGCCCCAGCTTGTCTTCTGTTAGAACCCTACGTTTAGGTCTATGAATTTTAGAGTTCAGCGAACCCGTTTCTTTAAATCTATTGACAAGGTTTCTAGCTGTACCTCTATTTGGGGGTCCAATGCCAGGGAAGCTGTCTACAAATTGCTTACACACTTATGGGCATGAATCTGTTTTGATGTAAGCATCGTACACAAATATTCATTGCTGTAGAGTAAATTTTTCAGCCAGAATTTCACTTATTTAAATAACTAATTTAATGCACACACAAACACTTTAACGTAATTCTAAAGAAGTACACAGCAAACACGTCTTCTAATACTTCAAACTGTACAAAGCAACGACCGGTAATATAAGAACCTGCGCAAACATGTGTTCTATTGCTAACACCCCAACCTCTAATAAGCATTGACCGCAAACTGTTGGAAAATTACGCAACTAGAATGCCGTTGTTTACTTCGCGCTCTACGGGCTTCCTCCCGCCCGCTTTCTCGGATCAAGCGTGATTTGAACTTTTCGTATTAGACCATACTTCTATGGAATAGTGCCCTGGTATGTTATAAAGAAGTCTGCATGTACGAAATAAAAATTCTTTGAGTTACCCTTCCGATATGTAATCAGTCCGGGAGAGCATTTTAAAACCCAATTAATTATTTAGAACGACATGTTATTTTTATGTAAAACTATTATTATGATGCTTGTACCGTGCATGCATATTTAACAGATTGTGTTGCGTAGGCTATTTTTTAATATTAAATTACATTTATCCCACACCTCATAGTTTTCGCATGATAAAATTCCAATTGAATCAAACCTCAAATCTGCCAATTTCCTATTTCCTAAACGACAATATTGGGTATCGTATACAACAGCCCTCTACTTATACCCAATGGTTACCATAACAGCTGAATATTCATTTTGAGAGAAATCGTGAGTACTAAAATATGCCAAAAAAGTTCATTCATAGCTCATTTGATGCACATAATCTATTCTTAATATGGAAAAGTCCAGTTTTTCCTGTAAAAACTATTCCGAAAAGCTCAAAAGGGAGGAATGTCGTTAAATATAGAAAATAACAAAACTGAGATAGGAGATTTTTCTTAATTGTGATGAAAAGCCACAACATGTAAATTTGAAAGAGTAAAAATGTAACTGTATTCTTTTGAAGTACCATTGTTGCAAATAGGCAAATACAACTTAAAATACGAGGTTTTGAACCGTCCTTAGCTCACATATTAGAAATTATAACACCGTCTCGTACATGTGATTAAGAAAACATCATTAATCAAGATTACTTTTCTTTTATCATCAGGTTAGTAATATTGTTCCTGCTTGTAATGAGAAATACAGCACCATCCTCAAGTGGAGTAATGACATTTCTGCAATATTTCTCCGAGGTCAAAATTTTAGCAAAGAAATATGGGTCAACCATAAATAAAATAATAATATTTATATACTAAATATCAGTTATTGCCAATCCTTTGCTCCGAAAGAAAAAGGCGAAAATTTGTAAAATATATGAAATACAGAGGGCGCCAAAAACACACTTTCACAGTAAATATCTATTTAATATATTTCAAAATTGGACCGAAAAACAACAGTAATGTGTAGTAGTATGATGTTCTGTAAATAGATGTGACTCACATGCATTAGCGTTGCTACGTGACAGGTAAATCAACAATGAACAAATGAAACCAAGATTATCGTATGATGTTCTGTAAACAGATGTGATTCACATTACGTTATGCTAGCGTTGCTACAACAAAATGTAGTCAAGATTATCATTTGAACAGCGGAAAGCAATTTTTAAGTGGTGTTGGAAAACCGAGAATGTTATTGAAGTTCAAAAGCAATGGAAACGTGGATGCCTATGGGAAACTCTTAAGGATGTTGTACACTGTAGAAAACCAGCTACACTGACAGCACTTCGGGAAGAAATTGAAACGGCATGTGCTGCAATCGCTGAGGACACTTTCGCAAACGTTGCTCAGTCAGTAGTTCAACGTACTCAGAAATGTATCGACGCCGATGGTGGGCATTTTGAGCAACTGTTTAACTGTAAAAGTGTAAGGTGATTAGTGCTCATCGTTTTCTGTTTGTGTGAATTGAGTTGTTTTGTGTTAACACAGTTTTTTCTTATCTTGAAGTGTGAATACATTTTTTGGCACCCTCTGCAGATCAAAATTTCTGAATGCTTAGTTCTCATACTGCTGCAAAGAAAGTTTTTGCTTTTTATTGTTAGCAACCCACTGCCGTATACTTTATAAACTGAATATCTTTTCTTTTTGTTATTTTATGTGTCCTTGTTGCTTCTTTACCATTAATATTTACGGATAATGCATTTGTTTTTATTTATGAAATGAATATTTATATTAATTGAATTTATTTTTATTATATATTCAGTCCTTAATTGTCTTCCATGTTTATATGAATGAATGTTTGTTTAATCAGTTTAACAAGATAAAATGCATGATTTTGAATGGATGGTGTTACTTAAAATCTTATTATAGCTACAAACTTTCATCGTGAAGGCTGCCTATTTCGCCCCTGGTTTCAGTGTTTTTGTTTTACTTTTCAGAAAGGTATAAATACAATATTTATTTTAGTTATACAAACAATTGTTATTGGTTTATAACATATTATACAGTTTACCGATAATTTTAGGAGCCTAATAAGCAATAATTAAATGCTTGTAAATGGTATAAAATAGACAATTACATAGTTCCCTTAAATCGCAGGGCTATTGATTTTTAAAATCTTTTAAAGGTTTTAGGATATAGATTGATCTACTTAGGTAAAATGAAATAAAATCAAAAACTTACATTAAAACACAAAAGTTATAATGTCAAAATTAATATAAATCTATGAAACTTGACTATTAATTAAGTGAAAGAAAAAAATACTTAGTATATTAATTTTCGTTAAATGGCTGGTAGAGGGAAAAAAACGCATTATATAAGTCTGCATTAAACGAAAAGATGGAATAGTTTTATCATAGTCTCAAAATATCTTCTTCAGTTCTTGGCTGGTCAGCCATTTGACGCGTGCTACCAAGTACATCCGTGCTCGTCCTTCTAATGAGTCTACTATCATTGACACAAATGGATCTCAAAATATAAAATGGCATATAAGGCGAAAAATGCTACAATGTTCACCGTTCATTTCTCACAGAAGACAGTTGAAAGCATCTTTGTCCCATTCTTCATAAGTGTCTACTCTTCATGAAACCATTTTCTACATTTAAAACACATTACCTTCCTATCTTCGATGATAATATTTTCATAGAAGTATGTAGCTGTTCTTAACCCTTGCCTTCTAATCTTTTCTCTTCTTTTTCAATTGACTGTCTATTTTTACTATATTTGTTTTCTTCTGTTTCAGTTTGTCAAGATATGTTTTGTTAGGGCTATAAGTAATTACGGTGAATTAAATATGATAATGAAAAACTAAACATACATTGGAACTAGGGGACGAATTATATTACATAATTATATACCAGTTTACCGAATGCGAATAATGTTAACAAAATTTCCAGAATTAAAAATTAAATTTGGATAGCATTAATTGCCTAAGTTCTTCCCTTTTCGTTTCAGATTGAATTACTGAGAATAATAGACACGGTGTCTAGGGAGTTCACCAAGTACCCGAGCAAGTTTTGCGATGTGAGTGATGCTTACATAACTGAAGAATGTGTTTCAGATTAGAAACTCGCACAAACTATTCAAATAAAGGAACGTGCTTACTACAAGTATATGATGGGGGTCGAAAGAGTCATCACGTCGGTCACTTATATCATTACTGCACATTTTTCTGAAAAATGGGAACTTAGGTAATCATTGTTTATCTAAATCTACAAGGACTGGAAAGAAAGTAACGGAAATATATTCATAAGTAATAAACAAATTGTTCCAGAACTTGGAAACGTTTATATTCCTTCAACGTAATCCCCTGCCACATTTATCACCCGCTGTCACACTTGGAAGATTCTGGACATCTGTAGCTAAGCCGTTCTCGTTTTGTTTGAGAAGGTGCGCCCTAATGCAACATTGTAATGCAACTTGTGCCGACTTCTGCTGTTAACTCCATCAACAACCCACCTCCAACAGTGATTGAATCAAATCAACGTAATGCGCTTCAAGCACAAGACTACCTAAACGTGGTACATCTTGCGTCCTTGTCGAAAGCCTGGCTCCCCAAGGACCACCGTTCGATATGACAAAGTTTCATTTCCACAGGTTTCTTGCAGACCTTTTAACCTCAATTTTAATCCATGCACTCTGCTCACTTTAGGTCGGTCCATATTTACACCATTACTCGACAGCTTCGTATTCGTTCGTCTATGGATAGTGCACTAATGATGCTGAGTGTATTGAACAGCTTTGCCATTCCTCCAGACATGCTAAGGACAACAACGCACTTGCACGTTCATTTACAGCGTGGTGACAGTGTTGTCACTGTTTTCTTTACATACCTCCTGTATTCTACATAATATTATAATGAGGGCTGTTCGATAAGTTCATGTAAAATATTGCCTCATTTCTCAATATAATCTCCTTTCAAATCTATAAACGTATTCCTCCAATTTTGTCTCATTCATAAAATGCGATTTCTGCAAAATATGCTTTGTTTTCGGCTACAGACGCGAATATCTTTATTCATTTGGGGAACAGGAAGTAGTCCGAGGTAACCAAATCCGGAGAGTAGAGAGGATGAGGAAAGTGTAGATAAGGTTTATTTTGTTTAAGGACGTTCTTTAACATCTTTGGTCATCAGCATCCCCATTCAATTCAGGGCGTGACATGGCCCATAAAGTTTGCTCTAGGCCTCTTTTTGGGGCTTCAGGTCTTTTACGTTCATAAATTTATGACACGGAACCACTGTCTTTATTTCCCTTTCGAAGGAACTCATACTTACGCCCTAAAAGATCCACTGACCGGGTATGAACCCGCGACTGATAATGAAAAAACGATTTCATTCCTTAAGTTCAATAATTTTGAAGTCGCAATCGCAGACTGTGCGCTGGCGATTCTCGTTATGGAACAGAGCATTTTCCTTCTTGAGCGTTTTGTTTAATTGCTCCAATAGCACAGCTTAATATTCACCGGTTATGGTTTTTCCCTTTTCAAGAACATGAATTAAAATAGGCCATTGCATAAAAATAAATCAAACATTCGCTATAACATTCCTGCTGTTTGTGCCTTCTCCGGAGAGATTCCTTCGGTTGCAACTCACTGTTTCGGCTGCTATTCGTGAATCCACTGTCACATATCGTCTCCGAAATTCGCTTAAATAACTCCAAATTCTGCGCCGAAGTGTCAACTCTTTTTTGGTTAACCATTCTGGAACGCACCCACCTCGTCATCCAATCTCCACAAATGCCCACAGATTCAGTAAATTGTCACATATTCAGTCTCCAATCATTCAGTGTCATGAGGATTTTTTCAATCATTTTGGGAGTCAACAGGACGTCGCTTGTGCTCGTTTGGTAACATCTCAGATTAATTTATACACGATTTCCAGCGAAGGTGCAGATTTGCCTGGCTTCCCTTCACTTTAGTTTCAAAAAGTATAAATGTTTTATTAAGACGAAATTCGTATTTCTCTATTTTAAACGCTCGTTCAATGTAAGGAGGTAAATGAATTTCAAACACAGACTAAGCTTCCAAACTGTATATAACCACGTCATCGTCCTGTAATAATCATCACGTTGCAAAGATAATTGAAAATAATCTAGCGCTACCACAGAGAGTTTTCAAGAAGACTGGAGTTTTTTCATATAAAGGGAAAGCGTATGCGTTCCCATATCTCATTATTCTTCTACTCTAAATGTACATGAAGAGAGGACCTCCAAAGGTTAATTATCACGATTTAAAAGAACTCATTAGGGACCTTTCACTGTCAAAAGATAGAACAGAACTCCTTGCTTCAAGGCCGAGAGAAAGAAGCTTTTACAAGATGATACCCGAGTTTGTCACCACGGAATATGGAATAATGACTTTAAAAGCAATTTACTTAAATGATGCATGGCTTTTTGTCATGATATCAAGTCTGTCAACACATCAGACTGGAGAGCTTCATTGATTCTTCTCAGGCAAGTCCTAAGTCGTTTTCTATAACGGAAAAGCCATTATTTCAATTGCATACTTTTAGTCTACCTAAAAGAAACGTATGATAAAATTAAGACACGTCTTAAAATTGTTTACTATGAGCATCATGGAACACTTATGAAGATCTGAGAGTAGTTGCTGCTAATTGCAACAGGTGTTGTGTACCCAAAATATAACTGGGATCAAAGTAAGGTGTATAAGCGTTGAAAATGCATCAGAGTTGCCAACTCGAGGAACATTCTGAGATTTAGTGTAGAAAATGGAAAAAAAAAAAAAAAAAAAGAAGAAGAGGAATTAAAATGGGCATGTTGAAATAATTTCAGTTTTCCATATTTTAAGTCTGTAGTCTTGTACATCAAAACAAATAATTTGACCACTAGACCACGGCCAAAAAGCCCGCAAGAGAATGTTAAGCTTCCATATTGCATTATATCTTAAATTTTGCTTCCTAATGTTTGCGGTGACTTTCCTTATTACAGTAACAATACGTTACAGTATATACGTTGTTGCATAGTATTAATGCTAAAGTGACAAGTGCTTTAAATAAACAAAGCAAAACACCCACGAATATGTTTTGAAAAACAAATTAGGTAAAGAAGTGATTACAGAGACGGTGAAAATTTTGAAACTTAATAGGCTCACGGTTTGAAAGGCAGTGCAAAAACTGACCCAAAATGCCTCGAATAAACAAGAGAGAGAGAGAGAGAGAGAGAGAGAGAGAGAGAGAGAGAGAGAGAGAGAGAGAGAAGTACAATAAAGTTTTTGTTTTTATTTGCGATCTGAACCGTCGTGAAATATACGAGGGTTGGAACTTAAATAGTGGTAACACTGCTGTGAGACGCTATGCAACGGAATCTAATATTGTCGCTGATAGCACACGTTGTTTACATACCTATCTTTTCTCAGAGCAAATGAAATCTCCCTTCCCACATCACCTGCGTGCGCACCATCGAGAGAAACACAGTCACTTGTGAGCTAGCAGTCTAACATACTGTTGTCACTATGTTTTCGAAACAGGAACAATGGAGTTGGATCAAGATTGAATGTGCCAGAGGTCGTACAGCACGACAGTGTCATAAAGAGGCTTGCGGGGAACTTGCATTTGCTTACAGAACAGTGGCACGTTGGGAAACAGCCTTCAAAGATGGTCGGCAAACTGTGGCAGACATTCATCGGGCAGGTCGTCCTACGAGCGTCAGTGAAGAAGTGCATGCTCTTCCCGCGTTACTGGACAGTGATCGACGCCAGACGATTCGTGAGCTCGCCCAAGAAACCGGATTAGCGCATACGACTGTGCTTCACATCCTGAAGGAACGCCTGGGCATGCGAAAAATTGCATCACGATGGGTTCCGCATGATTTGACGGAAATGGAGAAATGGTTGCGTTACGACGCACTTGGAGCGCTATGAGCGCGAAGGAGCGACTTTCTTACGCCGTATCATAACCCTGGATGAGACATGGGCCAAAAAACGTATGAGCTAAAACTGAAACGCCAATCGAACGAATGGCGTCAATATGGGTCACCACGAAAGTCGAAAGTTCGCCAGAGCCCCAATACGGTGAAAGTTATGGTGATTCTCGTGTACGACTGTGATGGTGTTATCCTAACGCATTACATTCCTCCATGGCAGACCGTCATTTCTGAGTATTACTGTTCGTTTTTGGAGCACCACCTGCGACCAGCTTTGAGAAAGAAGCGGCAACACTTTCTGCAGAATCCACTCATCATTTTGCACGACAATGCTCGGGCGCATACAGCGCAAGCTGTGGCTGATTTGTTCGGTCGATGGGGCTGGGAAGTACTGTACCATCCACCATACTCCCCGGACTTAAGTCCTTGTGACTTTGATTTGATTCCAAAGATGAAGGAACCACTTCGTGATATTCGCTTCAGAAGTGTTCCAGAGATTCGACAGGCAGTAGACCGCTCCATCTGCACCATCAAGAGAACAGGCTCTGCTATAGATATACTAGGACTTCACATCGCTGGCAATGAGTTATACACAACGCTGGTGACTACATTGAAGGACAGTAAAGGTTGCTAACAAGTAACTCTTTTGTATCGGTTGTAAATAAATAGTTGCCACTATTTAAGTTCCAACGCTCGTATATATATATATAGTGTTTACGACAAGGGCTGTAAACCAACTCTTCAGGTTCTGCTAGTTGGTCTCAAAAGTGTTAGCAATTTTCCCTATGAGAAGACAGATATATGGGTACTTTTGAAGAATGTGAGGTTTCATTACCATACACTGCACAAAAGAAGGGTGATTATGGAATCAGCAAGAATCGTTTGTTGGAGATATGAATACCTAAAACAATTGCGCTCTGAAGACGGATGCCCAATAGGATGGAACGTGGTACGACACGCATGGCGTCATAAAAAGGGCTGGGACATGTGCCTGTGTTTTAAAAGCTCCAGTGTCCAGAGGAAAGCGCATCATGTTGGTGCAAGTGAAGGTACGGTCCCTAATAGTTTATATCTGTCTGCCAAGAGACGCCAGAGCGATTATATAAACGCTAAAGTTTTTGAAAATTGGTTTACTAATCGCTTGCTCCCAAATCTACCTAAGACAGGCAATGTATAATTGTATTAGACAATACATCTCACCACTCTAGACAAATAGTCAAATTTCCTACCTTACGTTCTCCTGTGAAAGATAACATCAACTATCACAATGTTCCTGTGTCTAATCCCATATCGCCCAAAGCAGTAATATTGAACCGGTTCAAAGCAGCGAACCTAACAAAACAGTTGCCAGTTGATGAGCTTGCCAAATCTAAAGGTCACCAAGTGCTTAGACTCCCACCATGTTTAACCCGAGTGAATCAGTTTGGGCTCAAAACTTATGCGAGAAAAAATAATGTGACGCAACACTTAGTGCAACTTTTCCATAGACGAAGATGCGTCCTGGGGAAAGTCACGCCTGCTTTTCACGATCGGCAGCGGAGAAAACCGAATGCATCTTAAGCTGAAACTTCGTCTTTTTTGTGTTAGTTTGGAGTTGCGAATGTTATAGCGCCTCTTCTATTTTTCATCTATCGGCTTTCACAATTAATTCGCGCGCGCACACACACACACACACACGCACGCACGCACACATACACACGCACTAACCTAAACCTAACCTCTAGTAAATCCCAGAAACCGGTGGACCCAGTGGTTTGCTGAGGCTGACTACGGCCTGACGGCCTACGCTCGTCTCCTTTTCGTAAATATAAATTGATAGTAAATCAAATCGATTCTGGCATTAAAAGATGTCATTATCACTAACTCGTATATGGATATGTGTAATGGTGGGGGTCAAATCCGCAAAAGAACTGGGAAAAAATCGTAAAAAAATTATTTACATCGTGAGAATTCAAACTCAATATCCTCTCCTGCATTTCCACTACGCTCTGTACGTCTGAGCTATCACAAATAGTTGACGGATTGGCTGATTATTGGCCTATATCTGACATTGCCTTCGGCTAAGAACGCTTTTTTCCGCTGCCGTCGTGAAAAGTAGGTGTAATTTTTCCCAGAACGCATCTTCGGCTATGGTTAAGTCTTAGCAGTGATACGATGTTGAGGGTTAAATTTCTGGGATAGGGATATTGTATTTCGAAAGGGATTTAGGAATTTGATTGCCAAAATCGAAGGAAGGCAGAGATTTTTAGAAAATGTATAAAACTGATTTACATGTTATTAACATTATTTACCTAATTATTTCACAGGGCAATTCTGAAAATGGGAGGAATTCTGAAATTCTGAATTTTGGAGAAAAATTGAAGACTGCGAAAATTTCAATTCATAATTCCATTTTAAAAATATTGGCAGTTGTTCGAATTTGCTTGTTACTGCCACACTCTGATACTGTCAGCAACATAAAAACAAAAAAGAGAAATAGATTGCATGCAGAAACTGTTGCGTCTCTCCTGCGTATAAAATTAGATGTGCGTAACATGAAGAAAACTTGCTGTTGTCACTGAAGACATGTTGTCATTGTTTAATGTACAAGAAGGAAACACAAGAGAAATAAATTGCCAGTTTTCTAGTAGCTGAAGAGGGGTTTGGGGAGGACGACAGTACCAGTAGGAAGTAAGGTAGTATATTACTAAATTTTATTAATATGGATAAGTAATACTAATAAATTGTGTAATAATAATTTCATCAACAATAACAATGATATACATTGTTAGGTCCTTCCCAAGGAGGTACCCATCTCTTTACTAGACAAAGAGGAGGGACGTATAAATGGCCTTGAAGACGAACGTAGTGAATTTTGAAATAGTGGAGGGATTTTTACAGCATTTGAAAGGGACATTTCACTGACGGAACATCGCAACACTTGAGTCTTAGTGCAAGTATGTGCGAGGTGCTTAGGTAAGGGGTAGCTAGCTGTAATAGGTGCTGAATTGTGGTCGCCTTGTATGCAGCACACAATGAAAAAAGAGCGCGAATATTGCAACATAAACACCACCACGCCAAATAGAAATCGGTTCGTCATCAGCGTTGGGGAGAGCGAGGAAGAGGACCAATGAGGTTAAGAACTGTTTGTTGATAGTTACAACTTATTAGAAACATCTAAGATACATATATGGTGGATTTGTTTAATACTTGCTATATTTTGCCACTTTATCTTGTGCATGAAGTTAAAAGGAGCAACACAGCACTCGTTTTCGTGAAGGCACATGCCACAGGGTTCAGGTAGTGAAATTATCTGTAAATGTATTGCACTACAGAACAAAGCTTGCCTAATGTCTACCATTCCAGCAGGTGTTAGAGTATCTGTTTACATGTTTATGCCTTAAATATGCCTTTTTAACTATAAATAAGAGCAGTCATTAACGCCAAACACCAAGCTGTGTCATTTTTACAGGTATCTGGAAACTTTTGACCTGCAGTGTAAGTGCTAATCATACTGAACTCTTCCACTGGAATACAAACACTGCTGTCAGACTGGGTGGCTCTGTGCTGGCATTTACCATATTTTTAAGGCATTATGGAGTGTTTATTTAGATTTGTAAGGCTGTAACGTAACTTGATTGGTAGGGCGAATGCCTCCAGATGCTTTTCAGCTTTTCCGGTCTGTGCTTACTCAAGGAAATGCTCAATTTCTAACATAGGATCACTCTTGGTGGGGATTTAATTGTCTGCGAATGTTAGCATACATCGAGTTAATGCTGCAAGTCTAGAATTACTCATCAGATTGTCAATAGCTATTGTGATAGTAAAGAGATATATTCCCCAAAATGTATTAATGCCTGTGAAATTATAAAAGTGTAAAACTAATTACCGAATACTTGATCTAGAAAGCAATGTTTCTTATTCCGATGATTAAAATCATTTTTGTGGTTCATTAGTTATTTATGTTAATGGGAAAATTTATTTGTCGTGTATCTCAAAACTAATCTTAAAGTAAAGTAGTTGTGTCCTTTGAACACAAGTTAGGCTAGTTTTGTAAATCTTAATACTACATGAACATAAGCATTATATAAATAGATTATTAATTATAAAAGCGTGCCATTTGTTCTACTTCAAAGTGAAATAAACAAAACAGCAGGGGAATAAGGATAAAGCAGACATATAATAACGTTTTGGTGTAAACATATATCAAGTATAAGATGCAAATTATAAAAGACAAATAGTTAATGAATAAGAATGGAATAAAATTAAATAAATTGCTCCAAAACCTCAGCATAGGCCACAAAACCAATCTAAACAAAACTCATAATCTCTACTGCTGGTCCTTTAAGTTTCACCTGCTGCAGCTCTCGCTATAAATAAGAGCATGTATATTGCAAAGCACTTACCCAGCGCTGTTGGAGCTGCTCGCAGGTTGTTTGTTTATACGCGCATTGAAATTACCGTGACAGTCAGCTGTTTAGGCGCCACTGCAAAAACATGCCTTCCAGTTGAACCAATCACTCAAAGAACGATTTCGACTATTTCCCCAGACTAATGATAATAGAATACTTTACTGTGATATTTATAGCCTTCAGGTAGCGATGGAATCGAAAATTAATATAAAAAAAGTCTGTCAACTCGTGTTTCTGGTCTGTGTCGTCTACTTCGAAAGTGGGGCGCTTGAGCAGACACATGCGAAATAGAAAGCGGGAAATAGGACAGAACAATCATCGGGTACGTCTCTAAAAGCTACAAGCATCCGTTCATAGATGGCGGGGCTTATAAAGCAACCTACATCAACAGTGGGCAGGACGTAACGAGCGCTCACAACTCATACAGAACGTCATAGAACTAAGTTTGTAAGTAGCGCTATTCGCTGATAATAGATGGCACAAGTTGCGCTTATTCTTTTAGAAGTAATAAATATTAGATATCGAGGGCTACCATAGAGAAACAAAATTTAAAATAGTTTTCAGAAAAATTGCATTCACGATTGTTGAAATTCTTATGTGATTTATGTGCCTAATCAAGATATAAGCTATGTATTCAGAGAACAAATTTACAGTCGCACTAGCCATTAATAAACTACAAATAAAATCTGGGCTAAATAATAAACTAAATATAGTTAATTTTAAATTGGATTAGTTAGAAATGAAGAATGTACTCGTATAAACCATGAAAATTAATTGTAATGCATAGGTATTTCTGCTTTAATCTATCTTGTGGGAATAGAAATGGAATAAAACTTGAATTCAGCCAGGGTCAGGGTAAACCACATGAAAGAGGTAGGACACGGTAGCTCCGCTGATTGAGCGTCAACCCGAAAGCGCAATATTTGGGGTTTCGGGGCGGCTGTGACGCGAATATTTCATGTTCATTTCCAATTTTAATCTTATTGGTTTACGGAATAAAGAGGCACTCCAGAGGAAGAAAAACTGAAAAATAACGTAACTATAAAGATAAACCAGTTATATTTAAGTGTAATTGCCCTGCAAAAAGTGGCTTTTTAAGTACAATTTATTATTTTATTGTGTTTATATTTATTTACAGTTAGTTCATTCAAAATAAATAGGTACGTGTAAGTTCTCCGTAAATAAATTACAATAAATAAATAATTTTCGTTTCATTGACTGCAGTGAAAAATGTCTAAAACTTGACTCACCTTGCTTTTCCCTAGGAATCTTTATAATTAATTTGTAAAATATATTTCAATATCTATGTTTCATATTTTATGTAAAATTGCCAACATTTGCTGAAAGTGTAATGTTCCTTTACTTTAATTTTTTAATTAAAGTCGGTTTATGTTGTACAATATTTATTATCTTAGTTGAAAACGATCATAACGCGTCATTAGATGAGACTTTGTTGCTGCTGGATCATTCGATAAATTAATAAATATCCATCTAAATGCTATAAAATAAAAATGTAACAACATTAGTACATCACAAAAATGTTAATATTGTTTACATAGACTTGCATTTGAATACTTTTAAACAGCTTATTGTTATGGCATTTTTGTTGAATAATTTATTGGAAACGTTAAGGCATATTGCGCCCCTTTTTTAACTGAACTGTAAGAAAGAGGGAAAATCAGCATCGTAGCACAAAGATTGTAACAGATATGTTAAATATATATAATGAGCTATCATAATATGTTAAAGAAAATTTTATTTTAAAAAAGTCCCAATACACCTGTTTTAGAGTTCTGTAATATGATTTTGAGCATTAGATAAATTTATATTAAAAATTCGAACAGATCTGTTGCTGAACCCTATCGTAATGAGATAATTTTATTTCATTAAGCATTGTGTGAGGTAATATTAAGTGTATAGGACATGTAACATATAGTATATATTTTTCCTAGAAGATTACAATTATAGTGAAAAATTTTATTCGTGGCTAAAAATTTAAAACCGAACAAGCCAATTCTCCTCACTGATTTCCAACTGGAGATGTTATGTTAAGCTGGGCAGGCTTATCAAAATGCTCATTCTGGAAAATATCGCTTAATCCCTTGTTCCCAGTTCATACCTAAAGGAATTGCGAAATCTCCCCTTAATTAACTCCACCAAAAATAGTTTAAAGGTTCTCGCCTAACAGTGAAGACACACTTCATTCTTTTAGCAAATTCCAGGGATTACGTATATATTTGTGTGTGTGCGTGCATGAGCGCGCGCTCTAGTAGCGGTCGCAATTTGTTTTTTCTCAACGAAACTCAAGTGATTCGTCGAGTTCGTAGACCTAAAGAAGGGGGGGGGGGAAGCGACCGCAACAAAACTCGGTATATTTCATTAAAATAAATCATTAAAAATAGTTTCTGAAAATCGGAGCAATCGGGTCATTAGGAATGGGGATATACAGGTTGCGTCGGGTTTACTAAGCCCTGGGTCCAGGGGTGCAACACAGAGGTCTGTGCCACCCGTGGGTTTTTGCATTAGGACGGTACCTTGTTTCCTAAACCGACCCGCCATTCGGCTGCAGATGATTGCTTAGCCCAGGCGCGCTAAGTTCCCTTAGCTTCCAGATTCTCACTGGTGGATAGGTCATACTAGCTTAGACCTCCTCGTATTTAAGAGATAAGTCACCCCAGCATTAAGGTAGCCACCACCCTCCCTACCAACAACAGCGATTCCGGCGCACCGGCCCCCAGGGTACACGCCTTAGGCACTCCCCTGGGACACGCCGCCATCGTAGGTCCTCAATTCCCCGCGAGTGACGGGTCCACTGCCAAGCCGAGTTCAACCCAATCCGGACAACTCCCTTCCGGGAGGGGCTCGAAATCAAGTCCGGCCCGGCTCCCTCTAGTACGTCAGAGGTACCACGGGCACTCAGGGTCCGCAGAACCCGCACCTGGAGCATCTGAAGAGCAACGGTCAGACCGCCCCCCCCCCTTACGGGAAATGGGAATATACAGGAAAAATGAGCGGGAGTTAAAAATGAAATTTAAAAATCGCTTTAGAGGACGCAATTTTAAAGAAAAAATTAAAGGAAATTCGGTGTATGCCATTGAAACAAAATAATAAAAATATTTTTTTGAAAATCGGTGAGATCAGTTTATTAGAAATGGGGGTTTACCTGAAACCCAACATTTAAAAATCTTTCTAGCGGCACGAATATTTGCATTTTCGTAACGAAACTCAATATATACCATTTAAATAAAATAATAAAAATATTTAATGAAAATCAGGGAAATCGGGTAATTAGGAGTAGGGGTTTACCTGAAGTTCAAAATTTAAAAATCGCTCTAGTGACATCAATCTTTGTTTTATTTTTTTTCAAAAACAAAATTTGGTATATATCATTTAATAAGATATAAAGAATAGTTCCTGAACAATAAGAGAAATCGGGCCATTAGAAAGGTGGGGAATATAGCTGTAAACCGAAAATTAAAGAGTGGGAGTGAAAGTGAAATTTTAAAGTCACTCTAGCGGCCGCAATTTCATATTTTTTTTAAAGGAAACTAAGTATATGCCATTGTAAGAAAATAAGAAAATACTTTATGAAAACAAGTGAAAAAATTATTATTGGGTTACCTGAAACCCAAATTTTAAAAATCGCCGTAGCTTTCGCAATTTTTTGCTTTTTCTCATAGAAACTAAATATATGGCATTGAAATAAAATAGGAAAAGTTTATATTATATTTTCTGAAAATCAGTGAAATATCTTTGCTAGGAGGGGGGTGGGTTCCACCTGAAATCCAGCATTTTAAAATCGCTCTAGCGATAAAAATATTTCCTTTAAAACAACAAAATTCGGCTTGTGCCATTTAAATAAAATAAGAAAAATAGTAGCTGAAAATTAGGAAAATCCGACCTTTAGGAATGGGGTATTCCTGAAAACCGAAAGTTAAAAAGTGCTCTAGCGTTTAATTTTTTATTGTTTCAAAATAAAAGTGCAAATTAACTCAGCACATAAACTGTATTTATAACGATAACATATGCTTTATATTTGACAAAATCATTGTCTTGAAGACACCAATGTGAAATATTAATCGAATATGTGTGTGAGAATTGTATTTGTAAGAGCAATCTGTAATAACATTCAGAAAACGGTTTGCATTGCTGTTTACTATAATAAAATTAAATTCAATTTCAAAGACACTGAAAAGTGTAGCGGAAATAATGGACGCCGACGTAGGCGTTTGCCGTCTTAGGCGTTGATGTCGTTCCCAACTACCGCCACAAAATGCTTGACTAGTTCAGGGTTCGGTACTATAGCTGGATTTTTCGGGTTATTACTTCTGGGGTGAAAGGAGTGTGACTTTAAGTATAACAAAATCACAATGTGTAGAAATCTACGGAGTTTATTAATGTTTTGTTATAAACTTTTCTGATTACGATATGCTCTGAGATGCAGACTGAATACGAGACAGACGTGTTATAATTTATATTTCTCTCCCGAAAACTGTTCTTTTTGTTCTGTTGTAACTCGTATACTATTTTCCTATATGAATATTAATTCAAACTCGTAACTCCTGTCATTACCACAAATAATAATTTTGTAATATCTTTCAAAAAATATTAATCGCCACTTATATTTACGTAATGTTAAAATGCTGTTTCTTTATACGGAGTAAGAACCACGATTTCTGCTAATGGAATTTAAAACACAACTTCTCTCTACGGAATCCAGCGCATAACTAACAAATTTTGAGATATAACGCGTCACTTATTACAGTAATAGCACTATACATTACAATGTATAGTGTTATTACAATGTATTTTCAACATACGTATACTAAGCGAATGAAATTCGCTAATTTCTATTTAGTCACAACAAAGCTGTCTGTCTCGTGTTTCATTCTTGGTACACATTATTAATGTTGTTACGCTTGCCATTGGTTTATTCACTTAGTATTACAATTTTCTTATCTGTAGTTTAATATTTTCATATTTTTGGCTATATAAGTGTTTCTTTGAATCGTTACAATTATATTATTTAGTATTGCCATAAAGGCCAACAAACAAATACTAAGACATACATTGTAATAGCCTTATCTGATATATGAAATCTATACAAATGAACTTACTAGATTTATATGATTTAAAACGTATTACCGACGAATATTTGAGTTGAAAATTAAAGTCATTAACCAACATAAAAATATGTGCAAACAAACTTATTAAATTTATATCATTAAAAACATATTATCTATCAATGTTTGGAACCTTAAATCGAATATGGGCTTTATCTTTTACATGCACACATTAATTAAATAAAATATATGAACATTGATAGACGAAACTATGCTGTGTGAGTATTTTTTAAAAAAAATAAGTAACATGTTTATGAACTGAGTCATTGAAATAAAATAGGAAAAGTTTATATATATTTCTGAAAATCAGTGAAATGCCATTACTAGCAGTAGGGGTTTACCTGAAACCCAGCATTTTAAAATCGCTCTAGTGACAACAGTATGTGTTTTAGCACAACAAAACTCGGCATATACCATTTCAATAAAATAAGTAAATATTCTCTGAACTTTAGGGAAATCGGACCATTAAAAGTAGTATTCCTGAAAGTGCTCTAGCGTTTAATTATCTGTTGTTTCAAAATAAAAGGACAAATTAATTCAGCACATAAACTGCGTTTATAACGATGCATATGTTTTATATTTGACAAAAGCTTAGTCTTGGAATATGTGTGTACTTGTAAGAGCGCTCTGTATTAACCTTCAGAAAACGTTTGCCTTACTGTTTACTGTAATAAAATTTGAATTAAATTTCAAAGCAACTGAAAACGATGGAACTTTTGAATGTTTATTGTTGTTTGTATACATTTGCTTAGCACATTGTAATTGTTTTTAAATAGCAACATGTCTTTGTTTCATTGAAACATATGAACATCATCTTAAATGCAGAATGTAACTCGAAACTTTGAAATTTCTCTCTGTTTTAGTGAATGTAAAGATTATATATACCTGAAAACAATGTAACACTATTAACAATGCAACTAAAACAACAACAACTAGAAAAGTAGAAAAGGATCAAACACTTAGAAATAGTCACAGATTTGTAATTGCTATATTTCGAACTGCTTGAGTTCTTCTATGGCAAAAAGACAAGTGAAGGTGATAAAAATAAATATTGAATATCGAAGGTTGCGTTATGCATGGAAACAGATGAAATTAGCGACAAGAAAAAAATTAATATGTAAGATATAAACCCGATGGTATACGCGCTTTGTGCAATAATATAGCTGCCATTTCTCTATCTCTGAGTAAACTTTCACAGCATTGTGTAGGTAACGCATCAATAAGAGTTAGACTAAAAGCATCATCAAAATCCTTACAGTGTGATAAGGCATGTTGGGCAACCGGCAAGGGAGACTTGGTTTTAACAGAACGTCTATGATTGTTCATGCGTAGCGAAACAACAGTAGAAGTTAAACCAATATAAAATTAAATGCTTTGCAAAGCTTACAAGATAACATATATACGACGTTCTTAGAAGAACAGGTAGCAAATGAAGAAATGTTAAATGCTCTATATAATGGATATAAATTTTGTTAACAAATGGATACAAATATACTTGAACCGTACACTGAAATTCGATTGAAATTATCTACTACATGTTTGATGTATTCTTAGGTGAGAGTAAGTACAATAAAGAATTATTATTGTAATTATTGTAATTACAGATTATTGTAATAAGTTTCTTTTGCAAACGGAACGCTTTTTCCCTATAAGAAGAGTTATCCAAAATAACAATTGCATATTTCATTACAGAATGAAAATATGCAAAGTATATCATAAACAACTCGTAGAGCATAACAGGCTGAAGTAAGTTTAGGAATATCGTTTCAAATGTTTCTTCCAGTTAAGTATTTGATCAAACACTTTGTACGACTGGTTTCTTTTTGGATATGGTCTTGATAATTGATTGTAAGATCTGATATACGTTTATTCTTAGTTATTGGTTCAGAATTTAATAAAATGTATCTTATCTATATTGAGTGATATTTTATTGACTTGAAACCATGAGCTAATTTCATAAAAAACTTTTGTAGCTGCATCATTTGTATTTGGCAAAAGTTCTTGTGATTTCACTGTTACAAGCACAAAGTAGCACTTTTGGTTCATGACTTAGAGTTATAACATTAATAAACATTTTAAAAACTGGAGGACACAATATTGATCCCTGCGGACACCTTTTTTTAAACCCCCTACCAAGGATTCCTGGTTACAGGTTACAACGTTTTGCGTTCTATTACACAAATAAGATTTAAACCATTTTAAACCCCAGAGCAATCTAAATTTTGTAATAGTGCTACAATCAAAATATCTTAACAGCATATTTCTTACTATCTAGTGTTTCTTTTTCTGCAGTGAGTTTAAATGTAGCCTAGTCATTTCTAAAATCAAACTGGGAGGATGTTAAAACATTATTTAAGTTTAGGCGTTTCCTAGCTCGGTTTTTTCTAGAAACTTTGAGAATGAACTTAGAAGTGATATAAGTTTGTAGTTTGATGGTAGACTTCTGTCAGCATTTTTGAAAACAGGTTTCAATAATAGCGTATTTCACTCTTTCTGGAAATATTCCAGATTTTAATGAATGGTTACAAATATGACTGAGAGGTTTACTAAGTTGAGATGAACAGTTTTTTAATAGTTTAGTACATATCTCATCCCATCCAAACGAATTTTTGCGTTTGAATGATTTAATTATTTTTTCGTTTTCGCTGGGAGAAGTTGGCCCAGCAGTAAATTTATGATGAAAATTGTGTTTACATAAATACTTTGTTAATAGCTCCAGTGGCTTGACCTTTAAATAGTTTATGACTACACATTTGTCTCCTAATGTTATGAACTGACTGTTAAAAGCATTTGCAATGTCCTGTAAATTATTAATTTCCATATTTGGATAACCTAAAAGGATGTATTATGCTCTTTATCTGACCTGCAGGTTTAATTTTATTTTTAAACGTATTACTGACTTATAAGAAATACCTGCTCGTCAATAATTTAATTACTTTATTCAGGATTTTACAGTACATCTTACAGTTGTCATTGTTAATTCTACTTTGTAAATAAATATTTCTTTTATTTATGCATGATATTTTAATCCCAGTGGATAACCACAATTTGCTATTTAGGTCAGTTATTTTTAGGAAAATTGGCCTCAAAATGCCGTAACACAATATTTAGGAATTTCAAATATGATGTGCTATGTCATAAGAATGAACAGCTCCCTAATTTTCATAACCAAATTTTTAATAGTGTTTAACGCCCCTTTTTTAAGGAAGAAAATGATTAAGGCCTAAATATAGGGTATCTCCCCAGCATTTGCCATTTATAAGAACTGAGGAAAACCTCAGTCAAGGGGGACGGCCCTGGCGGGAATCGAACTCCAGACCTCCTGCTCACGAGTGCTCTCGTTAACGACCCATCCATCAGTCTCGATCTCTAACCATATGAGCACAGTGTTGTTTGCCAGATGAATTTACTTTATTGCTAATTTAACACTCGCATCTGCGAACCAATAATCCATTTGATATAGCATATGTTAAATCTTACTATAAATACATTATCTACAGTTGTTTTGCATTCTGGGTGACAAATTTACTGTATAATCTAAATTATAGCTCCCTGATAAGGATGCCATTCATTATCAGTTGGGGTTCACATTAAAATAATTACAAACTAAGATATTTATATTATTTATGTACAAGGAATTGAGAACTTTGTCTAACTGGTTAATGAAACAATTAAAATTATCTGATCGAGGCCTATAAACAATTTAATAGTTGAAATATAATTTTAGAAGTATGAGGTATGGGTCTGCAAGAGCTTCATTGTTGCGATATACGCACATGCTTCAGGCCTCTAAACACTGTATTTTCTTTCCGGCCACCCGTTCATTTGCTTGGAGAGAGCCTCATTTCTGTCAGACGTGCAGCTTAATATAGCATAATGTTCTCAACTGCGAACAGAGAAGTCATTTAATGTTTTATTTTCGCCCATTGATATTAAACAACGCCTTAACAGTGTTTATGAGGAAGCTTCTGCTTCATATTCCGCTCTGAAAAAAGGGGTCAAAGTTATTTTGTTTGAGCAGCGAAAGCCTTGATGAATGGGTGAGGATGGGCTGGTGGAAATATCTTCCTTGTCAAGGAGGAAGTCCGAGTGACAGGTGTCTGAAGACAAAAGAAATGTCTACATCTGTGCTTCGCATTCATCAACATTTGCATAAGATCAGTGCAAAATGGGAAACTTGAATATTTCAGCAGTTTAAATGTAGAATGATGTTGGAAGTTTTTGAGCCTTTGCCAGGAGATTATTGGAATCGTCAGAAAAAACGAAATTTTGTTCTTCTGTATGAACCTTATATCAAAAAAGAGAAAGGGTAGAGTGACGGAAGAAGGATGAAACACTCCCTAGTAAGGTCAAGGTCCCACAGTCCACGAGGCAGATGACGGTGATAAAATTTTTGGGGCACCACAAAAATTCTGATGACAGACTTCCAATAAAAGAACAAAATGTGACTGAGAAATACTGTCCATCAATTGGGCAATGTCATTAAGCGAAAGACTTGAAATGATGAGTTGTGTTCATCTGCTGCCTCAGTCCACATGGCTGTTGTTGGTAAGGCAGTCTCCCAGGAGCTGCATCATCTGTCTTACAGTCCGTGTTTGGCTTCCAGCGACTGTTTGTTACCTGTTCTTTTAAGCTTACGAGAATAGATGAACATTTTACAGAAAAAAACTTCGGATTTTAAAAAGATTGAAATCTTAATCTAGACATGTGAGAAATGCATTGCTGTAAAGACAGATTACTTTGAAAATTGATACTCACTTATGTGATATAGTCAGGACGAAACTTAAGAACTGCATCTCGTTCTTATCAACGGATAATGCAGAGGTCGTAAAGAAATAGTCTTATTACGATAAACCCACTAGATATGAAGCTTATATTATAGAATTCAATTGTGTGATATGAGAGTAGTGAATGTAGAGACTGCAAGAACTTAAACCGCCTATTGAGCAATCTTCTGAGAAAATCATACACCTACCCACCTCACTCTCAAATGGACGTTGAAGCGAAAAACCCCAGGATCCCATTATTAATATTCATTTTGATTATATTGGATTCGTTGTTTGTAAACCATGCGTGTTCCTACAATGTGTGATTTAACTTGTCTGTTGGCGTGATGTACATACACACACACACACACACACACACACACACACACACATTTAAACGTAACGATTTCTTTCAGGACACATACACAACCCTAAAAATTATGAATACACCAATCAGAGATAGCGGCAAAGCAAGTTAGAAAATTGACAAATGACAGGCGCTAAGAACGTGAATAAAACTGTCTGAAACGAAATGCGACATCGACAAACATACAAAACATCAATGCAAGATTACGAATTTTACACACTCAGTCAATCATCGCCATGGAAAGCAATTCGCTTAATCAGTAGTAAGAAACCTATCGTACATTATTGGAACACGCGAGTTCAAGCTTAATTTGCATACACAATAACCTCATTTTTAACTGGAATGCGAGTATAATTAAATGGAAATATAACACGTCTTGAAACTGTCTTTAAGTATTAGGGAAATAACACGCGAGAGAAGTAAAGTTAAACCAAAACTGAATATTGTTATACTTTTCAACAGACTTAGAAATATTGTCGTAATTATCAGTTTTGCTATAAGATATACATATACAATCACGTGTCTTCGATTCGCTCTACATATTATAACATTACAACAATTTCTGTTTGCAACAATTGTACTTATTGAGTACAACAATAAACCTCACATATTATCAGTTTTGCTATAAGATATACATACACAATCACAGCTTCCTCGCGATTCACTCTACTTCTTATAACATTACAACAATCTCTCATTACAAGAAGTCGGTCCTGGTGGTGTAGTGGTTACCATACCTGCCTCCTAAACCTAAGATCGCGGGTTCAAACCCGGCCAGGACCGATGGATTTTTTCGGGCGTAAAAATCCTAGGTATGGCTTCCGTGTCGTACATTTACGGCACGAAAAAGAACCTCAAGCCTGAAAGAGAGGCCTCTGAGCAAAATTTGTTGGCCGTTTCACGCCCCGAGTTGAATGGGACGCTGATGACCTGAGCTGTTAAAGAGCGTCCATAAATAAATAAATCAATCTCATTACAAGCATTGTACTTATCGAGCACAACAATAAACATCATATATTGTTCAGCAACCGATGTGCTTTTTAATTACTTTTATTCGTCAACTCTTTCGACCCAGTTAGCAAATCTGAAATAACAAGAGATTCTACCGGAACTGGAAGACAATATAGTTATTCCCGAATGTGGAGTGGGAAGGTAGATACGATAGTGCATGTGAATTCTCATCGTCGAGCTAACTTAATTTAACAAATAGAGAAGTAATTCGCATTACCACATGATACATTGTTATACAACGTGGTGCTAATCTTATTCCCCACTTCAAGTTGTAAAGTGATAACGAACTTTGTTTTTTTAAGTAAATGTGGGACTAGTGAAAGTATTGTCGTGAAACAAAGCGAAGAAAGCCTGCCCTCAACCTTGATGGTTATTACTACTGGATAGATACAATACATCGACAACAATTTCATTACATGGGTATGCATCAACGAGAAAAGAACCCATTGGCAGATCGGATCATTGCATCGTTTGTTGAATTGCTCATTCCAGACAGTAGTCAGGTGCTAGAAATGATCATTCTATTCTGTGCTCAAGTGTTT
Organism: Metallyticus violacea; assembly: GCA_030762175.1. Classification (NCBI taxonomy): domain Eukaryota; kingdom Metazoa; phylum Arthropoda; class Insecta; order Mantodea; family Metallyticidae; genus Metallyticus; species Metallyticus violacea. Next base: position 78,401,883 of record CM060831.1, on the reverse strand, counting down.
GAGGAAGGATATTATTCCGTTCCTAAGTTACCAAACTGTACTGGTTAATGACCAAAATTCGAAGATTGCTGGATGGGATTTCGTTTGTAAAAATTGATGACGAAGAAGTAGATTTGTATTTGGTGCGAGGATCTACAACAGGAAAAGTTACTATTTTTCTGACGGATCATTTGGATTCAATACCTCTCTCAGTTTTGTATCCCACGTGGCCTTTGGAAGCAAACAGGAAGAAATAAACATACAAATTCACTTTTGTCAGTCTCTGTGGCAAAAAATGCAAGAGTTGTGTTTGCAGTGGAAGATGAAAACGTTCAGATGTGTGCGGGCATTGTCAGTTCTACCTGAGTGATCATGGCTAAAGCTCCCGTCGCTGAGCAGATTAGTGGCTAGGAAATGCAAACTGGCTAATGCATATTTGGGCCAAGGGCTTGGAACCAAGAATATTGCCTACAGTTATAGCAAATAAAATAGAATTGAACACATAAACCTAAACAGCGAGTAAAACAAGTAGCAGAAATATCGTATACAAACAAATCATTTCTGAATTTGATTCGTCCAAGGTGTTGCTTTGTACGGCATGAAACAGGACAAAAAGTGAGAAATGAAATTTGAAGTTTGTAATGAATTAAATGAATACCCAGACTGAAAAGTAAGTGAAAGAGCTTGTTTTGTTTTCTGACAAGTGGACAATAATATGTAGGCCATGGCGTGACACATGGTTCCTACAAAAGGGACATGCCACACGCATAGAAAATAAACGGTCTGATATGCTGTTTAGGAAATAAGGTGAAAAGATTTGTATCCAAACAAACTGAAAATTATATTTGACAGCTACTACCTATTTCCAAACATCTAATGATACTTTGCATTTCAGGACATGTTTCTGCACATTAAAAATCCTTGTAAGAAAATCTGATATGTAAAATCTAAACTATAGTTTTAATTTTGTATTTAATTTCTTATTTTTCTTTCAATATAATAATACAAGAAGACAATTGCAATTTTATTTTCCCACTCTATGACCCTACTTTGAGAAAATGATTTCCATCAGTATCGTTTGTACGCGATTTATGATATATAAAGACCTCCTGTAAAGTCAAGGTTATGTCACAAAAATTCTCTTAGAACTATTATTCAGTCCTATAAGGAGAATAACGTTTTTTTATTTATATTTAATTCTAACGATTATGTCTAGTTGTCTCGTACAGCCTAAAAATTTGAAAAATAAATTTAGTAAATATTTATAAATTCAGGGAATAGGCATTCTTGAAAACTCACAATTTACTTTCATTTTATATGGTAATAAAATGTCTTTATGTAACTCCATTCTGTTAGAGCATAATAATGTCTATAATATTTATATAAAGTGTAAAAAGTATAACTATTATTATTTTAGCTTCCAGGCATTACATTTAACTCAACACAGAACTGCTGGGATTGTCGAAATCAATAGTTTTCAGTATCCACCTCACATTTCTTTATAAATTACTTCTTCATGAAAAAACCTTTCCATTAAAATGAGTACGCTTGTGAAAAAACGAAATAATAATAATAATAATAATAATAATAATAATAATAATAATAATAATAATAATAATAATAATAATAATAATGCACTTGAAATGCGTTATTGTGGGAAAGAAAAAGCTGGTTATTGGTTGTCGTTGATTTGTTTTATTTAAGGACGCTCTTTAACATCTCAAGTCATCAGCGTCCGATTCAATTCAGGGAGGAAAACGGCTGCAAATTTTGCTCAGAGGCCTCTTCTTTCAGGCTTGATGTTCTTTTACAATCCGTAAATGTACGACACGGGACCCACCGCTTTACTTCCCTTCCGAAGGAAGTGATGCTTAGGATTTTTACGCCCGAAAAAAATCCATCGACCCTGACCGGGTTTGAACTCGTGATCTTGGGTTTAGAAGGCAAGTACGATTTACCACTACACCACCAGACCGACACTGTTCAGTGAAAGAGAAAGAACATTCTGCACTGCGCACAACCTTTCTATGTAGAAGCTATCTTTTCTAAGAAAACATTAGTTATATTCTTGAGTGTGACAACTTAAATATGCCACATTTAGTTTGTGTAAATCCTAATTTTAAGATAATAGACACCAAAATAATGGGTGAGTTTTCCTTTGCTAGACTCCACTTGACCGGGAGTCAGAAAGTCCGAAGCTATGATTGTCTCGTTAGTTATTACTAACACTTAAAAGACATATCTACTCACCATTATCAATCAAGAAGATGCTGGAACTGCCTCATTCGTTTTCCATACAATTCTGGCATCGCCTAATGAAATTGTCTGCTACTCTCTACAGCTCCCTTTGAGAAATGGAAGAAATTCTTTCACGAATATTCAGTTCATCTAATGTGTGTGTGTGGAGCTGTCTTGTATAGCTTTTCCTTTAATGCCCCCCAGAGGTAAAAATCGCAAGGCGTTAAATCGGGGGACCGGGGGAGTCATATGTTGTTAGTGATGACTCTATATTTGATGAAATGCATGAAAGGAAACATAGGCTGTATGTGCCGTTGTAGAGCCCTGTTGAAAAGCCTGGAACCTTCGTTCCCTCACAGTTAATTCACGGAAAAAAGTTAAAAATGTTCTTGCACATAACTATCACAATTGTTTCTTTAAAAAACTATTATTCTCTCGCCACTAATGGCCATAGACTCCTGTCTTTTGGTAATGCAGCGGTTCATCGTGAAACAGGTTAGATTTTTATGAAGTATCGGTTGTTTTGAATTAACATGCCCACTAAAAAAAAAAATTAAATAGGGTCAATTTTTCCGCCATACACCCTATTCAAAATACATTCACAAAATCACTTCTGGATGCAGGGTCACCCGGTTTAAGTTTTTGCAGTAATTTTATAGAGTGTTAACATCAGTAGCTTTGTAGCCGTTCGAACAGAGGAATAGGACATTCCAGTTTGCTGAAGTGATTTTTAGGGGAACGTTCCAGAGCGTGTCCACTATTATGTGAGTACTGTATATGCCGGGGACGCTGTTTCTTAAGCATACCTCCATTTTCTCGAAATTTATTTAACAATCTGTAAATCGACTTGAAAGTTGAATATCAGAGAATCTTTCTTGGAACAATTTCCATACATCATGAGCTGATTCTGTACGCACTTACGAATGGTAAATAAATACTCATTGGGGAACAGAGTACCTTAATCGAACCATATTAACATTATTAATACGTGTATGAGAACTTAATATACTGTCACACATCATACAAGTATATTCTTATAGTTATATTCGTGTTGACCTCCCCTCCGGCTCCCCGGCCGGCTTGCAAGCGTGGGAATGAGACGAGACCTGGTCAACTGCACGTGGAGCGGTCGCGCGAAGGACAAATGATCCAGTGGTTCTCGCAATATGTTTCGGCAGGTCATAATAGTGAAGCCGCTTTACAAATGGAAGGTTACATGCTACCTTTGATTTCTTTCCAGCTCTTTACCTGGTGAGGGAAAAGAGATATTTGTGTGTGCAGAATTCTTTATTTTAGTTAAACCTGGGTTTTTGTCTTGTGCGTTGAACTTTTGCACTTGTATGCAACATGTGATTAATTAATTTAGAACTTGATCATGTACACTCACATTTTATTACTCTTCTTATTAATAAGTGACCACCTCCGTGATACAGTGGTAGCATTTGCGACTACTAATCCGAAGTTCCGTTCCCGGAGAGGTCTGGTTAAGATTGTTGTTGTTTTTTTCTAGGTTTTTCCTTACATGAGCAGGCGAATGCCAGATAACTTTAGGGCGCCAAGGACTCCGAGCTCATTTTCCCCTTCATTAAATCATTTCATTTCTTCAGAGTTACATCTACAGAATTCAAGTCAAATGTACAGACGACGCGAGGAGACCAATGGAGTTAAAGGGACAATAAATAACACACAAAAAACTAACAGAATGCAATAACACACAATGTATAAAGTAATAACATTTTGTACTTTTATTAGACATTATATGAATATAAGAATCAAAACCTCTTTTTACATAAAATAGTTATATACTCATATTTAACAACATTTCAAAGACAATCTTATGTAAACTAAAGTAAAAATTATTACATATTTTCACAGCAAACCTTGGGTAACTTTATAACATACAGCACATAAAACCTGATACATTTAAAGCTTTATACCGTCCATAAAATAATTTCCTAATATCTTTAGCAGAGAAGAAATAAAATATAATGTTAAAGTTCGGTGTGTATAGAAAATGGCATTGTTTGTTATTATCTTGAATATCATTGAGTACAAATAATCTAATACTACAGGTATTAGAAAGCTATATTTCAATATGAAATGTATTTTTGTTTTAGTGTGAATTATGTTAGTGGTCCTAACACCCTTGTAATATATGGAAAAGAAATACCGCTGCACAGATTATAGGTCCATTAAAACTGAGTTTCATATAGAGTACTTAAATCTTTCGATATTGTAGAACTAGTGCTGCCAATAATTTAATGTCTAGTCAATATTTGCCCTTTTTGTATGTTTTCCTGTTTAAGGTTTCTTTGCTTATGCCTGTGTAAATTATATTTGTAAGACATGTTATACATATGCAGTTCTCTTCCGAACTTGATTTCTCACTTCCCTGTCTCTCTCTCCTCTTCTTTCCCTTTGCTTGGTTTCTGCCAATAGACAGAGAGTAGTTCTCCAGTGGGCTACTTCTCTCTTTGGGTGTTTTTTCAATAGTGTTTAACGCCCGTTTTTACCACTGAGGCATCATGCACTGGTGATACATGAGATGAAATGATATATTGGGAAAGGATTTTTTAAGGAAGGAAACGTTCCAGGCCAAAGTTTAGGGTACCTCCCCGCCATTTGCCATTTATGAAGACTAGGAAAACCTGGGAAAAAAAAAACCTCCGTCGGGGAGGGCGGTCCTGGCGGGATTCGAACCCCAGACCTCCTGCTCACGAATCCGCGCCTTAACGACCTCGAACACCCGTGACAGTTTTCTCTTTGGGTATGCCTGTGCTATTAGGGTATCGAAAATTTTGACAATGACAAGATTTCCTTCCTGTAGTATACCTACAAGTTTTTTGATCTGAATTCCTCCAGCGTAGTTTTCTGGTTAACGTTTCCTTTCACACTCGCCAGGCACACCATTTTGTACATTGTAATTGAATGGGGCTGTAAACAGATGAACTTTTTTAAGTTACTATTTTAATGTCTTGGAACCAGAGAAAATCACTCTATGAGATAACAAATGAGTTATAACAACGAGTACTAAATTTAACATTTACATTATAGGCAAACTTACTTTAATAAATCTGTGTGCTAATAATTATATAAAATAACACAAACTTAATAAACTGCGTACTTATTGAACAGATTACTTATCTGAACAGTAGGATCAGATTATGGCACAAGTTTTAGTATGATGTGATCTAGAGATGTGCAGACGATGGAAGACGCAACTTTGTGAACTGTTTAACAAATGCGGGCAGTATTCCTAGATTACACGTTAATCTAGATTTGTGAATGGTTGCTATGAGGTGGAGGTGTACAGGCCAATGGGGGCACCTCCAGGAGGAGGCCAGGATCTACAGGCGGTAACTGCGTGGACACAGTTAGGGTTCCTAACAAGTTTCCAGATAGAATCGTGCGAACCCCTCATATAGCGTGGAAAAATTGTTTCTCCTTTAAGCTTTTCTGTAGGGCTGTGTATGCCATCTATGGCGTCAATAAACCATAAGGTAAAAAATTACAGGATGCTTTTTAAATACTTTTACAAACTTTACAACCACCAAAATAAGAAAACAGTTCATATAAACACGTGCCCGGAAACTCTTAGTTTTTTAATTATTAATGGCAGTTTATCAAATCAAGAAAAAAGATCTACATAAACATATGTCCGGAGTTTTTGAGGTATTAATGAAATTTTATCAAAACAAGAAATAAAACCTAATAAACACAATGTCAACTGACTGAAAAATTAAATAAGTAAATGAAATTAAATTTAAAAATGTTAAAATGCCCTTCTCTTGCTTTCACACACATGCAGTTGTCGTATCATGGGCTGTCGCACCCTTTCAAATATTTTCACACCACGTCAAACGGTTTCGCAGGCTTCTATGGCACTTTGATAAAGTGTCTCTGTATTAGAAATGTCTGCTGCATAAAGCAATTGTTTTAGGTGGCTCCATAGAAAAAAAAACAAAGAATTACGATCGGGGGAACGTGCAGGCCATGGAACTGGTCCTCCCGTACCTATCCAGCTGTCATGGTAGATATCCTCCAGTGCATTTCGAACAATGCGCTAAAATGAATTGGAGTCCCATCATGCATAAATCATACAGTGTTTCTTATTTGCAAGGGCACGATTTGGTAACACAACACCACATGTAACATAAGTGAAAGAAGAGAAACAGATTAAACACGAATAAACCCAAACGACAAAATAAGCCTCCTTGGCAACACGTAGTCATCTAGGATAGAACGAGTGTATCAAAGACTTTTATTGATAACATTCAAATAACCAGCAAAGGGAATTTGAAGTGAATTAAGTTGTTAGATTGTACCTTAAAACGATTTAAAGTAAGCTTTCATTAATAACTCAGAATTATGGATTTCCGGACATATGTTCATATAAATGTTTTCTTCTTGTTTTGGTGTGAGGAACCCGTCACCACAGACTGTAAAAGTATTTCTGAAACATCCTATATAATATTTTTACTACTTATGATATTTCTAGATGTCTTAGACATTTTAATGTTATATTTTAACAGTACCAACTGGGGGTGTAGTATGCTAAATGATTATTAAATTTACTATATCATGCTTTTTAAGTGAACGGTATACAAAACATTAAAAACAATAGCTTGAAAAACCTGCATAAGGGATAGGTTACAGCTGCTAGGACGTCTAGCTGATGTTATGTAGGTCAGAAACCCCTAGAATAAACTCTCAATCAAAACTGACTGACCGCTTTATCGACATATACGTTGGGACGAACTTTTTGTATTTTCTTTAGTAATCTATATGTATTTGTGAAAGGTAAGTCGCCATGCTTTCTAAAGTTATATCCAATGTTTTCCTCCGCCACTTCATTTCACGAATTCTAAGCACAAAAGCCATGTCCATAGTCAGTCATTTATAAACAACAGTCTGTCTTCCATCTACCGCCAAAATAAAACTAAAATTTAAGTCAGACTATGGCGTTTAATACTCGGACTATCGCAAGCTCCGATGTATGAATATGGAAAATATTACTCCGTTATTAATCCACCGGAAGTCGGAAGGAGATTCGTAACAGAAAGGTGTATGAATACGTTCCTAAATGTTCTGGAAATAATATTTTAAGTGTTAAAATTAAACTTTTCCGGGCTGTTGTGCTGTGGTCAAGTCACCAATGCACAGAGCAAAGTCCACTACTGAACTGGAACATCTTGAAACTAGACGTCAATATCTTGGAAAAGTGTAATTGCCAATGGATACAACAGTAGAGATATCAATTGTGACGTTTGTCCTAGACGCACTATCTCTTAATTCCTCTGGTTCTAACAAACAGCCGAAAACCTTTCTACCCTATATAAAAGACCTGTCGCAAGAGTTTTAAAGAAGAAGTGCATAACAACCACATTCACCCCGACCACAAAACTAGGACATATGCTACGCCCCGCAAAAGATCGTAGAGAACCTCTTGAAGTTACTGATATTTACGGAATTCCTGAGGATGTGAGATAGTTTACATTGGCATGACTGGGAGATCAATTAAAAAACGAGTCGAAGACACAAACGATATTTACGTCAAACCCAGCCAGGATGCCACGGGATTTATTTTGACAAGATTGAAGTGATTGCTAAAAAAAGCCATTTCAATCTGGCCAGAAGGGAAAGTGTTGAATATCCTTATAATATAAATAGAGATAGTGGTTTTCACCTTAGCAAAGTCGGTCCTAGCGGTGTAGTGGTAACCTGCCTCCTAAACGCGGGTTCAAATCCGGTCAGGATCGATGGATTTTTTCGGGCGTAAAAAGCCTAAGTATGGCTTCCTTCGAAAGCCGTGGGTCCACTGTCGTACATTTACGGCACGATAAAGAACCTCAAGCCTGAAAGAAGGGGTCTCTCAGCAAAATTTGTCGACCGTTTCACGCCCTGAATAGAATGGGACGCTGATGGTGTAAGATGTTAGTAAATAAACAAACCAAATCAAACGCCTTAGCAACGTGTGGAAACATGTCCTCCGTAACAACTTCCCCTTCTCCGACTGCGTCGATGTCGATCGGTCCGTACGACACCACGTAACCATATAGTTCTCACCTCACTGATGATGCTGGCCTTAGTCAGCCGGCGAAAGCTCTGTTTTAGTTTTTTGCAAAGACCATGGCACCACAGCCCGGAAGTTTTTATTTTAACATTATAAACACCGGCCGTGAAAGCTTAAGATATGTTATATGGAAGTAATGTCATTTATCGTACATTTGTGACACATCAAAGATATTTAATATTTGCATGCATCCTACATTGATTTTGGTAACTCTAACGAGTGATTGATGAACAAGTTTTTCCATCTATCCATTATATTATTATATTTCATAACATCTAATATATTACAGCCTCTAATTAACTGTTTCTAATACCATAGAGCCCATTAAAATATCGTTAATTATCCTGCTCAATTTCATCTTTAGATCTTGTATAAAAGTGCAGCGGTTTTTATGCTATAAAAATAAGACAGAAGGAAATCTAAATATCTGTGGTAACATTATGAATATTGTATCTTTAGGTGAAATATTTGTTTGGTAACATTGTTTTACTAAAATTATGTATATGAAAACAGGCGAAGTGGCAAATCCAACATGTGGGCAGATGCCACGATCAGTATAACAATAAACGCCTCATTAAAAACACTTCTGGAAAGCTACTTAAAAATTATCACATTTCACATGTTATAAATCATTTGAATGCTTGCCATGCCTTCAAAGATATTTAAATGAATATCGATCGCTAAGTTACATTTCACTATCTTAAGGACGAATCGCTCAAAATGTGAGCATTCATACCAGCCTAACTTCGGATTTGAAACAAGTGGAGGACATGGAATCTCCTGGGATCAGTGAAAGAGGTTTCACTTTGGAATGCAGGGTTCCAGAGACAGCAAAACAGTCATGGTGTTCGCCGTAATTTCGTCTAACATGTCTTCGAGAAGCATGTCTTTCTTGCAGAACTGCCAACTGAAACAGAAAGAGGGGGGAGTCGATTGTTGAGAAAGCTTAAAACGCTTATTTATAGATGTAACGCAACAATAGATTTTATTTTCATTTACTTAATTATTGCTTTAAAATAAAGGTGTTTAAAAAATCAGAAATAATTTTAAACTCCTATAACTATTTTATAATGAAATTTTAGTATAAAAGAAAAGGAGTTTATCAGGTAATGACAACTGTTACCCCCTCTCTTACTTTAACCGGGTAATACAGGCCATTCTGACCAAAATTTACTGACAGTCTGTACTTTCTAATTTGTTGCTGACCGCAATAGTAAGAAATGTAGATCATCTGTGAAGGCCAGAAGTTCGCAAATTACAAAAGTTTGTCACGCAGGAGCTCCGTAAACTAAGCGAATTGCTCAACAAGTAGAACAACTTTAAAAATATATATAAATATATATATATATAAAATCTAAATTATGACCTTATTAATTAATGAAATAAGTTATGGCACTACTGTATGTTAGTTAGCATGACAACTATAAAGCTAGCTAATAAAGGAAAAACTGAGCTATAATGTATTACTTAACTAGGTTTGCTGTCCCCCCCCCCTTTCAATGTCACTTGAAAAAAAAATATAGAGTGAAAGAATTCTTACAATCTGTGTGTTACAAAAGAGAGATCACATTTTTAGAATAATGATATTATCATCATCATTACTGAAATTGAACCACAAAAATTAATGGTATAATATTAATTCAAGAAATATATGACCACTAAAAGACAAAGAAAGCTATACTGTGTGGCGTTTTTAAATACTTTTAAATGTAACTACGTTTATGAACTGGGCCCTTCATATCAGCTTTACATTTACTGAAATACAGAAAATAACAGAAAGAAGAAATTATTACGTTAACAAAACACAATCATGTTACTATTTAAAAACAACCACAAGGTATACACTAATATTCATAATCAACAATATACAATTGAAAGTTATATGGATTTTCAATAGCTTTTAAATTTAATTTAAATGTTATTATATTAAAGACATGTAACGAAAACGTTTCCTGAAGGTTATTACAGAGTTATTACATACAAATGTAATTATGTAATTATCAAACACATAAATTATTTCATAGTAATATTTTCAGGATAATATGCTTTTGTTAAATATAAAACACATGTATCGTTATAAATACTTTTATGGGCTGAATTAATTTGTAGTTTTATTTTGAAACAATTGAGATTGTTACTTTATTTAAATGGTATATACCAAATTTCATTGCCAAAAATCTAAATTTCGGGCCCCTAGATCTATTTTTAAATTTTAAGTTTCAGGTAAACCCCACTCCTAATAATCTGATTTCACCGATTTTCAGAAACTATTTTTCTTATTTTATTTTAATGGCATATATCGAGTATCCTTAAAAAAAAATTAAATTGCGCCCTAGAGCGATTTTTAAATTTATTTTTAACTCTCACTCTTTTAATTTCGGTTTTCAGTTATTCAGCTATACTCCACGAATTGTTTGTTAACTGATGCTATGTGCCGAGTTTTGTTGAGTAAAAACAAGAATTGCAACCGCTAGAGAGAGAACAGACACACATACCAATATATATATATATATATATATATATATATATATATATATATGAAACATAAAAATAAAGAAACACTATTAACAATGTAACAAATTAACACTAAAATAAAAGTAGATAAAGATAACACAGAGAAAGAGTCACACTTGAAACTGCTATACTTCGAACTACTGCGAGTTCTTCAATGGCAAGAAGCTAGACTTGTCTAGCTTCTTGCCATTGAAGAACTCGCAGTAGTTCGAAGTATAGCAGTTTCAAGTGTGACTCTTTCTCTGTGTTATCTTTATCTACTTTTATTTTAGTGTTAATTTATATATATATATAATACAAATGGAAAATAAAATAACACAATGAACAACGTAACTAAAATAACAATAACTAAAGAAACAGAAAAAGAATAAAACACTTAGATAGACACCAATTATCTCGCTACATTTCGAATTTTTGGAGTTCTTTTAAAGAAATACAGGTTATATATATATAATCCTATTTTTAGATTTTTTTTTTTAATTTTTAGGGGCCTAGTAGGTACGATTGGTGCATATTTGAATAGATTAGCAAAAACTCCTTCAATTAGACAACAGTAATAGTGTACATTCCTCCTGAGTTCGCTAAAATAAATAAATGAATAAATAAAATATCCGAAAAATAAGCAGATTTTTCACAGTGCGCACCAATATAGCTTCATTCTTTCAAAATGCTTTAAAATAATTTCTGAATATCAGGCATATCGGGCCCTTCGGAGCTGGGGGGTTACCTTAAACCTAAAATTTGAAAATCGCTCTAGCAGTTCCAATAAACTGTGTTTGTTCACAATACACATACACACGCACGCACGCACACACACACAATTTAAATCAAATAAGAAAAATAATTTTTGCAAATTACCAGATTATTTGCAGGGGAGTTATACATGAAAAACTTTTGGGGCTTAAGCCCAAATTTTAAAATCGCTCTAACAGCCGCAATGTAATTATTTTTAAGAAACAAAATATATGGCATAGAAATAAAATAAGAAAATAGTTTCTGAAAATCATTTAAAATGAACATTAGCAGGGGGAGGGGTTTATCCAAAATTAAAAAAATATATCGCTCTAGCAGCATGAATATTTGTTTCGCAATGAAACTCCGTATATGCCATTTAAATTAAATAAAGGAGAAAAAAGCTAGTTCCTGAAAATCAGTGAAATCGAACTATTAGTAGAGGGGGTGGGTTTACCTGTACCCTAAAATTTAAAAATCGCTCCAGTAGCATCAATATGTTTTTTTTTTTCCCGAAACGAAACTCCATATATTACATTTAAAAAGAATAACAAAAGTATTTTCTGAAAAATAAGAAGTTACCTGAAATCCAATGTTTATTTTTTCGCAACAAAATTCGGTGTATACCATTTAAGCAAATAAGAGAAATTGTTTATGAAAATTAGGGAAATTTAACTGTTAGGGGTAAAGAGAGGTATACTTGAAAACGGGCATTTAAAAAGTGCTCTCGCTTTTATTTTTCACTATATTTTTTAAAATAAAACGATAAATTAATTCAGCATATAAACTGTATTTATAATGATGCTTATGTTTTATATTCAACAGAAGTATCGTCGGGAAGATAGTAAATGTGAAATATTAATCTAATATGTGTGTGAAAATTATATTTGCATGTAAGACCGCTCTGTAATAACCTTCAGAAAACGTTTGTGTTATATTTTTTAATAAATAACATTTAAATTAAATTTCAAAGCCAAGAAAATTGAGCGTTGATGACCTGAGTTGTTAAAGAGCATCCGTAAATTCAAAAAAAAGAATGAATGAATGAATGAATGAATGAATGAATGAGTGAGTGAATGAAAATTGATGAAACTTTACGATTATTCGTTGATTCTGTATATTTACTTAGTACATCGAAATTGTTTTTAAACAGCAACATGTTTTTGTTATATTGAAACATATGAACATCATCTTGTTAAGTGCGCAATGTAACTCGAAACTTTCTGTTATTATTTTCTATTTTAGTTAATGTAAAGATATCAGGGGTAAGTAAATAAACATGGTTATATTTAAAAAATACCCACACTGTATAGCTTTGTCTAACAGTGGTTGTATATTTCATTTAATTATTAGTATACCATTAATTCTTGTGGTTTACCCTCAGTTATAATAATACTTTTAAAATGTGGTTTCTCTCTTTTTGATACCTATAGATTGCAAGAATTCTTATTTTTTCTCCTAATGCCACTCAGTAATGGCGTAACTTATTTCATTTAATTAATTAATAAGATCTAATTTGGATTTTAAATTTACTTTTATTAAAAGTCATTCAACTCGGTGAGGAATTCGCAATTAAAGAGGTTAAGCTTACTTTTCTTGGTTATAACTAACAACATAATCAGCCGTTTGTCAGAGAGAATATTTTTCATCGTGGAAAAAGAACGTTTTAGTTCCACTCAAGTGATTGGAGCATATTTAAAACAAGCTAATTCGGAACGACGCATACCAGTTATAACATAACATTCGCCTTGCAGGACAACATGCAATTGTTGATCAAGAAAAAGTAAAGTAGTATTGAATCTCTTACTTCCGTACTGAACACATTGTATGGACGGTTTATTGCACAGCTGTGCCGCTCTCATCTTTCTCGCTTGCAATTGTTTGTTACATTTATGGAGCTGAGAAGCTACACCACTACATATTTCCTATAATTGTCTCGCGCTGATAGGTACAAGGTCATTAGCCAGGACTATTCAAAACTACAGTACTTTCCTCATCCTCTCTATTTCCTGGCATTCGTATGCCCGAGGTAACCGTGCGTTCCTTTCACTAATGAAAGTTTTGATTTAAAGAGCTTAAGTGAATAGGTTGAGGAGAAAGTTTTCGATTGCTTGAAAAGAAATAAATGTTTAAGATCATTGTCAATAAATATTTTAATGAGTTGAATATGCCATTTAATTTTTATTACTTTTTCACTTCGATATATTTAAATTCTTTATGTGCTTTTTAAAATGCGTAAATAATCTCAGAAAAGTCCATAACGATCCAAAGCGGCCTCCTTACCAAAAAAAAGTTTTAAACCTTAAAATAGGCAACAGAAACCAAAATAGGAAAAAAGACTAAATAAAAAGTAGCCCTACCGACCCTAAATGTGCAGAAGCATGTTCATTTCTATCTGATTATTAAACATATCCACGCAGATTGAAAATACATTTTGCCTAACTTCCGGGCTCTGTTCATAGCGTTCAAAGTACAAACATTAAACATAAAAGTCATTCATTCTTTGTTGAAAGCAAGATTTTTTTATTCATTCTCTGTAAAGTTACTTCTTGGTAAAGTTTACAAATGGTTCAAAATGGTGTAAATATTCTGATGTATTAAATATATAATGTAATATTTAATATTAAACTGTTATTGTGTTTAGACATGTTGAACTGCTTTTGAATGTAATGATATTGATATTTAAACAATTTAAACGAATTTTATACTTTATGAGGTGCTATCAAAAAGTTCCAAGACAAGTCAGCCGTGAACGAGATTCAGCAAAAGTGCTTGGCACGTGTATTTTTGTACAAAGGCCTTGGAACGTTTTGATAATATGGCTACAAATAATTTTGCAAGAGTTTCTCTTTGATGTTATCTAAGTATGCTGGGGAATTTTTGTAGTGACCTAGGAAAAAACATCTCCAGAAAGACCGTAATGCATAGACTAAAAGGAGTCCTGAGGTTTTTACAGGAAATATTATTATGAGGACAATTCTTTACACAGGTTTCGCCATGGAGCGAAAGATAACTAATGTTTGTTTAGCACAAAAAATTTCAATGAGCAAATTCAATTGCTTTAAATCAAATTCTTGGAGTCTTTGATGATAACAACGAAAAAATATCACTTTTAGTGCTCCTAACTAAACATTAAGGACCTATTCACAACATAAATTAAACCATGGATGTATAGGGATCCAAATATTTAGTGAAACGTTTTAAATTACTTATCTGGACATAATAAACATTTAATGGCTAATTGAAAGTTTGCTAACCCCGCGGTTTTACACTTGTGTTTACATTGGAAACATAATAAGCATGAAAACAAAAAACAAACAACAATAATAATAATCATCCTTCTGAATGGTATGACATATATTCAGCACTCTTATTTGTCAAACTTTTTATCTCTGATTTGTTCGTCACTTTTGCTGCCTAATAAACTATATGTAGATGGTTAAAACACCGTTTACACCACGCCGAGGAATCTCTTAAGATTAAATGCTCGTCTTATTGATCATTTTGAGAAACCCAGTGTTACGTGCAAGGTCACACATGGTTGTAATTATGTATGGGGGTGTTTCGTTGTAAATAGTCACATTTAAAGGCGGTTGTTTTCTCTCGTTCTCGTAAGCGAGAGCGGTCGTGCGGGAGTGCTGCTACGAGGATGCCCCTACTCGAAAGCGGCCTCTCGGAACGAGGTGACTCAATTCTCGTAACCAATACACGACCAACCGAAACATAATATTCTTGTACTGTGCGTAATACAATACAGGAAGACGACTTGCGTACTATGACGAAAGAGTACGATCGACATAGGCACCCCTCATGTTTTGCTGCTTACGTTATTGAGTAATTCTGCACACAAGCGCGCTTTCGTGAGCTAACATTGGCAAACCTCTCTCCGTGCTTATGCATGCCTTGCCCCCTCTTTGCGGCAGTCGCCGAGGAATATTCTCAAAGACAACGTAACTCTTAATAAAATAAGATTTCTTGAAAATACTTCTTCACGACCTTACCTGTTGCCATGGTGATCGGAGACAGAAATTCTGTTTATGTACACATCCTGGGGTCCAGACAGGCGCCTCATTCCACGAGATGGCGTAAAGGTGAGCGTCGCATTGAGAACGGGTGTACTCTTGACACTGACGCTACCAGGCAGCGCTGCAGCAACCACTGCCAGCTCACGACCACCTTCTATCACTTCCATTATGCTGTTAGTAAATAAAACACAGTTCAGTTGCACCAACCATAAAGTTGTATTTAATTATATTATAATTACTAGGCATGCGTTCATAATGGTTTATAATGTGGGTTCTAGAGAAGCTTCTCCTGCCGATACTATATAATATATGAATGGTGTTTAACGCTGGTTTATACTACAGAGGCACCATAGGGATGGACAGTTTTGATGAGATGAAATGATATATTGGGAAAGGATTTATTTTTAAGGAAGTAAACGTTCCAGGCCTAAGTTTAGGATACCTCCCTGGCACTTGCCACTTATGAGGACTGAGGAAAACCTGGAAAAAACCTCAGTCAGGGAGGACGGTCCTGGCGGGATTCGAACCAGAGACCTCCTAGTCATAAGTATGCGCCTTAACGACCTCAGCCACCCGAGGCGGTCCTGCCGATATTTTCAAGAGAGAGAATTATTCACAAAGTCAGTTTTTTCCCCTCTCTCTCTGAAAAATCAAATGTGCAAATACAGAATATCAGAAAAAAATAATTTCAAAAGGAAAAATCCATTTATTTTCACTACCATGGGTGGATATTCATTACAACTAAAGCCTTCTCTTGAGACATTTTCAAGAAAAAAAAAAGTTTTTCTCTGGCATAACACCTGCACTTCACAACTGTGCATCATTAAATAATATTATATTTATAACTGCACTGTCATATAACAAATTAATTAAGCACATTTGTTAATAATAATTATAAAAGCATTTACCATAGTTCAGACAGAAAAAGAAATTACTGTGTTGGATAGACAATAAAATTAAAATGTTACAAAACATTAGGAATATGTTCAAAATAGACAATTTTTTCTGCCACGCAATGCACAATGATTTGTGACATAGCATCTTTTAGTTGCCGCAAGGTATGTCAGGAAAACTCGTTCTTAGAGGTAACCCCGTAACCAGCATAACCGGCCGATGTCGTGGAGACTATACTTGGAAAGACATGGTCGACAAAGACCCATTTAATTAATTGTTTTGCAGAAGTGGGGCGTTGGACATTCTTATCATGCATTTAAATTCTCTCGGACGAAAAAGACTTTGCATTGAACCATTTTAACCAAACATTTAATTTTAGAATCATTGTTTGTGACTTAAAATTCCTGTAGTAGTACCAATGAAATTGTTTTTGCCAACCTGTGATTGAGCTGCTTAAAGCATTGACTCATTAACAGAAAGTCTGGGGTTCGATCTCCGCCAGGACCGTCCTTCTGAGGTTTCTTCACGCTTTCCGCAGCCCTCATTAACGACATTGCTTTTTTTTTTTGTTTGTTTATTTGTTTAAGGACGCTCTTTTACGTCTCGGATGAAAAGGCCGACAAATTTTGCTCAGAGGTCTCTTCTTTCAGGCTTGAGGTTCTTTTTCGTGCCGTAAATGTACGACACGGGACTCACGGCTTTACTTCCCTTCCGAAGGAAGCCATACTTCGGATTTTTACGCCCGAAAAAATCCATCCTGATTTGAACCCGCGACCTTGGGTTTAGCACCGCCACGGGTGGCCGAGGTCGTTAAGGCACGGACTCGTGAGCGGGAGGTCTGCGGTTCGAATCCCGCCAGGACCGTCCTCCCTGACTGAGGTTTTTTCCAGGTTTTCCTCAGTCTTCATAACTGGCAAATGCCGGGGAGATACCTAAACTTAGGCCTGGAACGCTTCCTTCCTTAAAAAAAAATCCTTTCCCAATTTATCATTTCATCTCATGTATCATCAGTGTCACCGCCTGTGGTGCCTCAGTAGTAAAAACGGGCGTTAAACACTACTCAAAAAAAAAAAAACCTTGGGTTTAGAAGGCAAGTGTGGTTATCACTACACCAGGACCGACGACATTGGTGAGATACTCTAAAGATAGGCCTGGAATGCTTCCTCCCCCCTCCCCCCGAATATAATTTTTCAATTTATATTTTAATCTCGTGTATTATCAGTGTCTACCATTTGTGACCCAAAAGAAGCGTTAAAATGCATAAAAAAAACTTAAAAACAAAATATTAACTGTAGAATGCAAAGAAAAATGTAAAACAAAACCCCAGTTTTTGCCCAACAGAAATGTGTATGTTTATATTCGGTATCCGTTATTATAATATTTAAACGTTTTAAAGTTTGAAGTGACTTTTGAAAGACTTTCAAGTGAGGGTCTCGGAAGAGAAAAGACCCAGGTCTTTTTCAATTTGTTGAAAACTTTGTCTTATTAAGAGAACCTACTTATGAATTCAAATGTAAAATTTTCTTTCATAAATATCTTTCACTGAAAATGTTTTATTCATTCAGCATCATGAAATATCCCTAATGTCTAGAAAAAGCCAGTGATCTTTTAGGAGATTTTTGTTTTACGGTTAAACTAATGCATAGATACTTTGCGGAAATGTGATTACCTTGACCTGAGGAGATAATAGAATCGGTTAAATTCACTAGTCCTCAATTTCAGTGAAAATATGCAACTGCAAAGAACAGCTTTATGGCGTTTAGAAGTTAACATAAATGACAACCAGTAAATTTCGTTGTTGTGAAAACCACCCGGACACTTTTTGTTAAGTGTGCAGGAAATTCACTCCGAAAACTCAAAGAAATCCAATCAGTGATTTAGTTAAGAAGACATATAAACTATATTTTGATCACAGAGGACATAGTTTGCACCTCTTGTTTTCTGCGTAATCCGTATCTCTGCGTCGGTCCTTGTGGTGTAGTGGTTACCATATTTGCCTCCTATACCCAAGATCGCGGGTTCGAACCCGGCCAGGACCGATGGATTTTTTCGGGCGTAAAAATCCTAAGTATGGCTTCCTTCGGAAGGGAAGTAAAGCCGTGGGTCCCGTGTCGTAATTTACGGCACGATAAAGAACCTCAAGCCTGAAAGAGAGGCCTTTAAGCAAAATTTGTCAGCCGTTTCACGCCCTGAGTTGAATGGGACGCTGATGACCTGAGATGTTAAAGAGCGTCCACAAATATATCAATCAAAAAAAGAAAAATCGTATCTCTGCTCTGTCAGAATGGTTGAAAGGAAAGCGCCGTTCGCTGTTCCAATGATTTGCTGTGAACCAAAAGACTGCTACATCTGCCTCACAGAGTTGTAGGGTATTCAAGCAAAGTAAATTCCCCAATTTGTCTTCAGTGCATCTGCGCCAGGGCTTGCCTGTTCCGTCAGACTCAACAACACCAAGTGAATCAGAAGAGAAACTTGTAGACGAGCACCACTCTCAATCTCGGTACACTTCGTCTCATCTTATAGAACAAAAGGAACTGAACGACTTGGTCCGCGTCTACAACAACTTTTGGGATCGAGTTTGCAACAATGTAACCATCCAGCTCCAGAGATCAAAAGTTCTTGTTTTAGTTAACGAAGTAGATCTTTCGCTGAATATTTCGATATGCTGAATGCAAGTTTGTATGTGAAGATGTAAATGGTTTGGTGAGGCAGTTAGTTGTACAGCATAGCTCACAGGAGGGCGGTTCTTTATTGACTCCAGTAAAACCAGCTTGAAAGCAGCACTACCGCATAATGACAGCAAACTACCGTTTTTTTTTTTTGAGTAGTTTTAACGCCCTTTTTACTGCTGCGGCACCACAGGCGATGAACACTGATGATACACGAGATGAAATGATATATTGGGAAAGGATTTTTATGGAAGAAAACGTTCCAGGCCTAAGTTTAGGGTACCTCCCCGGCTTTTGTCATTTATGAGGACTGAGGAAACTCTGCGAAAACCCTCAGTCAGGGATGACGATCCTGGCGGGATTCGAACCCCAGATCTTCTGCTCACGAGTCCGCGCCTTAACGACCTCGGCCACCCGTGGCGGTCACAGATTCTTATGATGGTACAAGTTTTAAAAATAATCTCTAGAGGGAGGAGTGATAGGATTTTAAAATTTAGTCGCTAGATAGGCAAGACGTTCTCCAAAAGCGGCTTTATGGTTGAGCACGAGTTGAAATTCTTATCATATTTACCGCGGTCTTCTTTCAAAGCAATTGGTGATGGCTTTGTGGGCAACAATAAAGATAATAAATATGTTTCCTTGATCTGTCGGAGAACTACAAGAACACGGGTGTAGAATGTCGCCTAAAATGCACTTTTTACATTCACACCTTGGCTTCTGGGCGCAGCTAGCGATGAGCAGAGTGAGCGCTGTATTATCGAACATCGTTATCAAGGGCACTGGAACGCTTCGATAGTGTTTGTGTCATCTTAAGGAATGTGATGAACATCATACAAAAGAAGAGCATCACCGACACACTTTTCAAAACAAAATAAAGGGTAAAATTTCAACTGTACTTTCTGCATCATGTCCACATATACAAAATGAGGCATTTTAGTGTCGTGGCCACTTTTCTTCGTAACGAAGGAAAAATCAAAAAAATGCTTCAGACAAAATTTGAAGTGCTCATAGGGGGTCATGAGATAGCGAACGTTAAGTTAAGTTAAGTTAACGTTAAGTTTCATCTTTGAAATGCCATTCTCAAGGTCATTTCAAGGTGAACTTGATTTTTTTCAAATGGAATGTTGTATTTTCTATCGGGGAATGCAAAGAGCATTCAATTTTCAATATAAAAGAAGTTCTTGTACATATATCATATAGGAGAGTTAATGTGATATGAATGGTAATTGTGAAGCTTAATCTCTCTCCTTTGAGATTCTCGAATCGTGTCCCTGTTGACGGGAATTTCGGCTTCCGAATTTTCCCCAGTAGCTCTCTCATTCGATGGTTCTTGGTGCGCCATCTTCCTTTTCGGAGAATAAGTTCGCGTCGTTGAAAATTTCTAACAAATGACTGTCTTCTTTCAGAATATCGATCTCCGTATAGTTGCAAGCTGCTCTAGCGTTCTTATCAGCTTTCCATAAATATAAATCTTATCGATCCTCTCGTTGATCGTGTATCGAATATCCATGATTGAAATCGAAGTGGAATTGACTGAGAATAATGTTCCTAGCTGAGAGATGTACTAGAACTTTTACACTGAAAAGTTAATGCTCTTTCCATTGTCCGGTAGAGAAAATACATTTGAAAAAACCAAATGACCTTGAGAATGGCATTTCAAGGGCAAGTTAAGATCAATGTCTGATGTCCCCCTAAGAGCACTTCAAATTTTGTCTGAAGCATTTTTGGGTTTTCCTCCTTCGGTTCGGAGTAAAATGGCAACGAGACTATAAATGCCTCATCCTGTACATTTAACCCGAAAAACACTCCATTTCTTATTTGCATTTAATTATGTCAATGTTCACCAGTAACATTTTTTAAAATTTGCTCAGTATAAAGTATTGTGATATGGGGAACAACTGACTTTTACATTGAATTCTGCAACTCAAAATTAGCTAAAATCACATATTTATTAGTTTTAAGTGTATTTTAAAACATTGTCACCCACGTTGTGTTTCTCGGTATGTGTTAGGATTATGTATCTAGGAAATGTGACGTAGAGAAAAACTGGTCCACTGAGTTCAATACCCCAACTTTAGGTAGGATCATTATATTTCAAGCCAGATAGCGAGTACTGCTATAAGAGTAAAATGTCTTGTTTATACCACAACATGTACAAATATCAACGCTAAAGTGTTTCTTCCCAAACGATGCTAATATCACAGTTATTCTTTTTGTTTACAAAATCAGCTGGCAGTGTGCAACCAATAATATGTTTATATACAAAAAAGTAAAGTAAAGAGATACCTATTTGACCTGTTACATTTCGAATTAAGCCCCAAAACTATACATTTTTGTTAATTTATACATATGTTCTTGCTGTTTAAAAGACACCTGGTATTATGAAGGAATCATTCTTACAAATTAAAGCAAAAATAAGTTTATGCTCTTGAACATGATACAAGCAATGAACTGCTTACGGTTGGTTGAGAGTAAACAGAGTACTAGTGTCCCCATGCAGTAACTTCAGCTGAAGTACTCCTTTCGTTACCAGCGTCTGGGGAGATATTTCCACGGCTGCTCTCAGCTGTTGACCTGCATGAATAAAAACATTTATTTGTAGACTAGTTAAAACCATATTTAGAGATAAACAGCAAACGGAATCAATGACCTCGCTAATACACAAAGATATAAGCAACAGTTTTAACAGTTGTATAGATTTGATGTGAAAGACGCCGAACAACAGATATTCTGGAGCACGCGTTCTTTTCGGGGTCTAACTTCCTACAATTTATGCTTTATTGGCCTTGTTAAAAAAAAAAAAAAAACAGATAAGAAAAACTCGTAATCATGGAAAGCAGGGGGGCGATTTTTTTTTTAATTTGTTATATTAACGAAAATTGGCATATAAATACAGACCTAAAGCTGCTATTCACATTTAGAGTCTTTGAGGTACAAGAACTGTTATTAAGTGTTCTTTTTGGAGCCCTCAGTTATCGGGAAGTTAATGTACAGAAGGGAAGCAATTAAAATAGAATAAGGCGAACAAAACAGCAATGTTGCGTATTACCTACGACTCTAGAGAAGCAGAATGTTGCCATGGAAACATCTGACAACAACTTGCCGTCATAACTGTGCGCTCGTGTTTTGTTCTGTAACAGCCTTTCCTCTCTCCCCTTGACTAGTGACCTCGTTTGACCTACTGTTAGCAGGTGGCAACTTTTTATAAACCAGTTGTTTGTTTACATCATTCCTTCTCTCAGAGATGTGAATGAATTTTACGAGCACAAATACTAGATTCATACAAAAGTTTAATGCGAATTATTTTTTAAAAATTGTAAGAGAACTCTCCTTCTCTCTCTCCCCTATTTTCCTATTCTTTACAACATATATATGAATTCAAATTACAGATCATTAAAATAGAACAGAAATTATTTATTATTTTCTGGGTAACCAGTCTATCGAAGACCAAAGTGGTAAACCATTTTGTAAAGAACTAACCCTTGACCTTTCCACATGTATTGTACCTGTTGTAAAAAATTATTTGTAAGCATATTGGTCTTATTCTGAATTTGAACAACCTCATGTCAAAAAAACATTTTTTTCAAAATTGTTTTTATATAAGAATCTTGAATTTTCTAAAAAAGCATTGTATTTCGTATTCTAATTAATATAGTTCTGCATGTTTTAAAGAATTAAAGATGAGTTCTTCGTTTTTATAACAATACATACGTTGCTTCCGTGTTTTTACTTTACTTATAAATCGGATAAATGTTTATGAAACGGAATTTCAAGTATTGATAATTAAGGTTAATTACTTACGTATTTGTTGATTTAGGCATGTGTTATTTCGTTAATACCTATTTCCTTTCCAAATAATTTTGTTTTGTGGTGGTGTAAGAAGGTACCAAGGCAAATTAAACTAATTCTGAACCTATACAGTTTTAACCTAATGACACCTGGTTAGTAAAACAAACGAAATATATCTTTCCTGGTGGTGCAATGGTAACCATACTTGCCTTCTAAACCCAAGATCGCGGGTTCAAACCCAGTCAGGATCGATGGATTATTTCGGACGTAAATATCCTAAGTATGGCTTCCTTCGGAAGGGAAGTAAAGTCGTGGGTCCCGTGTCGTACATTTACGGCACGATTAAGTACTTCAAACTTGAAAGAAGAGACCTCTGAGCAAAATTTGTCGGCCGTTTCACCCCTGAATTGAATGGGACGCTGATGACCTGAGATGTTAAAGAGCGTCCGTAACGTAAATAAAGCATATAAACAAAAACAAATGAAATGTAAGTATTAACGCAAATGCTCAATAAATAATAGATAACTATATCAATTTTGGTATTTTGGAAGGTAATAAATCAATATTACAGAGGCAGAGATTAGATCTTAGTCCTTAAACGACAAAAATGTTGCCCACTTCAAGAGTTGAAGTTATATCGTAGGGATCTCGATAAAGCTGGGATCAAAGTACGGAAATTTTGTTTTCGTTCGCTGAGCTTTTAGTGAATGCAATGTTCACTTGTTTATTATCTATTCTCCTTTTATTGCACTCATAATAAGAAAAATCTCCGTCTATGACTATTCGTGTAGACAAAATAATAAATTTTACCAAAAGTTGGAAATAAAACTGCGACAGAGAACTTCACATATTCGTAAAAAAAGGAAATTAAAATAAGGTAAAATGCCAAATAGGGATCGAACCTACGATTTCTTACACTGCTGGTCTGTGCGATTTTGCTGAAATAACTTCATGCATGCAAAATTCTAATACAGTTTTCTGGAAGCCATAACTTAATTTTAGTGTATTATTTTCTTGCCTTTGTACACTTAAATTTGTCCTTCAGGAATATTGCTTTTATGGAATGATAAATCTGTTGAATTTGGAAGTATTTTTTGGAGGGGAGGCAAAGTTACAACAGCTCTAGTATTCAAATTTCGGATTTTGTAAATGAATGTTGGGCTCTGGAAATAACTTAAGTAAATTTATTAATAATTTTAACTTGTTTTAAACGATTAATATTGTCACGCTTATGGCGTGAACTAGCGTAGCATAGAGTATAACGCAATTTATTTCAAGTGTTCACACAACATATATGAATTAGGCAAAGATTCATTTTCGAAAGGTATCAATTTTTGGAACTATTATACGCGAGAGCTGTCTAATAAAGAATAATATAATTTTTACAACATACCATTTACTTGTCCTCATAGTTTTGACGATCTTTTTCAAAGCAGTCCCTGTTGGATGCAATGCACCTCTCCCAGATTTTATACCAATCTTCAAAGTCGTGCTAGAAGGTTTGTCAGGTCCTTCAGAATCGCCCCCGCAGCCTTAACCACTGGTTCTGATGATGGAAAATGCTTACCACAAAGTTTTCTTCAATTTAAGAAAAAGGAAAAAGTCACGCGGAGTTAAATCTGAACTGTAGATGCTGAGGGACACACTTCACATTGATTTCAGTCAACAGAATTTGCGACGTAAGGCCGTTTCATTATTGTGGTGCTTGTTGCATGGAAATGTGGTCTTTTGTGTGTGATACAGCCTTGCAGAGTTTTCAGAACAGCAGCTGTGTGTCCACTTAATCCATTCCTTGAATATCGAAAAATGAAACTTTCCTAGCAAAACGACGCACAGCTTTGCTGTTTGCTCTTAATGACAGCCGCGGTGTTTGTGTCTTCTTCTATTAAAACACAAGGTCATTTTCAAGCGGTGCTATAGAAAAGAATGGGTCTCCTGTAACGCTTCGGCCGAAGATTTGTTGAGACGAAAGGAGGATCTACCCTATGATTAACACCGGCACATTATCTCCGTCTTTATAGCTGATTAAGCAGAGTGTGTTTAAATCTTTGATTGTATTAATACAGTCCCGAACATATTCCTGCTGTCTGCGGCCTTGCGGTAGCAATTTATGTGATGAACAGTTTGAACCACCTTCCAGGATGATTACACGTTATAGAAGACGTTTGAACTCTTGAGAATAGGTATCGAGTCCTGTTTAACGCTAACTGCTGCCTGCCCTTGGCTGTTGTCTTTCAAGGGATAGAAACGGTTTAACATATAGGAATGTACTGTCAAACATTTTTAATAGCTCTTAACAGCGAGTTTTCCTTTATACAAAGCAACAAATACATCTTTAAAATGTTGTCCTTACAGACGTTAGATTAAAGGCATGTACTATATTACCAAGCAGAGAAGAAAAATAAAATGTTATCAGAACGGAAGTTAATTATTGTATACGCATTGTTTATAAGATATAATAATATATTGCGTTCCCCGTCCTTGAACAGCATTCAATTCCCTCGGGAATAGGCCAGTTTTTTTTTCTTTTATTTTTTGGTAGTTTTTCCGTGCTGTGCGTCTAACGGCCGTGTTTTTAGCGACCGCCTATATAAGCGGTGGATGAACCAAGTACCACATGACTAGAGGCCAAATTTCACTAACAAATTTTTTAGTACATTTATACACGATAAAACATAATTATTGAATAGTTGCACAAGTAGAAATGTTTTCATAAATTTTATTTTACATGTTTTAACCCTTTAACGGATAGATGATTTTTATTGCACGAATGCATGGATTGGATCTAAGACTCAAACTTTTTTAATGGTGTTTAACGCCCGTTTTACTATTGACGCACCATAGGCGGTAGACACTGATGATGCATGAGATGAAATGATATATTGGGAAAGGATTTTTTAAAGAAGGAAACGTTCCAGACCAAGTTCAGGGTGCTCCCCGGCATTTGCCATTTATGAGGACTGAGGTTTTTCTATAAAAAAAAAAACCTCAGCCAGGAAGGACGAACCAGGCGGGATTCGAATCCCAGACCTCCCGCTCACAAGTCCGCGCCTTAACGACCTCGGCCATCCGTGGTGGTATCTCAGTCATTTCAAATCTTATAAATATTCTTATGATATTAATTGCCTTTATTCTAAAGGTAACATATAACGTGTTCTCCAATTTTTATTGCATTTCTTTTAAATGCAATGCTAGTTTGCGTCTATAAATTCTGTGTAAATCAATTTAACTTTATGATGATATTCAGCACATCTAAGTAAAGATGTCCCTCCTGACTGAGGTTTTTTCATGTTTTCCTCAGTGCTCATAAATGGCAAATGCCGAGAGGTGCCCTAAACTTATGCCTGGAACGTTTCCTTCCTTAAAAACATGCCCTTTCCCAATTTATCATTTCATCTCATGTATCATCAGTGTCCATCGCCTGTGGTGCCTCTGTAGTAAAAACGAGCGTAAACATCATTCATTCATCAACATATTCTGTTCATATTCTATTTTACATCGTCCATATTTACCAACCTTGAATTTTGTCTTTCGTTATTGTTCCTTGTCTTTGCCAAATTTAAATAACTTTGATGCCATGCATCGTACATTAAAATCCACATCTACCTCGAAAGGCAAAAAGCGTTTTATCCAAAGTAGCGAACTCAGCCAATTTCAAATGCTAGTTTATCTGTAGCCTTTCTATGAGATCTTGACCTGCTACCATGAAACCGAATGACTTTCGTTAGGAATTTAAATCAAAGATACATTAGAGCAGCAAATACATTCTGTTTCTGAATCATTAGTTGCCCAAAATTTTTCAACATTTCTTCTCTCTGCTCGATAAAGTTCCTCCATACTCCTTTAACACAGAATAAATCAATCATAGGCGGTTTTCATTTGCTTGACTTGGCGCAAGTTATCGCGCTCATTGGATAATGCGCCTCTCCATTAACGGACATGCAAAAGTGTAGGTCTTGCTACCTACCGAGTACAGAGAGACACCTACTAGCGTTCTTTCTGAACAGAAGTAGGCAAGACATTCAGGAGTCTCCCTGTGCGATAATTAGAAATTTCAAGGAACCTCTTGCCTGCGTAACCAGTGACTCGGGTATTTTAACATTAGATTTTAGTAGTTGCAAAGCTGGAGTTTTCTTTCAACTAAATTTACCATTGTTTTCTTCAACATTCAGCGATGTTTCAGAGTATTGCATTTCTGCTTACATATTCATTGGATTGTTTATTCATTGAGGTATGAACTGCACGTGAGAGCCTTTGTTTAAATCTTGTAATGTTAATTTTTCATAATTTACTGCTGTTATTGCTGTTGTTCGTTTATTTCGTGTAATGCCATTTTAAGTATGTCACAGTTTACGTTACTTTCTTTTGGTATTTCAAATAATTATGTGTAATAAATTGTATTTAAAAACTATCTTATAATTTTATAAATTTATCCTCTTCTTCTTATTAGGTCCCTTTCCAGGTGCCGCTAGAGTTTATTGTATTTACAGTAGGTCATCCATAGTGACAGCCAAAGACATCATTGGGAGATTTTGTAAATGTTAACTGAAGTAGAAAGTGGCAACACAATATAAACGTCAAGAGTGCAAGACGTTATAATAACCAGGTTAGAAGATGAGTCGATATCTGATCATGCTGAAATACTTGTTTAGAATCTTCTAAGCCTGAATACATCACACACTTGAAAACTTCTACCCTTGGTTCATGCTAATAAGAAAGTGTGTACATACTCTATAAAAATACAAACCAAATGTATTGCTATTGTGTGCAGGAATTTAGACTAATCCTGTAAGTAAGATGGCAAAACAAGTTGCTCACGTGTAGCATTATAGACCCCAATTAATGGCTTGAGTCTCTCAGACCTCCAGAGGGAATGTCATTCTCTCTAGGTAAAATACAAAGACACTGAACAATGTATTTGATTAGATAATAAAGTAACAGCTCGCTTGGGACATCCATTGTAGGCATTCGAAATCAATAGTAGACCTAACCTATCCGTGCAGTGTTGAATATTTGGTATAATTTATATATTTTAGCATTATTTCCTTGCTTATTGCCGTTGCATTAATAGCAGGAGGATGTTATCATCAGCAATGACTGCTTTTCTTTACTTGTTCTCAAAATTAGCACCAGTATCACCAGCTGTGTCTTCATTATTGTCCAAGTTCAAAACATGAATTTGTTATAACAGTGTTCTGTCAAGTTTGTGGCAACGTTGCGGTGTACAATAAAATCTCAACCTGAACATATTTACAAGGCAATCTGCATATTGAAAATAAACAAGCAGATTCTTAAAGAAACAATATACAGGTAGTCTATGCATATCAGCAGACTACAGTGCAAGCGAACATTATTTAAATATTTCTTATACAAACACTATAACAGCATTATTTCAAATGAATTGAAGAGAAATTGTTAGATCGATATCTTATAAAAAAATAAGGCTTGCATAGGCGATTCGAAGTTTAAAAAAACCACTGCATATTGTGGTCCTGATAATGCAGTAGCATTACATTGTCAGCGTATAACATGTTATAGAGCAACAGAGTGTAGGACAGTTTGTTTACAAGGCTAACCGAGTCAGTTAAAGAAGGGGAAAACAGGTCGGTATATATATAACGATTTTTGCAAGTCAGTCGAGGAGTGCAGTAGTTCTGTTAGGACCCGTCTGCCTCACAGCGTTTAGGACGCCACCCCATATTCATCGGAATAAGTAAGGTATAAATAAAATATGGCATTAGCAACTAATATATTTTCAGTTATAACGACTTCCCCCATCCTTTTCGACTTAATCCCCGGTACCTCAATACGTGTTAGGCGAGTTCTAGTTAAGGAAGCGATGTGGGTAATTTAAGTGTCATAAAGGAGTTGTCGCGTAATTGGTGGGTAGTTTGTGACATAATTGGCGAAAGCGCCGGTTATGACATAATTGGTGATGTCGCAGGGAAATGCTTTCGGACATCACTGTATATATTACAATTGAAAAAGGAATGCGAATGTTGTTTCATTCCATAATACATTTTACATTAAGTTTGCACCTTTGCAGATATCAACATTTCTTCCCCAGACATGCTCAGCATGTAACCAGTGATGTTTTGAAAGGTTGTTCCGATACGCGGGTATAGAAGAGAAAAACATGATCCTTTAGAAAAGAAATCCAAAGTATTAGGCTGGGTAACTGAGATGGGCGAGATAGTAGCTTCGCACCGGCGTGTACCCGCGTTCAATATTTGGTTTGAGAATTCTTTGACCTTCTGACAGAACTGAGGTGGAGCACCATCTTGTTGCAACATGAAACTATCTCATTTAGCTATGATAGCAGTAGATAAGTCAGCCCTGTTACAGGCCGTACACCTTCACCTTGGAAAAAGCATAAAACGCGTAAAGTTAACGTAAGAAAGCGATTTTCCGTACTGCTTATGCAAACTTAAATAGACTCTCGTAATACACGCCAAATTGAGACTTGTGCTCTGCCCATTGCAGTAGCTTCTCAAGGACTGCAGCAATAATGTGTCAAGGACACACGTGATAAGCATGATTAACTGTTGACATTCATTTGATTGATTCCACCCATATTTTACGTTTAAATATAAGTTTGATTTTATTACTATATTGATAATTTTATCTATTTTATTCTTTTTTTTTTTTTTTATTATTTTCTATAATACCTGGTATGGTTTACTCCACAAATTTTAGAGCACTGTCGATTGATTCAGTTGGGTACATGACATTCCAATTAATTTTCAGTTACCTTCCGGTTCTTAATAACATGCCCCACAGTATTAGCTCTCTGTCATTGCACAACCTTTACGCTCTTACCTATCAGGAGAGATCTTGAGAAGGAGGAGAAACTTGCATAATTTCAGTCCAAGTGAAAATCTCAAATGGTACGGTGAACTGCCACTTATGAAGATTTGGATGTTCTTGGAAAAGAGTACGCAGCAATAGCAATGGAAACAGCTAATGCCCATGTCATGTTGTTCCACTGTGCGAACTGGGTGATCAGCACTAATAAGATACGTGAGTTGAACAGGAAATGCAGTGTTTGTTTTCAATACCATCACGAACAGAACTTTTGTGAGAAACGACAAACTCAACTTTTTCGTTATTAACTCAAATATTTTATTGTAAGACGTAAAATAAATACCTGTGTTTAAGATCATGAACATTTTTCCCCAAAATAAATAATGAATAAACATATCAATATCACAAAGCCTTCTATTTCGCGGGACACACACTGGTCGAGAGAGAATTATCTACTCGACTGATATGACTGTAGCTTAGATTAAGAAAATCGTAGTTCAGGGACTGAGAAATAGGTTATTTATTTTAATTATTTATTATGAAGTACGCTTACACATAAGGAGTAAAAGAAAGAAAGAAAGAAAGAAAGAAGGAAGGAAGGAAAGAAGGAAAGAGAGAGAGAGAGAAAGAAAGAAAGAAAGAAAAAGAAAGAAAGAAAGAAGCCAACCAGACTCAAAATTCGATAAGAATAATCCACTATTACTTGACACCAGGGCCCTGCTCCACAAAAGCATGGTCTAATACATTACATGTATTAGTACAAGTACTTGTAAAGTATGTTCTTGTAACTTTCTGTTCCACAAAGAAGTACAACACTTGTACTGTAATAGTAAGAAGTTACATGTGACGTCATATACAAGCAAGATGGAGGATCAACCGCTTGCCACACGTTAAGTTCAATGCGCAAGTTGGATTATTGTCATTATTGCTAAAAGCGTCTTGTATTTTTTTCTCAGAAAACTATAATTTCAATACTTTATTATCATCTGTCAATATTCATACGCAATAATGCACTTTGAGACGACAGTCGTATCCAGAGATGGCAGAAGAATCGAGCGAGCTTCCCTACTGCGCTCGGTCATTTATTTATTAGTCCATTTGATTATTTATATATTTGTTTACATTTCTTATCAATCATATTTTCATTATAAGCAAAACATTGGGGACATAGGGTCAAAAGAGATTATTTTAAAATAAAGAATGGTAAAAAATTATTTTCGTGACATGTAGCAAGAAACGTAAAAATCATAAAGTTAGATGCCTGGCTAAAATATACACTTGAAACAGAAATGACAAATGTCAGTCATAAACCGCATTTTAATTGTACTTGATTAACTTTTTCATTGCAACAAATATTGAATTATTCTTTTTATACTTATTCTTATTCTCATAATTATAATCACTTTCGTTAATATTTAGTATATTTAGATCAACTGACTTCCAAAATTATTAAAAATATATTAAAGTTAGCACTAGTATTTGAAATTACTCTGATAGAGAAACCTATACAAGTTACATGTGCACGACTAATATAACGCTACTGTGGAACAAAACAACGAAAAAATCACCTGTACATTTAAAAGTATGGAGTTTTAAATCAAACGTGTAGCAGAAATCTCTGGGGAACAGAACATTACTAATAACTACAAGTTAGAAGTTGGTATACTTGTAGTGTATTAGACCCTACTTTTGTGGAGTAGGGCCCTGAACCATCCGATGACATGCTTTCTACTTCCGTCCGTTAGTTTGCGGTATTATTTCCAATGAAAACTTATTATTATTATTATTATTATTTAGTGATATATTAATCCTTTAGAAACTTAATGCCATATCAGGCAGGTCATAAATTTCCTGCTTCAATTTGCTTTCTAAGACTCCTCTATAATCTTTGAAATTATTGCGGTGTAGTTCCACGAACACTCTGCATAGCTGCAGCAATAACTTACAATATTAACTTTTTTTTTAACTAGTGTTTAACGCCCGTTTTTATTACTGAGGCACCACAGGCGGTGAACACTGGTGATAAATGAGATGAAATGATAAATTGGGAAAGGATTTTTAAAGGAAGGAAACGTTCCAGGTCTAAGTTTAGGGCACCTCCCGGCATTTGCCATTTATGAGGACTGAGGAAAACCCGGAAAAAACCTCAATCAGGGAGAACGTTTCTGGTGGGATTCGAACCCAGACGTCCCGCTCACAGTCCGAGCCTTAACGACCTCGGCCACTCGTGGCGGTTTTTTGACATTTAAAAAATATGTATAGTGTATTTGTTTTCTTTAATATATAAATGAAAGTGCAAAAAAGT
Organism: Metallyticus violacea; assembly: GCA_030762175.1. Taxonomy (NCBI): domain Eukaryota; kingdom Metazoa; phylum Arthropoda; class Insecta; order Mantodea; family Metallyticidae; genus Metallyticus; species Metallyticus violacea. Next base: position 78,369,861 of record CM060831.1, on the reverse strand, counting down.
GTTATATCTTACATGAATGTGCTAGATTTTTTTATTTATTTATTTATGGACGCTCTTTAACATCTCAGGTCATCAGCGTCCCCATTCAACTCAGGGCGTGAAACGGCCGACAAATTTTGTTCAGAGGCCTCTCTTTCAGGCTTGAGGTTCTTTTTCGTGCCGTAAATGTACGACACGGGACCGACGGCTTTACTTCCCTTCCGAAGGAAGCCATACTTACGATTTTCACGCCCGAAAAAATCCATCGGTCCTGGCCGGGTTTGAACCCGCGTTCTTGGGTGTAGGAGGTAAGTATGGTAACCACTACACCACCAGGACCGACAACGTGTTAGATGATTTGACAACGTTTTACATGTTTGGAGGTTTATTTATGCTTTGTGGTGTACAAATAATTTAGCCATCAGTGAAAAGGATGTGAAATTCTGAGTAAAACTATTCTTGTCCAAAATTGTGCATTCTATGCCAATTAGGAATGTGGGACTCCCGACAGCGTTTATGTTGATCGGTTTCACAAGCCTCGGTCCTTCACAAATGTCGGTCTAACATTAAACTGGTTGATCAAGATCACCAGTGCGTCGTCCTCCAGGTCTAGGCATAAAACAAATAATTGAGATTACTTCACAGTTGACAAGTCCAGGTTCCATATGCCAAGCTTGTAAATTCCACACGTCAGCTGCGACCTACGAGAACATAAATTTTGTTCCCTTTCACAGCATTCATTCATTCACATTACCTGAAATAAACTATCCAGTTTTCGGACTTTCCAATTTTATACGCAACAGCCGCAAGGGGTATTACACAAGTGTGGTTATTGCTGCAAACGCCAACCTTTTCATGAGACATTTAATGTGGGCAGTCAGTAGTTTTATGTGGTTAACAGCACTGAATATTTGATGAGAAGAGGAATATTAAAAAGGGAAATGCAACGAAACAAACCTGTATAATAACAAACGATATTATTAGTAAAGTACTATGTGGGAAGTGCAAAATAACAGATTCATCGAAAAAGTTTTAAAAAATGAGCTAAGTGAGCGTTATGCACTTTGGATGCTATTTTTTTGGACGATCGTTATTTAAATAAAATTGTTTTCAATTTTTGTTTAATCAATAAAAATATCCCCAATATCGTTTTCTGTGGCAATATAGGGCGTTTTTGTTTGAGTTAGAAACTAAAATTAAGTTCGCTGCCAAGATTTTACATAACGCAAAAGACATTCTCCCGCTTTCAACTGTCATCTCGAGAAATAAAATAAGACGCAACTTAAAAAGTATGAACCATGCTGCTCCGGTAACATTCAGTATTTGTACAAATAAACAATATATTTATGCTTACTTCATAAGTGTGGTAAGTAATTAAAACAGCATAAGCTTCCTGTATGCTTTGCTAGTATTAAAACACGCTTCTTATGACGCTATAAATCGTGCGTAATTGTGACACTGGTTACCTAGCAACCAGCATTCCACCAAATCATCACCGCCTTCACAACACAATTTCAAACAACGAGCCTGTAAGAAAATGCTAAAATCGTAGCTCTAATAATTAAAACACAAGAATCACTTTATTAAACAAATGTTTTGGAACTGCAACAGCAATGTAAGTTATTAATCATCATAAATTTGCTTTCATTACCTGCAAGCATTGAAAAAACAATTAATTAATTAATCACATTAAAATTTCTTTAATTTCAAAACGTTAACCTTGAACCAATAGTAATCTCTATTACACTAACAGGAAACTTCCTTAACCTTACTACTTTTACATCCATGACAGCTACTTTGCTTGGTAAATATTAAAACTATAATAAGTTACATTAGCAAATATTATTCCTGAAACCACTGTTGATATCTACTGCATGAACATTTCCCCGTCCTATTGCGTGTGTGTTTTTATATGTACTATTAATTGATTCCTATATGTAAGATTCAGCAACGGATGCTGGCTTCCACGTTCCTGATCTCTTAACTTTAGTAATACTGGCCCCAGTGTTTGCAAACTCCGCTTAAACAATGCACTTGTAATTTGACCCATTTGGCAGCTCCAAAAACTTTTCAGAACTTTTAAATACCAACAGTTGACAACTACACCTACCACCTCTACAGTTTTACACGTAAAGCAATATCTTTCTCAAACAGCGCCACACAATTCACAGGTACAACAATAAATATACGTGGCTTTTAATTATTTGTGTCTCGAATATGAACCATCAAAATACGGCCTTCAACCTCAACATATAAATAATGTAGTTCATAGCGTCCTCAAGTCCCAAAAACTCCAAAGGCCTATCGTCAGGTCCTTCTATCACAAATCGATCAATTTCGGATCTAGAAAGCATATTTGAGTTTTTTTCGCCTTATATCCCACTGAACACTTCTTCAAGAAATCAAAAACCTTACCAAAAGATGAAACATCGATATTTTGTCCCACTTTCACCATACAGTTAACTTTCGAATGCACACACCAGAGAGTCGAAGGGATATAAAAGTCTTAGACTGGAATAAATAAACAAAAGAATATATATTTTAAATTACTTACCAAAGTAATACCCAATAAACATTATATTATATATTTACCAGCTGTGAAAAATGTACCAACAAGATTTTTTCATTAGTTGAACTAACATGTTTCTCTTTTCTTCATGTGCAGAATTTGTCATATTCATTTTCGTATACACTTTCCGATTTTTAAGGAATTAAAACCCACAACTACCTCAGCTTCCTTTATAATTTCTTCTGGAACGATATCCATATTTAAATATCAAATATTGCGGAATTAATATTCATTTCCATTTGAGTTCTTGAAAGCAAAAACAAAATAACATCGTCATAGAAACGAGTACTAGGAAAGAATGCAATATAACACGTCATATTTACGTCATAACATCATATTTTGTAAATTTTAATACTTTTTAAAAACATTTCAGAACTAAAATTGCATAAAACTTTGAATTCAAAACTGTATACTCTTAATTTCGAAAATTAGCGCGCTCACTTCCGCTCACGAGTTACACATTCACTCGTGTCACTGTTACCCGGACAACACACTACTTATATAAATAAATAGTTGTTTCTATAGCAACCAGACAACTCCTATGGTTGAAAACGAGGCTTGAAAACATCTATTATAAGAAAGGGAAAAAATTAGGAGCGTGTAATAGGATATTGCGATGCTCATATTTTTAAATGTATTGTAGCACTTAATACATATGTATTGCACTATGTATATTATATTTAAAGCATATATTAATCATAGCATATATTAACTGAAACTATGGAATGCATAATTCATAAGTCACATAGTAGTTTATAAAATGAATATTTAATGCTCAGAACAATGATTGATCTGAACGTCGGTTACGGCGTTAATATTGCCCAATTCCATTTCGCTTGTTTTTGAGGTTGGTTAGTTCAAAACAGAGAATACAAACCGTACACCTTTACGTACCCCAACAAACGGCCGTGTGTTGTACGATCAGCATACTGATATGTAAACAGTAACAACTGAAAGTGTAAAAACTATGTTTAAGAACATCTATGGTTCTGTTCCAAACTGTTAATATATTCATTCCTCTTTTTGAGCATTATTGGAATGTGGAAGGTAGCCAGATATGCTACAAATAAACACGAGGGTTGTTCCACAAACAACGATAATCTCTTTTTTTTACAACATACATTCACTTCTCAAAATTTTGATTAATTTTCTCAAAGTAGTCCTCGTTGGATACAATTCTTTTGTCAACCTTCAAAGACATGCTGGGAGCATTTCTGGCAGGTTTTCTTCAATATGGGGAACAGGAAAAAGTAGCACGTGACCAAATCTAGACTACAGGAAGGAAAAGATACACACTTCACAATGATTTTTGTGAGATATTAGCAATAGCATTTGTGATGTGCGGCCGTGCATCCAGCTTGTGACCTATTTCCAGAACATCTCTGTAGTATTGTCCAGTTGTGTGCACAGATATCACATGTGGTTTCTTGAAGATGACCATAACTTTCTTAGCAGAAACAATCACTGTCTATTCTTGGTGCTGGTGACCACACAGAGCTTTGTTGTTTGCTCTTAGGAAGGATATGACGTAGCCTGGTTTCATCAGCAGTCTTACAATACAGCGTGCACAAACACCTCTCATATGCAACTTTTCAGTTGCCAAGTGAATTTTCAGAATTTCTGAAAGTTCTCTTAATGTTATTCCACGCCTCTCTCCCACAATGGCAGCGGCGCTGTTAATGTTTTCTTCCGTTAGAGCAAAAACTGGAAAACCCCAGGTCCCACCTTGTTTTGAAATTGATTGCCTTCCCTCTTTAAACATTTTAAATCATCTTGGAGCTTTACCAAAGGGAAGAACAAACACTTCATAGGCCTCAGTTGAAGATTTGTTGAAATGAAAGTAGAATTTCAATGCAGTATATTGGTCTTCAAGTGTCGCCTCCTTTTTACTGTATGTAGAACTGAACATGTCTCAATTTATACACATCTTCCAGGCGAGAACCGGAAGTGACAACAATGAAACGCATTAAGATGACTAAATGTTGTGAATTAAATTTTAAGAGCGAGAAATTATTCCTGTAAAAATTCAGAGGGTGCCAAAAAATGTGTACACACTTCAAGCAAAGAAAAAACTGTGTTAACGTGACAAAACTGAATTTACACAAACAGAAAATGATGAGCACTAATCATCTTAGACTTTAACAGTTACAAAAGTTGCTCAAAACGCCCACCATCGGCGTCGATACACTTCTGAGTACGTTGAACTACTGATTGAGCAGCGTTTGCGAAAGTGTCCTCAGGGATAGCAGCACATGCCGTTTCAATTTCTTCCCGAAGTGCTGCCAGTGTAGCTGGTTTTCTACGGTATACGACATCCTTAAGAGTTCCCCATAGGTAGAAGTCCAACGGCGGTTCTGTTCTGTACACACGTCTCCATTGCCTTTGAACTTCAACAACATTCGCGGTTTTCCAATACCACTCCAGAATTGCTTTCAGCTGTGCAAACGATAATCTTGGCTCTATTTTGTTGTAGCAACGCTAGCATAACGTAATATGAGTTACATCTGTTTACAGAACATCATATGATAATCTTGGTTTCATTTGTTCATTGTTGATTTACCTGCCACGTAGCAACGCTATCATAATGTATGTGAGTCACGTCTGTTTACAGAACATCATACTACACATTGCTGTTGTTTTTCGGTCCAATTTTGAAATTTATTAAATAGATATCTATTGTGAAAGTGTGTATACATTTTTGGCATCGACGGTATATGATCATTCTTTACTGATCAGCCTTCTTATTGGTCACCAAAGCTTGTTTGTACCACTAATATCTTACAAATGCGTTAAATATTATATTCTTTTGCCAAAATAGAAAACAAAACAAAATTATAAGTGCATTGACGAGTTTTATCAAATAAATAAATCAGTTTTATAACAATGTTAACATACTGTGCTAAGGTATTAAGACGTACTTCTTCATTAGCGGCATTATTTTGTAGTTGTGACAAGTTGCCTGGACTTTTTTTTTCAACAGTGTAGCTGACAGACTCTGGTGTCATTTGTAATATCTAACCAATTAAATTTCAGCATCTTCAGTATTTAAGGCGTTAAGAGGTCAAAAAATAATGTTTGACAATTTGAAACTTATGGAATGCAAATATCTACCAAAAAGCATTTTATTGTTTGTTTATTTATTTTTATATTTTAATACAAGTTTAAAGTTCTTATAAGTTTGCGGTCTAGAAAAGTAATTTGTCGTTGTTCACCTTTTAAACACATGTGGCTTTTAATGACGTCAAATGATACAAATGATATTTAATGTTTTACAGAATGAGACGAACACCAAAAATTGTAATTCAAAGAATTTTCTTTAACTTTCGATCGCATATTTTTAATACATACCACATTACAAAATGTGTTATTCTTTTAATGATAATTTGTCATCCTTTGAGGGAAACAGTTAAGTTAATGGCCAGTTTATCTTAAATTTGTGTAGATACCAGGCAGACCCTTGCAGAAATAAAAATATCAAACTTTCTTAAATTTTAAATTTCAGAAACTATTTCAAATAGCTTCTGTGCTTTAAATAAACATTTAGCAATATAATAAATACAGATATCAAAAGAAAAGCATTGTTATTCAATAAACTGTTAACGGAAAATATTAAATAATGTATGGAATTGTACTATAGAACTGGTTTACACGCAAATGTTTCACATATTTAAATGTTTTAATCACACAGCCAATTCTTCCAGCCAAAGAAATTAGTTATTAATTGTCCGCGAAGGAATTTATTGCAGAAGAGTAGCTCTTATCAAAACAGAAACCATTTTGTTTATGAACACCATTTTGAGGAAAGGTACCTTATGTATATAAATCGAAATTCTTTGTTTTAAACTCCACAACAACACTGTTTGTTATAAAAATTTGAGAAATAACTTATATAGACTTCAGCGTTTGAGATACTAAAAGTTAAAAAACAAAGAGAAACGAGATAAAACATTTAAACTTTTAGAAATTCGGAATTTCAAAATCCTGCTGTAATAAAACAGAATGATTTTTAATGTTTAAACTTTTTACTCCTAATTCTTCTCGTCCAATTGTTGAACATGTGTTTATTTTGTGCTTTTGATGCACCCATCTGTACCAAATACCGGTATTTTGTTCCTGCTCCCTGCGTCCTTTCCTTACGCTAACGACGCCGAATATATTGGAAGTCCTATGACGTCACAACATTACGCTCGACCTGTAAGGCGTGTGCTTCTTGCTTCAGACAGAAGAAGTAGCGGTCGCTTTTTGATACTTCTACATATTAGAGTTTTTTTTTTTTTTTTAACTTTTATAGTGTTTAACGCTCGTTTTTACTACTGAGGCACAACCCAATGGACACTGATGATACATGAAATGAAATGATATATTGGGAAAGGAAGGAAATGTTCCAGGCCTGAGATTAGGGCACCTAGCCAGCAATTGCCATTAGGAAAACCTGAGAGGGGGGGGGACCTCTGTCAGGGAGGACGGATGTATATTAAAAAAAAAATCATTCAATCTTTAGCTTTAATGTTTGAATGTATAGAATGTTTGTGTGTTTGTCTTATAAAATTATTTCATTAATGTGCTTAACTTTTAAAGTTTCATTTGTTAAATTGCAGGTAAGCACTGGTTAAGAGTAATATTGAAAGTTAAATTGGACAAGTACTAGGCAATTTAAATGCTTGAGTATATTTTTTATATAAACTATCCTTAATGGATTTGTACTTTTTCAGGTTTTTTGGTTATTTTATGTAAATATTAAATCACAGATCACAATTGTTTTTTTCTGTTATTAAAAGCATCATTGGTGAGTTAATGTGAATCATTTTATAATAAACATACATGTCAAAGAATTATCCTCCCATATTTGGAAATTACTTTCCCCCACCATAACCTGGTCGCTTTCTAAATTAAATGCTCGCGCAGGGGTCAACGGGAGGATACAATAAATAATAATTCTTGAAGGAAGTCTAAAATCGCGTAACAGTTTTGGAGAGTTCCCTCTGAGCATATGTGTGCGTAGGTATCTATTTTAAGACAATGTGCTCTATTTTATATTCGTGTCACATTATAAAGACAAGAAATGCATTATATTTTTATGATCAATTGACTCCAAATAATTGTACACTTTACACTTTTATTTACATTCAGGATGACATGAACATGTTTTCATTAGAGTTAAAAGCTCATGCAATTTGTTCAACATCAAATGTTGGCTTTTGTCATACAAAACGTGTATTAGGCTTGGGATCAGAGTCAAGAAGGAAAAATTGTGGGTCACGGCATGGACTCCAATTAAGGGTCTTCGGCTTACTGTTCCTATGCTCTTACCAACTAAGCTACCATGTCCTGTTTGACTACAACCCCCATCTGAGTCCGACATCTACCGTTATTTAATTACAGAGATTTTACCCCTGAAGGGTGACTAAAAACCAAATACTTGTCCCCCCCCCCCGGCTTAATAGTAAACGCACTATTTAGGTTAATATATATGAAATTGAATTTTATTACAGAAGCCACGTGTTAGGCTAAACACGAAGTTAGTTGAACGCTAAAAAAGTGCTAACTTGATATAATAAATTTAGCGAATCGTTACTTATTCTTGCCTTTTACTGCCCTACAGGGGCTTTCGCCTACCGCTACGACCGCTGCGTCCTCTACCTCCATCATATGATTTCATTGGTAGAGAGCAATATTGCAGGAAGGCACGTGATTAGCACACCATACCCCGCTGATCGCTATATTGCGACTTACTAGATCGAATATCGTCACCTCGCTATCAGGCATCTTCCCAATTGTCCTCACGAGGCTGAGTGGACCCCGTTCCAGATCTCCCTAACTTAGAAAAATTCCCAAGTAGGTATCAGGAATCGAACCCGGGCCTTCCAGCCAGAAGTCAGCAACGCTAACTATTAGACCAGAGAGGGAGAATTGTTACCTTGTTTGAAAAATAAAACTGTCATATATCAATGTTAATTTTTTATATTTTATATTTAAAGAAAATGTAACACAGTACAGCGTACATTTAGCAGTAAAATAATTTGCCTTTTTTGTAAATCTCCGTCTTATTATCTCTTCGGTCTTTGGTGGAAGTGAAAGTATTTATTTTAGGATAAACATTATGGGAGAAATTAAAACATAATTTCGTTGGAACTAAAGATGTAGTCTCCTATGATGATAAAACGTTTTTCCAAATGTATATCCGCTTTCAATTGTTTAGGGTAATATCGTTAGAAACATTCCACCAGAATTTGTTAAACCATTAGAGTATTTAACTACTGGTAGCCTTATGCTGCATGGAGAATCATCACAAAATGTGTTAATGCAAATATTGCAAGACATCCTGATCTATTTTTTCCTCCTTTTTTTTTTTTTTTCCTTGATTTCTTGGGCGAATGCTGGGGTTCGTGTTTCTTTTCTATAACATTTCAGCTATCCCATATCATAGTCACAGCGCCATGTGAAGAGAGTTGTTGCTGTGCGGTGTGGCTGTGGATTTTGTTCCTGTCCTGGCAGCTGGCGTGTTCTATTTAGGGAAAACCCTTGGGACGCCCTGAGTACTGTCGCGGCTCTCGGCTGGGGTTTTCTATCTAAGATAATGTTAAGAGACCCGTTCTAAGTCTGTGTATTGCCGCCCTGTGTATACCTCCTCCCGACATAGGTACAAAAGGCGCCATCACAGATCTTAGGTGCCGTATTATCCTACCCTGTTTTAGCTATGCACATTCCTAGTGCAAATGTTCGACAACGGCGATTGTGTAAATATTAGCAATGTCACCTCCTAAGCATTTTTTTAGTGGCGTTTAACTGCGGTGGACATTGATTTGTTTTTATTGATTTATTTATGGACGCTCTTTAACATCTCAGGTCATCAGCGTCCCATTCAACTCAGGGCGTGAAACGGCCGACAAATTTTGCTCAGAGGCCTCTTCTTTCAGGCTTGAGGTTCTTTTTCGTGCCGTAAATGTACGACATGGGACCCACGGCTTTACTTCCCTTCCGAAGGAAGCCCGAAAAAATCCATCGGTCCTGGCCGGGTTCGAACCCGCAATCTTGGGTTTAGGAGGCAAGTATGCTAACCACTACACCACCAGGACCGACGGTGGACATATGAGATGAAATTATATATTGGGAAAGGATTTTTTAAAGGAAGGTAGGAAGCGCTCCAGGCCTAAGTTTAGGGTACCTCCCCGGCATTTCCCATCTATAAGGACTGAGGTAAACCTGGCAAAAACCCCAGTCAGGGAGGACAGTACTGATGGGATTAGAACTCTGGACCTCCCGCTCACGAGTTCGCGCCTTAACGACCTCGACCACCCTTGGCGGTATCTCCTAGGCGATCTTATAAACTTCAATAATTGAACGGCTAGATTTTGCTTCCCTTCCACTAAATATACTTTATAGAAGTCACCGTCGCGCCGCAGGTGTTTGAGAATGAAAGGCATAATTGAGCGGGCTATTAAATTACCAAATAATAAGTTTCCTGGTATCTAATTGAATTACCTCTATTGCTAAAAACATTAGAGTCAGTAAAATTCTCACGCATAATATCAAATGTGTTATCTTGAAAATATTTTCCTCTACTTGAAGTATTTCACTTCAGAATACTCCCTATAGATGAAAGGGGAGATGTGGTGCAACTTCTGAGGACCCTTAGTATCGTGCTGCTTGAGACATTAGAAGACGCCGGATCGGATATTCGAGCCCCTCCCTTCCGGAGGGTTGGACTCTGCGATTCGGGGGTAGTTGAGCATGCTGCTTCGTAGAGAAGGTCTACTATGTCGTAGAGCTATCAAAAGAGCTCGAGTTACCTGCAGATTTGAGGAAGTTGATGCTAGATTAGGCCGCCCTACCAGTGTAACTGAGATATGAACTAGATGACCTGCCGGAGGTAAGCAGCGTAACTGCTTCTATCCATGCAGGAATTAGGGTGATTGATTGCGGCAATTTCGCAACTATTCTCATATAGGAATAAAAGTCTAAGTTGCCGGCCTATGGAAAGCCTGCGGGGAGGGGCTATACCCGAGGCCTGAGCAGGGATGTCATGCTACTCCAGAGTACTAATAAATATAGTTAATTGTGTACAGCAGCAATGTCAAGCTTTTCCACTCATGCTGCATTTAGTGCCAAGCAGTGGCGGCTTGTGCACATTTTAGTTGGTGGATCACAACTTATATAAATAACTTTGCACAGTATCCAGGAACATGAACATATCAAGCACACTGATTTGCAAAAATATACTCAGGAAAAATAAAAACAATTTTCTCGAAAATAGAGTCCGATAATCAATTTTTATTTGACGTAAAATATTCACTACACGTTTACTAAAACAAATCATTCACTTTCACATGCATTTCAGATATTTGTTAATAGTTGCGCTGAAAAAATGACAAGAACAAATATAAATACAGGATGCAACAGTGTGTTTAAATAACTGTTCGCTACGTCCTTTGTTTGTTTGGCTTGGCAGTGAATTAAGATGTTCAATAAATCGGTGAGAGGCCTAAGTGTCAAAATAAACATCCCCTTACTAATCATTCAGGTTCACTCTTACTTATGATAATGCTGTTTGTTTTTTAAAACGCAATGTTAATTAAGGACACGTTAGTTGAGTTGCCTTTATAGTGGAAGGTCTCTTATACTTTAGACCCTCAGAAATTATTGGCGCAAAGGAGCAAATAGCTGATGGTAAGTACTCGTAATAACAAATCGCTTAGGGAAACCTCTCTTATTATTGTAGAAAGTACACAGATTCTGCGTGCCCCTCCTGAAGCTTTTCTGTGACACCCTTCACTTTCTATTGCCTTCCAGCTTAATAACAACTTCTTTTAAACCAAAGCATTGTTCCCTGCTAAGCCTGGACACAAGGAGAATTTACCCTAGCCCGTTCTCTTCACACATACACACACCAAGTGGTTTACATTCGCAAAAAGCCGTTTAAACCGTGCACATCTTTTGTATACCACAATGCAAATGCTGAAACATTCAAGGTTTTCGTTTATGATGTTCTTTAATCTTGTTTGAGTTGACGATTTATGCAGAAATTATTTAAAGGAATTTATGGTTCAAAATTAAAGTGAGGGCACGTGCCCTTGTACCCTTTAGCACAAGCCGCCTCTGATACCAAGGAATCTGAGTTAGAATATTCATTAAAATGCTGTAACAGACCAAAATGTGTAAAATGTGCCTTATTTCAAGTTACAAATAAAGACACCCACGTGTAAAAGCTTTAGAAAAATATGTCTTAGAAAATGTATACAATGATACACGAGCTATCCGATACTGTGTATGAAGATACAATCATGGGGTGTTTACAGCGGTTGCAAACTGACAGGGGTGGTCGAATAACTAAAACAGAAGATCTGCGATTCTATTCCCGCAGAACCATCTTTCCTTAATGAGGTTTTCCTCAGCCTTCATAGTTTCTAACGTCTAGTGTATCTCAGTAGAGAAGCCCGGCGTTAATATGTACTGTTAGAAAAAAAAAATCATCGGTTGTAGAGCGGCAAAACCAAATCAAACACCATTTTAAAATAATAACCAAGATTTTAAACACCCATTATTATGCCGACAATCAAATTACTCGCACTTAATGAAAATGTGTTGCAAGTTTGTCGTTTATAAAACAATGAAAATATACAATTAAGCATTTCAGCTAAAAAAAAAAAAAAAATAGAGTACATTTAATTTTGGAAAGCATTGCGATTTCTAATAGCATTGGAGTTTCATCGAGAAATATTGGAAATGAGGCAGGAGGAATCGGAGAATCCGGAGAAAATCTGCACGCATGCCACAGGGCGTGTATTTAGCTAATCTGCCACGATGCAGAAAACGTTGAAAAACATATCAAGTAGATAAATGTAAAATTTCGGATAGGAATGAAGTTGGTAGCGACTCTTTAGTACATCGATCTATAGAAGGCTTATTGTGCCATCGCATGTTAAGAATTAATGAACGAACCTTAAGGCTCCACAATCCCCAGTCACCGATAATCCTGACACCCTTATTGTTTTGGGAGGTTCAGATCAACAGTTCTCGCTCATTCTCTGGTTCAGAAAAGTCATTAGGGAAGGCCTAATCTACAAGTACAGCTTTAGGATTGTCCACTTGAACGGACAAATACACAAAATGCACTATAATTGCTACTTTTGAAAGACGAGATTCGAACTGGAGTCCGTAGTTATAACAATTCAGCGATAGAAACAAATCTACGCAAGACAGAAGTAAGAAAAAATGTATGTAAATGTAAAGTTTATTATTTTATGACCGTGTAAGTAAATATTAAACAGCACTAAATTATATTTCCAGTGAGATATTGTTTTCTTGCTCTTAAAAGGTAAAGTGTAAACAAGAGCTTAACCAAGTTCTTACCACAGAATGGTTCCTCGGTTCTAGTGACGAGATAAAGAGCACCCTGTGCTGTTCCTCGGCGTCCCATCACTCCGCACGACGCTGTGTCATCCACGCAGGACCGGAAACAGTGGCCATGCAGGAAGTCTCGACGAAAGTCCTTTAGACCTGGGCAGGAGAATCCCACAAACTGGCACTCGTTAGATCGTAGCAACTCCAGAAATATTTCCCAAACTCTCTTGTGACTGCACACGTTCTTCGAGTTAGCGTTGTTATCTGCAACATCGTATTAATGTGTTATCATTTTAAGTATTCAGAATCTTCCTTGTTGATATTTTACTGCAGTATATTTTATGCAGTCTAGTGATATGATGTGTCTAATCTAAATTTAGTAATAAATACGAGTAGTTTATAATGTGGGTTACTTTTAATACTGAACTCGAGTAACTCTTTATTACAGTAAATTATTATTATTATTATTATTATTATTATTATTATTATTACACAACAACATTGTTCGCTACTGTCATTATTCGAAAGTTGCTTTGCATTCCATAACTTTCCAGTATATCTATTAAAATGTTTGTACTTGGTTGTACGGAGTTTGTCTACAGATCTGCTCTCCAAATGAGTACATGGGAGTTTTTGTTGTAGAAATCTAACCTATTTTTGTTAAAGACAATTGGAGCTTAGTGCAGATACTATCTGTCTAGTGCTGCAGGCTCAAAAAGACAATAATTTTACTTTCGCTGATATAAAGAGAGTTATCCACTTACCCAGGGATCTAACATAATGTGAGGTTATGTTATGATAATTTATTTGTACAAGTTATCTAGAAAACACTAATGTATACTAATTGCTAATCCAACCCAAATGTATAAAAGCAAACAATACTATATATATATTAATAGTGTTTAACGCCCGTTTTTACTACTGAGACACCACAGGCTGTGGACACTGATGATACATGAAATGATATATTGGAAAAGGATTTTTAAAGTAAAGAAACGTTCCAGGCCTAAGTTTAGGGTATCTCCCCGACATTGCCATTTATGAGGGTTGAGGAAAACCTGGGGGAAAAAAATCACTTAGGGAGAACGGTCCTGGCGGGATTCGAACCCAGGCCTCCTTCTCACGTGTCCGCGCGCGGTTTTAGATATGTAGAGGTACCTTGAATGTGATTTTGGTTGTCCGGAGACCTAATAAATATAACTTTAAAAGCAGAATAAAGCATAACCTCAAAAAATACAAGCACAATTCTAAAAATAACTGCCTATTTAATTTATAATTCAACACATTCTTTAAATTTAGTGCAACAAAGAATAAAAATGATTCTTTCACTAATGTGACATGTTTTCTATCAATAAACTGTAACAAAATGTTTAATTTCGAGCAATCAGAGTCATATATCGCCACGAATCCCAGATCAAGAATCTATTAATCGCAACAAAATGCGAAATTCTGCTTTCACATCTTCATCTAAGAATTCCCATGCATTTCTTCCCAGCTCTTACGTTCAATTTAGATAATGGCGTTTTTATTAATTGTTCATTTAATTAACGTGTACCCAACGAAATAATTTAAATGTTGTATTTTGAAACATAAATAATATATTTAATATTATTGTTGGTTATGTTGGTACTGGACTGTAAACAACAGGTGGGAAGTGTACAGCAATGGTAGTAATGTGTACACTGTACTAGGTAGTTCGTGCATTGTGTAAGTTTAGCCTACTATTGCTGCCGACGGGTGCACAAAAAGGCCATGCACTGGTTTACCTACCCGGCGGTGACTCGCAGCGATGTTAAGTGCTTAAGAATTCCGATACCTGCTAATGACTATTGAAGGATAGTGAAAGTTGGAAATGTTCTGTGTGTATGGCAAATAAATTGATGCTCTTATTGAAATTCCAACTCATTTATTGTTACGTGTACGGAGGGGTTTTTTATTCCACTCCTCCTGGCAGGCCTTCCTGAACAATCCACAGTTTGCGGTCTTCTGCTTTCAAGGATTTATTTTTCATTAACCCAAATGCAAGGAAATCCAGGGCTGTCGCGGTAAGAGATACCTATAGCGTATTCCCTCTTTCCATATCCTCTAAAAGACGGCAGTTTGAAACACCCATGACTAGAAGCCCTATCTCAATATTTTAGGTTCAAATTCTGTTCATAATGGTGTTCACAGTTGTAATTAATTGGCTCTCTGTATTCCTTGAATAGAACCAGAGACAGGGGTTTGAACTTTCCGTGTTATCTTAGGGGTCGCTTGGTGGCTGGTCGTGGATTTGCCTGTTTCTTGTCCTCTGGTATTAAGCCATATTATGTATTTTAACTTTACCTTATTTTTAAGCATACATAAGATACCCTTCTTGTAGATGGGGAAATCACGCCTCTTATATCATTAATAGTCTCGGAATTGTAGTATCCTGCATCAGAAAGTACAATAATATACACTTTTCAAGATAGTTATATTTTTCAGCGGCAGTTAGGAGAGTACGCTACTATACACCGCTCGCACTGCCAAACTTAATTCGTTTCCGTAGCTTTAAGTGTGGCGCTACTGTGAACTTCTACCAGTAAGCTTGATCCCAAACAACCCTTCGTAAATTTATTAAAGTGCACATACTGACAATAAGGCTAACTAAAGATAAAGCAAGAGGAATAGAGCGAAAAAGAGATAATGAAATAATAATAAAGTTTTATCACACTTTTTTGGATTTACTTATAGAAATATGAAAACACTGTTCAGTTCAGTTATTGAAACATGAAGAAAAGTGCTTGATTACAAAACGAATACGAACATGTTTATTGATTTTCGGCATTAATTAGAAGTCAAGGCTACAGTAATGCAGCAGATTGTGAAAACGGGAGGATCGTGGCGTTACAGAGCGAAGAAAAACGTTCTACCGTTTCGGGACTAACCCAGGATTGTCCGGTTTGAAATCAGGCGTCTTACTTGAGGCATTACAGCGAAAATATCTCCTATTTAAGTTATTTCATAAAGCATTTTCTTTGGTGCAATGATAAGAAAGAAAGTGTTATGTAGGAATATAAATTGATTTTTAAAAATTAACTTAACTTCCGGTGTCTTTTGCTAAATTTGTTAAGACGATAGCTTTTGCAGCTGGTCGCCAGGCAACCTTATCAAATGAGCCACCGAAGTGGCAGGGTGCTTACTGATTTAAGTCATTTTTAAATGCAAATTTCAAGATTTTATTATTATTTCTTGTTTATTTATGGAATATTTTTAACATCTCAGTACCCCATCAATTCAGGGCGTGAAAGGGCCGATAAATTTTGCACAGAGGCCTCTTCTTTTACGTACCGTAAATCTGCTACACGGGACCGGTGGCTTTACTTCCCTTCCGAAGGGAGCCATACTTAAAATGTTTATGCTCGAAATAATCCATCAACCTTGGTCGGAATTGAACCCGCGATCTTAGGTCTATGAGGCAATTGAAGGTTGTAAAAGCGCTCGAAGTGCATAAAATAAAATTACAATAGGTTACCTTAAAACTTCGTATGAATTTAAAGATGAGCATTATTAGAATATAAAAGATTAAACAAGTCTATATAATGCTTGTTGCATGCTTCAGCTTTTTGTGCCACAAATGTTAATTATAGTTCAAAACTTAGTCCACCTATAATGGAAACGAACGTTGAGTGTGTTCTATTGAGCAAAATGCAACTACCTTTCCGTAAGCCATTAAGTGTATGTAGTCATTAAGTGTATGTAGTCAAACTGCCATTTGTTCAAGTAGCTTAAAGGAAGCCACTTGAAGCACGTGACATTGACAATACAAATTGAAATAGCTCTTAAACCAACTAGAGAGACATCTTCAAGGTTCAAGTAGAGATCTACAACCTTTTAATGATTTGAAGGACACTTGAACAAAATCTACACATATGAATCATTTGCTTACAAGAAAACGAGAACCGAACATCCAAATGATTTGCATCTGTTTATGAATAAAGTTGACTTAAATCGATAGAAAGTACTGCTAAAACAGTCTATGGGACGAAAATGAAATTTAATATAAAAGCAGAATTAACAGGAAATATCACAACTTAATATTGAAAGGTGATTAAGAGCAGATAGAGCTTTTGAAATGACGTTCAACTGCCCCTATCGCTAAAGGAACTAATTGCAAGAATAATGACCAAACATGGCTTCTATAAGAATGGTGTATTGACTTCCGATTTCATCGTTCACAGTAAACTATTGAACTGCAAAAAATAAATCTCCCAAATTGTATGTGTTTTCATTAACA
Source organism: Metallyticus violacea (assembly GCA_030762175.1). NCBI lineage: Eukaryota > Metazoa > Arthropoda > Insecta > Mantodea > Metallyticidae > Metallyticus > Metallyticus violacea. The sequence goes on along the minus strand of CM060831.1, from coordinate 78,352,714 downwards.
AATTACATAATAAAATAAGCGAATGATCCATAAATACAGTGAGAGCAATTTAAAAGTCCCGGTACATAATCAGCCAGTCGGCGGTTGCCGCCGGCATTTTTTTTCGTGGACTCGCGGTGCTCAAGCGCTTCACTGTTTTAAAACGTGGATAAAATTTTCAGTAATAGAAATAGGTACCCACCAGCAGGTGTTTACAAAGTTGCCCATTTTACATCAGTTCAGCTTTTCTTAGGACATACATCATCCCCATCACTTATAGACCTAGCTTCATTTCGAATGTTTGTTTTAAGTTCCTCCATTGTGTGAAAGTTAATTGAATAATTTCTATTTTTCTACGTCTACAAAAAATAAAAACCACAAACCGTAAGATCTGGGAAGCGAGGACAAGACGTACCAAGACAATAATTCGGGAACCAAATATACCGTGCAATTCCGTCATGGGTTGTTGAGCTGTCTTCGATTATGTTTCCAGTCAATTTCAGAGCCTGTTTCGTTTAATACTAACTTTAATTCATTTCGTTTTGGGATCGGGCTGTCAGGAAGGTTATGTCTAAATGTCTATCTCATTCTGCCACAAGAATTTCAGTACCTGCACAATGCATTAGCCCAACTCTGTCGAAATCCCGCTCGCAACTGATTGGGAGAGAGAATGGCGCTGCGTGGAGAATCTCGGCGATTAGAGAGGGAAGTAGATCCGCTGGATGGCCAAGAATTTTAAATTTTTCTCACTTTGTTTCTTCTACATGTGTATGTATATAATTCAATACATGTGTATATAACTAAAATAAATAATAACTATAGAAGCAGAGATAAATAAAACACTGAAACAGATATACAAATGCCGCATTATTTGAACGAGTATTCTTCTTCAGAGGCAGAAGATAAATGAAGATGGTAGAAGTAAAAGTTGAATAACGAAGGTAACGTAATGTTCGGAAATATTCTAAATAAACCACCAGTGGAAAAGGGGGGGGGGAAGCAAAGTATGTACCACTACTATACTAAATACATGAAAAAACAAAAGAATATTAACATGTAAAATTTAAATCTGATGATATACTATCCGCTTTAGGCAAAGCGAAAAGCAATAGATGTTAAACAAAGAAAATGTTTTGCAAGGTTTACAGAATAACATACAGAACGCTCTTAGAAGCATAGGAAGCAAATGAAGTATCCTGTATTGGAAATGATAGGCACGGAGTCATTAGTGACAAGTTTTGCGTTTAAGGCGTTTGCACGGATAGCGGCTGCAACCAGTTAGGGAAATAGAGTGTGATTAAATATGCATAGGGGTCGAACATTAATTTAGAAAAATCACTAAAGGACGAATGCATTAATAAAGTGTAGTGACATTCTCTAAAAATACATTTTATGATTTCAAAGTAATCACTTACATCCCTAGAACTGGAATTTGAAGAAACATATTTCTTCTAAGTGGAGGATAACGAAATTGTCCGTGCTATTAAAGATGAAAAACGGGCTACTTTTAAAAGGAATCATCGCAGTTGCTGGATGTGCATCTGCATAAAGAAATAATTCTTAACGTGTTATTTATTTCACATCGCACAGAAAAATTCAAAGGATCTCTGTAACCTTCTTGAAAGCATTTACTAACAGCTTTAATTTCTCAGCAACACTAAATGCGTAAGTTAATTTCCAGCAGTGGAAAGTACAGCAACGCTAATTTCAGTGACTTTCTCAACCAACGAAATCTGTTCGTTCTGTTATAAGGCGCGTTATGTATAAATTATATCAATTTCATCTTTTACACATCAGAAAGTTGGCAACAAAAACTGAAGATTGTAGAAGTTAATGATTCACGAATAGGGATAAAATTGATGCCTCTAAAATGAAATTCAGAAACCATTTCATTTATGTGACGGGGTCACAAAATCGAACAATAAAACGAAACAACGTTTGGAATTTTGAGCAATCACAGTAAAATTATCGTTAAGTTTTACCAAATTCCATTTCCCGCGAAAAGTGCTTTTGTCTTCTAGTCAGTGTAGCCAACACTAAATCCTACTTAATTCCTGAGCACGCATCCATCATTGACCACTTTTGCTAGCAGGTGGTGGGAAGGTATTGATAGCAAAAAAGTATCAATTAACCTAAACTCCTATTTGGCTCTTCTCTAAACGTATTACTGGCAGTCTACATTCGTCTGTTGCCAGATGGCTTGAAAAGGTTAAGTATTCATCATACAAATATATAATTATTACAACTTTATAAGCCAAGTAAGGGGAATTATATTTAAATTATTTTATTCATGGTTCTGAGATTTCCAGATAAATTCACAAACGTATCGGCAATATCAGACCCTCTTGTGACATTACTTGTAATAATATATGAACGACATTCCAACTGAAGGATTTAATTTTGCTACTTAGATAAATAAACATACTGGGAAAATGTGTATAATACAAAAAGTGATGTATTAAAATGGGCTTATTTCATTAAAGTCAAAACTGTTTCACTATAATATTTGAGAAGCACGATATTTATGCACAAAATGTATGTACAAACAATAAAAAATTTAAAATGGACAGATGCGCGAAGCACCTATAAACGCCAGATAAAAAGAAAGAAAATAACTATAGTTGCACTAAGCTAGTATATGAAAAATTAAGCGCCGTTTCAGCGTTCTTGAAATATGACCTCTAAACAACTGTGATTGAATTTAAAGCGTTTTTATCACACAATATATAAATCTAATTTAAGTTTGGGTTAAGTTACAGTATATAACCTGCTATTTATATTCCCCGTGAACTCTATTGCCTATTTTGAATGAAATAGGAGTCAGTATTGCAAAATTGTGGCAGCAAATTTTAGAGTATGTTTTCACATAATATATTACAAATACATTTAATATGATTGCTGCTTAATATTTTGTTTTTAGGTTATCAAGAACCAATCAGATCTTGATGTTTATTAAATACTATATCGAATGTCCATTTCGTTGTAAGTACAAACATGACTCCTTTGTAGTACTGTTAATAACAGTAGGGAAGGTGATTAAAGGAATATATGAAGATGGGAAAAAAAGTACTTGCATCTTTGTCCCATGATGATATAGTTGCCATATCTAGGGGAAGGTATTACTGTTCTACATCTAATATATTGCATGTAGATAACGAATTTGAAACTGTCAAACAGAGGGGATTAAAATTGAGATGACACGTGACAGGACCGCTAGGGAATATTATGCTTAGGAAGCCTTTGGCAATGGCACTAGACATATCGAACGGTGGCCCGTTGGAGGTCACACTTTCTACAAGGATGTGATAGTGTGTAAGATCAGATACAGGTCGTCTTGTCTTCGCAATGAATTACATTTTTTTTTTATTTAGTCAATGTTGGAGATGGACAGCGAGGGAATTTAGTCACTACTGTGTTGCAGTATTGATTCTTCTAGGACAGCAATAACAAGTGCACAGCTATGGGGGTTGGGGATTACGTTAGAAGAATGTAAAGAAATGGTTTGTTAATTATGAATATTTTATGTTTTCTTTCTAGTTCTCACATATGTTATTAACCATTTTATTTTATTAAGTATAAAATAATGATTGTTGATGAATAAACTGTCGGAATTAAATGTGTTTATATAATCTGTTGCCAGTATCGGTGCACCAAGACTTATCTTATTTTTAATTAAATATAATTCTGTCTCTCACTCGCTGCATTTATTTCAAACAAAAATCTAGTACTAACACGAGAAGCAAGCATACAGTTCATTGCCCTTTCCTCGAAGCATATGTGCTGGTAAATGGAAGACTGCAAGAAGGTGCGGGGGAGGGAATGGACCATTACCTGAAGAGGTTATGTTTTACTTAGTGTATGTAAACACTTTTTTTTTTTAGAGTTCATGAACGTTTTGAAAACAAAAAGGATAAAGTAAGGCGTAGTGTGGTTTTCACTTGTTGTGTTATAGTGTTTCAACATAACAATATCGAACCTAGTCGTGAGAAATAAAATAATAAGTTAAGCATTGGTATATACAAATGTTGGAACCTCATTAAAGAAACGTTGTCCTACCATTTGGTCTTCGCAATTCTGATAATTTTTTTATATTGGAATGTGTTGAGAACATACCCATGTTTGAAAAGAAATTGTCGAATAAGTATATATAATGCACTAAATATGACTTTGTGATCAAGTTTGGTGTTTGAATGCAAAATACTAATATTGTTTCCAAGGTTGTATAAGAAAAGGGACTGATTTTTGACACAAAAGACATAGTTTATATAAAAGGACACTAACATCCTAGTCATTAGCTTCTCATTCAATTCAATACGCAAAACGGCCGATATATCTTTCTCAGAGGTCTTCGTTTCTTTACCTTATATTACAATAACTGGTTTGTGAATCACCTATAATGGAAGTACTAAAATTCCCATTTATGTTTTTGTGTTCATATTCGCTCGTTGTCTACAGAGATAGTCGTTAGATTTGTTATTTCGTGTTTGGGAGGAGCTCGATTACCGAAATGATATTTGTGACGAAAGATAATCTTATTGAATAAATATATGTGAAAAATATTTTGAAGCGGTTTTGTGTTGTTATTGATTGCCTACGCTTCTCGAAAAACAATCTCATAGGTGTCTTTCGTTGTGTTTTGTTGAGCCCCGAGAGTATGTTGTTTGTTGAAATGATTACCGGCGTAATCAGTTTAAATTCAGGGAAATTCTGCATAACATGAGGTGCGTTAGGAAGTTTATCTGATGAAATATTTTTCATACGCCATTTTGAAGGAATACTTTTATTGACTCTGTGAAAATATCCAACAATTTAACTGAGATTTTCGTCTTAAATGCCTATTCTTCTAATCACCTTGTTCATTTCATATCTGTTTCAGATCGTTTAATGCACATTAATATTGTCTGAAAATGAGATGTTTTCATAATGCTCTGAGCAACTGACAACCATTCCATTTGAGAACATATTAAGCTACCCGCAACGTTGACTTTGTCTTGCCGCACCGCTGGTATTAGACCAGGTGAAAATGTGACACCGCTTTTCACAGTTATTTGTTTGATAATGGCAGATGTTTATCTTCGTTTCCTGCGTATGTTAAATATTTCCAAAGTAGTTCGATAATTTCTGCGTTAGAGAGAGAGAGAGAGAGCGAGATAGAGATAGGAAAAAATGAGTTGTGACTATGATCAAATATGTTTAGTAAATTTAAGACAAATTCATATGAAACTAACATAATTATTGGTTGTTGTGACTTGATTTTATTATTTGCTTTATTTTAATCCTTAATTAGCACTGACAAGGTATTATCTATTGTTTCAGGTATAATGCGAGAAAAACAGTGATATCATTACTCGATACTCGAAACCTATCCATGTATTGGATGGAGGAGATAACTCACGGCTGGCCATTTGTGCGTGCGCCAATGGGAGCATCTCCGGGAGGAAGGGAAGAGGTGGGAATCTACACATTTTCAGATAGAACACTTTGACGCCACCCCCCCCCCCGGAGTTGTGCGAGCCCTTCCATTCCACACAGAAACCTTTTCTAAGTGCAAATCACCGTCACGGCGCTCCAGCACACCTTGCCCTGACACTTTCGACAGAACCAAATTAGTGGAATGTAAATATCCACCCCAGCATTCGCCTAGAAATCCGGAAATAACCCAAGTTCAGCATGGCCGTGGACATCCCAAATGCGAATCTCGGGCCTTACCGCCCCATCCAACCCACTCAATTTATGAATGTAGTCTCAATACATTCATGTGGTCCCGTGTTATTGTTTTGAGAATTAATATATCAAACAAATAGATCTAAATTTATTTATTGGACGAATGTATTTCTTTCATTATTGTAACATTTAACACCTTTACGATTATTGCCAGTGTTGTGAAATGATCCACCTCACGTTTCACATTTGGGAAAAGATTGTCCGTTAAGAAGAATGGCTGAAGGTGGAGTTTGTCAGACATTTCCAGAAGCAAGTCTTTGTTTTAATTCGATTGGTGGTAGAGAGTTCCCCCACCTATGTAGAAAGTCTAGGGAAGAGTTAGTTCGGAATAGACCACCAAACGGATATGTCGTATCTTGTGTCACACCTTTCCCCTCCCAAGCCTAGAAGCTACACTCGATATTGAAAATTAGGAAAATAGAAACACCTACTCTTTGATAGTCTGTAAGAATATAAGTAACAACAGTTTTGCTTTAGCACAAATTCCTTTTCATATTTATGTAGTCCTTATTTATATATGAAACCTCATAGAGCTTCCTTCACGATGTCACTAACGTAATACTTGTAGACAAATGGTGGAGGCGCCGGGTAGTTGTGAAACACGATGATGATGATGATGATGATGATGATGATGATAACGCACCTGAAGTTTTATTCTTACATAAACATAGTTTTAACCGATCAAACATGTTCTCTTAAATTATTTATTATTATACGGCTGATTCAGAACTGAAGCTATTTTCCTCATCTGAAGTAGTGAAAACATACTGGAAATTAACACAATAATACTTTAAAAAACATCTACTTCAAACTACAATTCAGCATGTTTTATTGTCCTGTAGGTGACTTTTAAAGAAATGTGTAGTTCAGATATTATGTTGTCACCATCTGCAGAATATAAGGGGGGAGTGTTTTTATTATGGAGTCAACAGTTTGGCATATAAGCTCAGCAAATTTCTTGGACCCTACTACCAGATATTTATAAGGTTCTGAATGAGACGCGTGTTTCTTGCGGCCACTTGTGACAATTTAGAAGTTGGTGTATTAAAGTATCGAAAAAGCATCGAGCTTGTGTAAAGGGATATCGTTCGATATCGATTCCTTTGCAGTCTTGATGATATTAACAGGATAGAGAATCAATCTCTAGAGAGAAGTAAGGTGTATGAACACACATCTAAAAACAGAAATAAAAAATAAGCAACCACTTCAATCTTTTGTCAATCTAGTTCCAGTTCTGTAATTTTGTTATAGCCAAAAATATTTCCGGGGGAAACTAGACAAACCATTCTTGCACCAATATTTTGAACCCTATGAAACCATCATGCAATAAGTTTAGTTTTAATTACTTTGTAATTTATACATCAGCTTAAATTGACGCAATAAATTATACTTTCTGTTGATAAACAGGTTTAGCAAAAAGGTATGTATAGCTTTTTATCATAAATTCAACTACTTTAAGCATTTAATATTGTGTATTAGTTTACTAAGAATATAAAACAATGTGCTGGAAACTTTCCACTCTTGTATATCTATGGACGAGGTCGCAGATAGCTGTTGGAAAAGGTTGGCAAACGCGATGATTAAGAAACTGTCTCTGATGAAATTGAGAAACAACATTTAGTTTTGCGTCAGTTTATGAAAGCTACTGAGTGGTGAAAAACCCAAATCCTAGATATTTCAATCAGTACAATACATGGAATTAAACACATCGACACGGAAGTTATATTTCTTGTGAAGTTTTTATAAGATCGATCATCACAGGTGTTAACAATACCTTTGGCCAGCATAGTCACAATGTTGGCATACATTGAAAGTCGTATGTTGCGTGTTTCATGCATTGCGCATGCTCAGTACTAATCAAGTTCCCAGAGTTAAATGCATAATTTCCAATGTGATTTTTTTTGTTTTTTGTGTTGTATTTTGTTTTGTTTTGATTTGTTTTGAGTTGGTTTATTTACGGACGCTCTAATAACATCTCAGGTCATCAGCGTCCCATTCTATTAAGGGCGTGAAACGGCCGACAAATTTTGCTCAGAGGCCTCTCTTTCAGGCTTGAGGTTCTTTATCGTGCCGTAAATGTACGACACGGGATCCACGGCTTTACTTCCCTTCCGAAGGAAGCCATATTTAGGATGTTTACGCCCGAAAAAATCCATCGGTCCTGGCCGGGTTCGAACCGGCGACCTTGGGTTTAGGAGGCAAGTATGGTTACCACGTTATCAGCATCAGGACCGACTACTTGGTTCGTAACACCCTATCGAAGGCCTTTACGATATCAATACATAAAATACATGCAGGTAAATTATATTCTCACAGTTTCTGTATTGGCTGTTCTATGTGAGCGCAAATGCCCATTCAGCACGGGTTGATAAATGGTTTTGTTTCACTTGAAGGTTATAATATAATGACATACTGGTGCACTTCAGAAAGACCAAGTACATTCGATATTTGGGAAACAGAAATACAACAGCTGTTGACATACCTATAAAAAGTGGTAGCGCCTCGAAAAGACCTGTTTAGTAGACACGGTTCCATGCTCTGCTAATATGTCACATTCCCCAATTTTAACTCACAGATAAAACCAGTTTTGTAAGCAATAACTTCCTGCTTCTTCCTTCGCTCTCACCTAAAGCATACAGTTCGTCCTGCTCCATTCCCAGCTTAAAGTACTTTAGATGTGTGGCTATGCCTTACTATTATATTATTTGTGAAATAATTAGCGGTGTAATAGGATAAAATAATTTTATGCCTTGACTATATAGAGCAGCAACGGGACAAAATAAAGGAACAGATTAAGGATTGTACTTAAATACATCAATATTATCTGTAGAGTTTACCATCAGTATATTTCATATTGATCTCTTAAGTGTTCAGGTACAAACACTATATTCTAGATAACAAGTTGCTATTACATTTACAGGCCATATACAGAAAAATGTTTAACCTTTTACTGTATTTATGTTTATTTATATAAATATTCTCTCTATTTCTATTAATATCATTGTAATATGATGAACACTCCATGTTCTCTTTTATATTAATTCTTGTACACAAGAGAAAAGAAAATACTTACATTCATGATAAAGTTAGTATACTCAGATCAACAGCAAGATGTTTGCAAGAACTCCTGGTATAATTCTAAATGCTCTTTTCTGAAAAATAAGCAGTTTACTAGCTGAGGCCCCACAAGTGTGTGCCAGAGCTTAAATGACTGTAAATTTGTCCATAGTAGACAGTAATAACGTCTTATTATAAATACGAAGCATATATATAGAGCTTTGGTAACTTTCTTTGCAAAGTGAGCACTCCAACGTAAACCAGGTTCAAAAAGTATGCCAAGGAACCTAGTAAAACAATGGTGACATATTGAACGTAAATCGTATATCAACAATTTTGTTTCCATTAATACTAAGTTAAGTTTGCTGTTATGCCCCCATTTATCCTGAATAAACTTTCAGTTCTAAGGAAGTACAATTCTGAGAACCAATTGAAATTGTTAAATCATCAGCAAATATGTTAATGAAAGATTTACTATCAATGATGGCTATGAGATCATTAATATAAATAATAAACAAAAGTGGTCCGAATACGGGCCACTGTGGAATATTTACCATTGTAATAAACTGTCTGTGTCTTCCTTTTAAATAAGATTCTAAAAACGTAATGGTATTGTCATTGAAACCATATAATTTAATCTCTTGAAGTGAGACATGAGTCAAATGTCATACTAAAATCATCAAGTCGCCCAAGTATTTGCATTCCATTTTCTAGCTCATAAAAACACTGCTGAATAAATTCTGTGGTACAATGGGCTTATCTAAAATCATATTGATTCACAAATAAATAATTTTGCTAAATATAATCAGTTATTTGTTTGTTTAATAAGTTTTCAAATACCTTAGATATCAGAAATTATACTAATTGGCCTATAGTTTAAATAATCAAGTTTATTTCATTTTTTGTACATTGAATAGCCTTACTGTATTTAAATTCATCAGGAAAATAACATTTATTAATGCAGTTTTGTCGGTCCTGGTGGTGTAGTGGTAATCATACCAGAATTTTTTTACGGGCGCAAAAATCCTAAGTATGGTTTCCTTCGGAAAGGAAGTAAAGCAGCGGGTCCCATGTCGTAAATTTACGGCACGAAAAAGAACCTCAAGCCTGAAAGAAGAGGCTTCTGAGCAAAAATTTTCGGCCGTTTCACGCCTTGAATAGAATGAGACGCTGTGGTTAATTTGGTTTATTTACGGATGCTCTTTAACATCTCAGGTCATCAGCGTCCCATTCAATTCAGGGCGTGAAACGGCCGACAAATTTTGCTCACAGGCCTCTTCTTTTAGGCTTGAGGTTCTTTTTCGTGCAGTAAATCTACGACACGGAACCCACGGCTTTACTTCCCTTCTGAAGGAAGCCATACTTAGGATTTTTACGTCCGAAAAAATCCATAGATCCTGGCCGGGTTTGAACCCACGATCTTGGGTTTAGGAGATAAGTATTGTTACCACTGCACCACCAAGACTGACAATGGGACGCTGATGATCTGAGATGTTAAAGAGCTTCCATAAATAAACCAAATAAAAAAAATAATAATGCAGCAATTCAAATGAGATAAACATTCACAAATAAAAGTGGCAGCATATTTTAAAAGGTTAGTACCAGTACAATAAACACTAATTTTAAGCGTCATTATTCCTAGATAGGCGTGACCGTTGTTAAACAGAAAGATTTTCTCTAAAATTTCTATTGGTCAGAAGTATCTCCTAAGATAATAAACAGGAAAATTAACATTCAAGTAAATTTCATCAAAAATTAAAGTGGTTATTTTTGGTTTAACTGCAGGTTTTACACGTTTATCATTCATGTTATAAATATTTTGACAATTTCAGAACATAAATTCAAAACATATTGTTGAAAGATATGTTATGGGGGATTTTTCTTTCAGCAAACAGAGAGATACAATTGAATATGTTATTAATCATTCTAGAAATAGCGAATGATTAACTGATATGTGGTTGTTTACGGAATATTTGCCTTAATAAAGTATGGAACATAAGAAAAAATCTATGTTTGCAAGTATTTTATGGTTGTTTATAAAGTAGATTATTCATAAGCTATGTGAATAATGAAAAACATTTAGTTAAAATATCAGAAGCAGGCACATTCAAACGATAATCTCGCGATTTGAAATGCAGAAATTTGCTCTACAATAAAGAATAGTCATAATTGTTTTACAAGTGAAGTTGGTCTGGCCAAGTTTATCTTTAATGTGTAAATGAATATAGTTTCATTGTTGTCACTTTCCATTCCCGCCTGTAAGAGTTGTGCAAGTTGAAACATGGTTAGTTCTGTCTAAATCAAAATGGAGGTGGCACTCGACGAACAATGTGGTGCGGATAAATTCTTGCAATAGTGCAGAATGTCCATGCAGAGTTTGTTATATCCTATAGCATATCTCGAACATGATTTAAAATGATTAAAGAAGGGAGACAATTAATCTCAGAGGAAGGTGGGTCCTTCACTTTGCGCTCTAACGGAAGAAAACGTTAACACCGCTGGTGTCATTGTAAGAGCGGATTGTTGTATAACACTTCCAGAAATGTTGGGAGCCACCCGCACTGAAAAGTTGCATATGAGATGTGTTTGTGCTCGGTAGGTTCCAAACAAAAGGTGCAGGTTTGCATTCAGTTGAAGATAACAGGAAGATGCGGAGTTTTTTCGAAGATAATCATTGCTGCTGAAACTTGGCTGCATCATTTCGATCCTGAGAGAAAACAGCAAACCTCTGTGTGGAAATCCACTTAATCACCAACACCAAAAAACAAAAAGTGGTTGCTTCGACTGGGAAAGATATGCCATCTCATTTCCGATATTCAAAGGAATAGTTTTATCAGCATGTAGAATACCGGCACGTCTGGCCGAGGTCGTTAAGCCATTGACTGGAGAGCGGGAGGTCTGGGGTTCGATTCCCGCCAAGATCGTCCTCCCTGGTTTTCCTCAGTCCTCATAAATGACAAATGCCGAGAAGGTACTCTAAATTTAGGCCTGGAACGCTTCCTTCCTTGAAAATCCTTTCCCAATTTATCATTTCATGTATCACGAAATGCCACCGCCTGTGGTGACTTAATAGAAAATTGGGCGTTAAATATTATGTACAAAAAAAGCATGTCGTACTTGCTCTTACAACTGTACCTGGGCAATACTCGTGAAAACTCTGCAAAGCCGCATCATGATAATATGTGACATTGCAAATGTTATTGCTGAATATCTCACAAAAATGAATGTGAAGTAAGTCCCTCACCCTCCTATAGTCCATATTTGTGACTTTCTTTTCTTCATAATTGAAGAAATGTCTTCTTGGAGATCATTTTATCACCAAAAGCAGGGGCCTTTCTGAAGTACTTGTCAAAAATGGTTTCCAGCATGTCTTTGAAGGCTGGGACAGATGAATTGCATCAATTCCTTGAAAAAGATTATCTCATTATGAATATGAGTAAAAGCATGATTGTTGTTGTTTATTGACAGCCCTTGTATGTAGGGGCAGTTCAACTTCTAACGGCCTATAGTTGCAACACCAGCGATTATTGGATCAAAATATTGTATTTCTTATTGAAACTCTTCTTTCTTCTGATTTCAGTTTTATTAAAATTTAATTTACACTAGTAATAACAATTAGGCTATGAGACCCGAATAAATTAATATCAAACAACATTTAAGCAGCAACAATGACTGCGTTGTTCAGATTCTTCTTCTTCTTTCAAGGGTTAGGTGATTTCATCTGTTCCGGTCTTTATCTTCAAACCCCCTTTTACAGGGTTTACCCAATTCTCTCCTCCCAATTGGTTTATAATACATTATCTTCTTTGGCAATCTATTCCCTGTCAGCCTATCAATATGATCTGCCCATTTCATTTTATTTTCATCTATCCTATCGTTAATTGAAAAAAAAATCTACTCTTAATATTTCATTTCTTATATTATATTCATTTCTTATTTATGTAACCCAGAGCACATATTATTTGAATGTACACGCTGTTTAGAACAGGTGAGAGAAGAAAGAGAAAATTTTAATGGTCATCAAGTGGCACATATACTTAGAAATAAGGGCCTGTATAAATACCTTGAGCAGGTGATACCAGATAATAAGAATTAATGAAGAACAGGCGAAGAAGTAAGAAGATCAAAATGCATACATATACAAAGACAATCCCCAAACACAAATAACTTAACAAGAATAGAGAATACACAAGACAACTTTAATTAAATCAACAGTAAGGGAATATTATAGGAGAAGATAAAGGCAAGAAAGAAGGGAGATATGACGGAGAGGAAGATGCCTTAAATTTTTAATAGACGGGAATCATTTTGAATTACAACCTGAAGTAGAGAATAGGGAGGAAGTGAAAACATTTACCTACGAGAGTTATGGGGCCGGGAAAAAGATGGAAGAAGGAAGATTACAGAAGAAGATTAAAGGGTGTTGGAGATCGACGTGAATGAACGGCGCGAGAAGATGGAGGTTGGAGAAGTGGTGTTCGGAGAGGAGGAGCAGAGCGCGATAAATGGTGTAACCAGGGGCCCAGAAGGATGAAGAGAGATGGAGGAAGGGACGGTTGGAAAGAAAAGATGGAGAGTGACATGGTGGAAGCGAGGTGATAGTGTTTAATGAGATAAAGTGTTAGGATAAATAAATGAAATGAGCAGAAAAGATTAACAGTGAAAAATAAACTTTAAGTGAAGTAAGTTGTTAAAGAGAAGGTGATTAATATGCTTGAGAAATGTTAAAGAGACATGAAAAAACAACAAGGAAAATGTTTAATTGATGTGTGTAAATTTAAGAGAAATTTCCTGTAAAAGTATTGGATGCCAGTACATACCGCTGGTAACCAGTGGCCAGTAGTATAGTAATGTAATAAATTAGGATAGCATAGCTGGCCACCAGATACAATTCTTACTAGCTTCCAGTTAATTTTGTAGATATTAGACGTTTAAATTGGTAAGCAGTTTAGTACATTCACATTTTGGTTTAATTTAATTTATTTATTTATTTCCTATCTAGTACATTCTTTTACATGTCTCATAAATTTCATTTCCGCAGACCGTATACATGATTTCTCTCTGTTACTGTTCACGATTCGGAACCATATATAAGAAACACACACACACGCGCGCGCGCGCGCGCGCGAGGGTGTCAAAATGTATACACACTTCAAGCAAAGCAAAAGCTGTGTTAACATAACAAAACTGAATTCATACAAACAGAAAATGATGAGCACTAATCATCTTAAACTTTTACTGTTACAACAGTTGCTCAAAACCTCAGCGATTGCAGCACATGCCGTTTCAATTTCTTCCCGAAGTGTTGTCAGTGTAGCTGGTTTTCTACTGTATACAACATCCTTAAGAGTTCCCCATAGGTAGAAGTCCAACAGAGTTAGATCCGGAGAACGCGGTGTAAACTCAATCGGACCTCTTCGTCCTATCCAGTGCGCGGGGCTTGCTGTGCGAGGTCTCCCAGAGGGCCTGTGAACATCGCATACTGTACCATGAGTCTCAAATTTGTCTCGAATGCGTGCAATTGTTACTCGGATGGCGGTTCTGTTCTGTACACACGTCTTCATTGCTTTTAAACTTTAACAACATTCTCGGTTTTCCGATATCACTTCAAAATTGCTTTCCGTTGTTCAAACGATAACCTTGTCTCCATTTTGTTGTACCGTCGCTAGCATTTCATAATGTGAGTCACATCTGTTTACCCACGACAATCTTGGCTTCATTTGTTCATTGCTGATTTACCTGTCATGCAGCAACGCTATCATAATGTATGTGAGTCACATCTGTTTGGAGAACATCATACTACACATTACTGTTGTTTTTCGTCAAACTTTGAAATATATTAAATAGATATGTACTGTGAAAGTGTGTATACGTTTTGGCACCCTCTGTCTCTGTCTCTGTCTCTGTCTCTCTCTCTCTGTCTGTCTCTCTCTCTAACATCTCAGGTCTTCAGAGTTCAATTCAATTCAGGGCATGAAACGGCCGACAAGTTTGGCTCAGAGGCCTCTTCTTTCAGGCTTGAGGTTCTTTATCGTGCCGTAAATGTACGACACGGGACCCACGGCTTTACTTCCCTTCCGAAAGAAGCTATACTTAGGTTTTTTTTTTTATTTCTATAAAAAATCTAATTTATTCATAAGAAGATTGTTTATAAGCTAGCAGAAGAATTGCTAATATTTAGTGCGTATGTTTATGTCCGCTTTAAAACTCCAAAAGATCAACCCCCAGCGTAAATTTCATAAGCTTATTTCAAATAAAAGCAGATAATTTTTAATAATACAGATATATGAACACACGTTTTCAGAAAATTGTTATTAAAGGCATACAAATCTCTGTTTAATCCTATTTTACACTGATGTATTCTATTTCACTTTTTTAGAGTAAACTACACTGTCATTGTAAATGCACAGAGAACAGAAAATGCAACGCACTGCCTATTGGTAACATAAACACATTAATGGGTACATTTTACGTTTATGTGAGTGCCTGCAAGTGCTTGGCAGTGATGCGATGTTGAGGGATAAATCCCTCGGGGTAGGGATATTTTATTCAAAAGGGATTTTTAATGGTGTTTAACGCCCTTTTTACTATTGAGGTAACGCAGGCGGTGGGCACTGATGATACATGAAATGAAATGATATAGGGGGAAAGGGTGTTTTTTTTTTCTTTTTTAATTGAAGGAAACGTTCCAGACCTAAGTTTAGGGTACCTCCCCGGCATTTGTCATTTATGACTGAGGAAATCATGGATAAAAACTCGGTCAGGGAGGTCGATCCTGGGTGGAATTCGAACTCCAGACTTCCCGCTCACGAGTTCACACCTTAACGACCTCGGCAACCCGTGGCGGTCCAAAGGGATCGAGGGATTTGTTTGCCAAAGTCGAAGGAGTGTAGGGATTTTTAGAAAACTGATTTACAGCTTTTTAAAATTGTTTACATAATTTCTTCACATGTCGATTCTGATTTTGGAGGAAAATTGAAGACTGCAAAAATTTCAATTCAGAATTCCATTTTAAAAATATTGGCAACTTTGTTCGAATTAACATGTTAACTGTCGCCTTCTAATACGTCTTTTTTCTTTGACCAGCAATTTAAAAACAAAAAAATAGAAATAGATTGCATGCAGAAATTGTTGCATCTCTCCTGCGTATAAAATTAGATATGCGTAACATGAAGAAAACTTGGTGTGGTTTTCCTGTCACTGAAGACATGTTGTCATTGTTTAATGTACAAGAAGGAAACACAAGGGAAATAAATTACCGGTTTTCTAGTAGCTGAAGAGGGGTTGGGGGTGGGGGGACGACGGTCCCAGTTTCCTGTAGGTAGTGGGATTTAATTACTAAATTTTATTGATATAGATGTGGTAATACTAATAAAGTGTAATAATAATTTCAACAATAATATATTTATGTACAGGGCTATAATAATAATAATAATAATAATAATAATAATAATAATAATATATTGTATGTATGTCAGTGCCGTCCGTCCCTGAACACAGTCGGTCCTGGTGGTGTAGTGGTTACCATACTTGCCTCCTATACCCAAAACGCGGGTTCGAACCCGGCCAGGACCGATGGATTTTTTCGGGCGTAAAAATCCTAAGTATGGCTTCCTTCGGAAGGGAAGTAAAACCGTGGGTCCCGTGTCGTACATTTACGGCACGAAAAAGAACCTCAAGAACCTGAAAGAGAGGCCTCTGAGCAAAATTTGTCGGCCGTTTCACGCCGTGAGTTGAATGGGACGCTGATGACCTGAGATGTTAAAGAGCGTCCTTAAATAAATCAATCAATCTGTCCCTGAACAGGCATCTTCACTGGACAAAGAGGAGTGAGATACAATAGTAATAAATGAAAATAAATAAATTTAAAAATGGTCTTGAAGACGAACGTAGGGAATTTTGAAATTGTACAGGGAATTTTACAGCTTATGAAAGGGATATTTCACTGGGAAAACATGGCAACACTGGGATTTAGGTATACTGCTTTAGCATTCGGAAACTGCAGCGACCTCTCTCAACCAGTGTCTGTCTGTCTCTCCTGCGTTTATTTATTTATTGCTCAGAATATATTAAATTGTGCGTAATGAACAAAAGTCAAAATTCAAATTAAGTGTTATATCACTTATAGCTTATAGATGAATTTTTAAAAATGTTTACGACGAATTGAATGCTATTATTTTGACAATCGTGTGGAAAAGCGATATGTAACAAGATTTATTTTCATGAACGTAAATAAACTGCAATGAAAGAGGACTTTTGAGGTGATAATAAGGAAATATTTCCAACATGTTCACAAATATTCATGTATCTCTGTTTTAGCATATAAATCGTGGTATTTTTAAAAAATTGCCACATAAAAAGTGCATATTCCTAACATTTAAAAAAAATATTTTATTTTTTATTACATAAAATTAATATTTAAAATGCTTTTCTCCACAAAAATCCGCATCCTATTAATAATTGAAGAAAAAATAAGTATTCACTTTGTATTAATTATGAATAAAATAAATAATATTTAAAAGATAATAATAATACATTTTATTTTCAATCAGTTTTAAAAACCATTATTTTCCTAATTTTTAAGTACGGGTTTGAACATTTTGCAATATTCAATATGCTATTTTATTTCAAAATATATTCATTTAAAACTGCAACTTTGCAAAACGCATAGATAAATGTGTATTTTAATTGTTACAAAGTCAGTATTGTGTAACAATTTCTTGAATTCATATCATAGTAAAGACAGTAGATATAAAACTTAACAGGCACGACAGAGAAAATCGAAGAGCAGCAGCACATCTAACTGTCAGGTAATTTGCTTAATGCTTGCTTTCCTCAAAGTTACTAATTATTAATTATCTGGTGAAGCATTTGGCGTTTTCTGGTTTAGTAAAAGTGAACGAAAGAGCCAGGTAACCTTTTGTTTCATTGACGGATGAATTGATGGAAATTGACCCTATTGTATTAATCGTACACACCTTTTGGCATTGTAATAAAAGTTTTTAAAATGTGTGTACCATACGATAAATTATTATTCGTAAATATTGAGTCTTTGTTATGTTTTTCCCCGAACGCGAACTAGACCGGCAGTCAGGTGTACACAGTGCAGTTGCTCACACCTAGCCCGCCACACGAACGGTAAAGTACTGAAAACGTTTACCTTTTTCACTGAAATTGAAACATCTCCTTCCCGAGTCGTTGGACTGTACGGCATTTACTTCCATAACCTTGATGACATTTATTGTGAGCAGATTCTGCAGATGTACGGCTGACCTCCGCTTGTTGTGCTAACGTTGCAAAAGATTTTCGCGTAAATTGTTCTAATGCAACAACGAGATCATCCAGTAGTAGCTAAAGAAAGTGTGGGGTACGTTTCCAGTTAGGCACTTGGAAATGGATCTCCTGTCACATCTTCACCCGCTCCTCTGCTCAGCTCAGAAACATGAAATGTATACAGCTATTGTATTATTCTCTGGTTAACTATGTCATGTAAAACATTTATAACATGATTCGGTTAATTTTCGAATTTGATTTAACAAACTTTCCCTGGACATCTTAGGACGTAATAATATCTTTCTATCTGTAACGGAATTCTATTCGTTAGAATATTAAGTTTGGTTTTAACAGTATCATCTCAAGTTGCTACTACTTGTTGCCTAGCTTAGTTCACTGTTTATATTTCTGTTTTGGTGAGGCAAGCAGAGAGGCATAAATCTAACTTAAAACAGAAGAAAAACGTTCTACTACATAGAACAAGGTTATGTTTATAAAAGAGGATCTTTGTGGTTAGAACACTTGAAATATCGTCATGCAATATATTTATTCAATTGTGTTTACCATATAGTCCCTAAATGTTTTCAATATGCACTGAGAGTGCCAAAAATGTGTACGCACTTTCACAGTATATCTATTTAATATATTTCAAAGTTGGAGCGAAAAACAACAGTAATGTGTAGTATGATGTTTTGTAAACAGATATGACTCACATACATTATGATAACTTTCTACGTGACAGGTAAATCAACAATGAACAAATGAAGCCTAGATTATCGTATGATGTTCTGTATACGATGTGACTGACATTAGTTATGCTAGCGTTGCTACAACAAAATGGAGCCAAGATTATCGTTTGAACAGCGGAAAGTAATTTTGAAGTGGTATTGGAAAACCGAAAATGCTGTTGTAGTTCAAAGACAATGGAGACGTGTGTACAGAACAGAACCGCCAACGCGAGTAACAATTGCACGCTTTCGAGACAAATTTGAGACTCATGGTACCGTATGCGATGTTCACAAGGGCAGATCTGGGAGACCTCGTACAGCAACAAACCCCGCGCACTGGATAGGACGAAGAGGTCCGATTGAGTTTCCACCGCGTTCTCCGGATCTAACTCCGTTGGACTTCTACCTATGGGGAACTCTAAAGGATGTTGTATGCCGTAGAAAACCAGCTACACTGACAACACTTCGGGAAGAAATTGAAACGGCATGTGCTGCAAACGCTGAGGACACTTTCGCAAACGTTGCTCAATCAATCAATCGTAGTTCAACGTACTCAGAAGTGTATCGACGCCGATGGTATGGACATTTTGAGCAACTGCTGTAACTGTAAAAGTCTAAGATGATTAGTGCTCATCATTTTCTGTTTGTGAGAATTCAGTTTTGTTATGTTAACACAGTTTTTTCTTTGCCTAAAGTGTATGTCAACTTTTGGCACCCTGTATACATGCTTTAGAATAGCTCCGTGTTCTTCAACTGTTATCATCTGTGCTTCAGGGATGGAGAGAAAGTTGATGTAGGTGTAACATTCTTAACAGCAACCAAGAAGATTACTTACTTAGTCTATAGGCAAGAGCTCCTATATAGCTGTCTTGACATCCCGGTTGGTCAATACCACCATTAGGATAGTAATCAACATGGCCAACTGGGGCCATAAGGCCAAACCCATCTGACCAAATGCGGCTGCTGTCGGTGTGTATCACTTCCACATATGCTGCATCCCCACGGTCCAGCTTGCGGTTCGGAGGCAGCTGTGCATCTTCAAACAAGAAGGAAGCTGGATCCAAACCTGCATTCAATAACTAAATATGTAACCGCTGACAATGCTAGAAAAACAACCACCTGAGCTGTACTTACAAAGATTTTGAATACTAGACAACATTCCATCATGGTCAATATGCAAATTTATCAGGGTTTTAAAAAATCTTGAATTGTCGATTCTAGAAGGAGTTCACTTTTGAAGAACTGAAGGGATTTTCAGGAATTTTGGAAATATTAACATTGTTTTAGCATTTGGAATATTTATTGCAAACATTTGTTCTTTATAATGTTCATTTTAATTTGGCTGTTCTGCTCAATCCTTACAATTACATTTTTCGTAGAATTTGGTTCAATTACTGAGAATAAACAACCCCTTTCATCTAGCTCACATTGCCAAATTTTAATGAAAAGATTCTATTAATGAACCTTGTAACATGCACCTGACCTGTTTGTAAGAATTTCTAAATTCAATTCACAACTTGCAAAAAACAATGGCAATTAATATGCAGTGCGGGGGAGGGGTGTGAAATGAGCAGGTTAGGAGTAATAGATGTAGTTGTAGTATTAACTCTTGCAGCTAAACGAAACTTACTTTCCCATATTGGTAAAGCGTTCGTAAACATTCACTGATAAAGAAAGGAACGGGACTTTCATAGTTGAAATCGGACCAAAAGGAGAAAATGGCGGCGTACTGTTGTCACCAGCAGCAAGAAATGCAGCACACAGAAGGAGGGATATAGGAACCAAACTTAGGGGCTACGTTTTATTAGTGGATTTTACGTGCTTATTCCTATAATTCCATTGCGATTGCACCCATTTGTATATAGTAAAATTATATAAAGCTGTCAACTCTGAAAACTAAAGGGGAAACAGCTGAAGGTGATTCAGAAAGCCGTCTTGGTGAGGAAAAACGGAAGACGTACGTTCAAGCAATGGCGACAACAGGTTATGACACCTGTTATATAAAATAAAGGTATTTATATTAGCAGAGAACAAACAAAACATTTAATTAACATATGCACAACACAAAAACGAAATAGGTAAAGTTAGGAAGCAAAGACAACAGGCGTTTATGGATGCAGTAATCCATTTTCTTATAACTGTTCTGTAAGACAATATTGGTTACCTGTTATTCTTCCTAATTTAAATCCAGCAGCTTTGAAGCTCTCGCCAATAAAGCCAGCAACCTGAGCACCAAGGCTGAATCCAATAACGTGCATTTCTTCAGGCTTAGCGCCCATGTTGACCATGGTGACCAACAATTTCGCCACTTGTCTTCCAACCAACTCGGCGTTTGACACAGCTCTCATGTATTGACGTTTGGCTGCCTTCTGCCAATCCACGACAATCACATTCGAGTCTTCCTATGCAGATGAAAAATTGATTTCAATGTCTATTTATTCTCCTGTTATGGAAAATGTAAAAAGTGGGCATATTGGCATACTGAACCGTTAATCTTTCTTCTTCCTTCCGTTACTCCTTCGTCGAGGAATTTTATCCAAACCTGGTATAAATCTTGTAAAGTATCAAGGCTTCATTGTTCAAAAATAGTGTGGGATAGGACATGCATGCTGGGCCAGAGACATTGAATGAAAGGTGGTTAAACGAGTGCAGAATAAATTATTATTCATAACTTGGATTTAATAGCACATAAGGTACGAACTGATAAAAGAAAAAAAAAACATCTGCAGTAATTCAAATAGCAGTTTCAAAAGCATATATAAAGACAATCACATGAACTTGAGCTACAATATTAATATAGTTAAGTTATAAACGAAAAATAATATAATTTACCTTTTATTAAGACAAGTTACAGGGGAATTGAGTTATTCAATTAACTTCTACTAGTGTGCCTGGAGAATGTAAAGCAAACCCTATCATAGGAATTAAGTGATTTTCTGTATACTTTACCAAAATTAAAAATTGGTTCACTCAGAAGCGAAGGCTCCAACGTCCCAGCAAAATACTCTAATAGGCAAAGGGAATAACTCGAAGAAGCCCCGAGAAAAATCCTACCGCTCCAAGGCAAGGGAAGAAGGTGGTGGGGAAGTAGAAAGCGCATATGCGCGAAGAACATTGAGGAATTAGGTTTGAAATGGAGTTCAGGTGTGCCAACTAGCGTAATATAGAAATGTTTTCCCTGCTGTCAATTCCTAGCAAGTGTAAGCTAAATATAGAGGAGATTATTTGTTATTTTCTAATTTTAAATTAATATCAGTTTTCTCAAAGAAAATGTTGATGAAAAGTTTAAGTTGTTTTAAATACATTTCCATAAACTACTAGCATGGTACAAAAAATATATGCATTCTAATTGCAAATTTAAATTTATAAATAAATTATAAAAAGTGTCTTTAGTTTTTAATTATCAATTTTTATGAAACAGAAATGTGCATCCAAAATATATATGAGCGTGATGCAACCATTTACTGAGTTCTGAAGGGAGGAAATGGGGATGAACTTTCTTCTTGAAATGAGGATGAAATTGAAATATCCAGCAAAGTTTCTTCAGCGAAAGTATAGAAGTTGAAAAAGTTACGTCATCTGGCGAAGGAGAAGAATTGCTGCCACATAAAAGCGTGATCCAGTGTCATAAAATGTATAAAAAGCTACAATGCTTTAATTTTTATAATGCACAAAACATGATATCAGTTATTTGCTAGTTGGTCCTGGTGGTATAGCGGTAACCATACTTGCCTTCTAACCCAAAATCGTAAGTTCAAACCCGGCCAGGGCCGATTTTTTTCAGGTATAAAAATCCTACGAAAGGCTTCCTTCGGAAGGGAAATAAAGCCATGGTCCCGTGTCGTACATTTACGGCACGAAAACGAACCTCAATCCTGATAGAAGAGGCTTCTGAGCAAAATTTGTCGGCCGTTTCACGCCCTGAATAGAATGGGACGCTGATGACCTGAGATGTTAAAGAGCGTCCGGAAATAAACCAAAATTAAAAAAATCAGTTGTTTGCTCAGAGGTCTTATCCACGAGTAATGAACAGATAAAACACTATCAGGAAAGTCCTATGCAGCGATCATTAATCTATCTGTTATAAAAATGATTTACGGAACCACGTTGTTCAATTACTTTTCAGAACTTTACACGTTTTTGCAAACTTGTTGCAACTCAAGTACATCAAAATTTCTAATCCATACCTTTCTGCATGTCCTTTCACATTTTGAGGAAACCCAGAAAAAAAAGTTATCCTATAACTTGTGGCTCGTCAATTTAGTACTTCGAGATAACTACACATAAGGATTCTATCTCATGATATAATGAGGATTATCAACATTTTGTAACTATGACAAATGTCGCTGAAACAAAGACTCAGCGTTTTGAGTCCCGCCAGGCTTAGACCCCTTCCAGATTTTCCTCAGTCATAAGAGATATCTTAAATTTACACGTCGAAGGCTTCCTCCTCAAAACACTTTTGCCAACTTACCGTTTCATCTGATGCGTCGCTAATGACACAATGGCTAAACGGGCGTAAAACACTATAAAAATACATCGATTTCTTGAAAGGGATAGATAAATGTTTAATAGGAGTAACTTGGTCCGAATTATCCTACCGTTTGAAGGAGCACATCCTTAGCATCCTTGATTTTAGCGGATTTGTCGCTTCCTCCATAGCCATGCAGCAGAATCTTAATGGGGCGCTTCGGATCGAAGTCTGTGCTGGAAAGCGAGTCCTTGTTGATAAGTACTGGAGTCGGGTGACGCTTAGTGAAGAGCCATATGGCAGTGTTCAAAGTAAGCGGATGATCAGGCACAGGTCGGAGGTTTGAAAGCTGTCCTTGCACAAAGAAACAACCCACAGAATCTGTAACGGTTAAATTATATTAAATTAAATTATTGCAATGGTGTAACTCAAACATCAAGATAAATAAACAAGTTATGTGAATTTCTTATAACTCTGAAATAGTTAAAAGAATTATTTAGCATTAAATTTTTGTCATCTTGATTTGTTCAATCCTGCAATATATGGGGTCTTTCAATTATCTTATGACTGCATCAGCCAATAAGCTATCGCTCAAGGCCAGCTGAACTACACGAGTTGCGGCAGGCTATGTTGTCCTTGAGGCTCACGCCATGCACGTAAAGTGACGTTTGAACACGGGTCTAATCATAGATCAAGTTGTGCTAAGAATACTAAATGGCAACAAGTGTTTCTTTATGATTCGTATGTCCATAGAGAATCCGATCGGCTGTGAGGAAATTATTGAAGATTAATTCACACGTTAGTATCAGATTGTAACAGTTGTCATAAATTACGGATAGTCACACTCTTAAAACGAATTAAAAGATACTTTCTGTCGAAATCAATTCATTTCTCTAAGAGAGTAGAGGATGAGCATATGACAGAAATGTGTGAAAAATGAAGGCGGGCAGTATTCGTGCGTTAATGATGACTTATCGACCGATGCAGTTCCCACCGCCGCGCCGGTCATTAGATATTTGAATGACCCGATTCTTGACAGTAAAGGTATGCCTACTTTCATGAGGACAATAAAATAAAATCGGCTTTAGCCTGTCTCATGAATAGACCATTGCGATAAATGTTATTTTACTAACGAGGAAAATGCATACATTTGTTTAGATAGAAAATGTAACTTTACAAAGTTTTAATGCAACACAGTTAATATTAAGTGGTGGTTTTTCGTACTGTTCTTGCATAACTACCTTACAGCTTTACATGAGCTCGTAGCGTATGCAAAGAAACCCCAGCTATCGCATTTAGAATATATTTAAATGAATGTACATAAAGTATTGATTCTTTTATAATGTGTGTCTTAGAATTAGTCGTTTTCTTGCAGCTTTACAACTTTTATGAGTTTACATACTTTCTCAAGATTATGTAACACAGTATTCAAAATGCTTTGACAAACAACGCTAAAGTATTTCAATCAGTGATTGTTATTGTATCGTAAAAAACATTATGAGGTATTTATTGTACGAGTAACGATGAAGCGACTCAGGTAAACTTAAAAGACCCAATCAGGAAGCATTGAGAGTAAATACATTTACATGTGCACTAAATATTGAGAGTCTGCGAAACTATCCATAGTATCAAATATCATGAGAAAATAATATTAGCATTATAAGGGGAAATGTTATAATAATTAGGTTTAAAAATAATTGCGATAATTTCCTAGATATTCCCTGTAAATGAGCATTTGAATGTTTATGACACAATAACATTTTGCATGTTTTCATGGCTCAACTTATTTCTCCTGCCTGTAAAAATAAACTTGTCTGCCTGCACTAAAGTGGGGGAGAATACAACGCTTGTACCTGAAAACAAGCTACGACTATGTTACGTCCTTGAAGCTCTTTGTTAATTTTCAGCTCCTTCAGATTCATTCTTTGCAAGGCCACTTTGGGTATTGCAATTTCACCTTGCATACTGCCTGATGCATTTCATTTAATTTGGGACTTTACGTTATATTCCTGCTGTAATAAACACTCCATAGCGCTCTTGATAAAACACTTCTGCCAAATTGATTTCGTACCGATGGATTTTTTCGGGCGTAAAAATCCTAAGTATGGCTTCCTTCGGAAGGGAAGTAAAGCCGTGGGTCCCGTGTCGTACATTTACGGCACGAAAAAGAACCTCAAGCCTGAAAGAGAGGCCTCTGAGCAAAATTTGTCGGCCGTTTCACGCCCTGAGTTGAATGGGACGCTGATGACCTCAGATGTTAAAGAGCGTCCGTAAATAAACCAATCAAAAAAAAAATCTCATGTATCATCAGTGTTCACCGCCCGTGGTGCCTCAGTAGTAAAAAACGGGTGTTAAACACCATTCAAAAAAAAAAAAAAAAACATCAACCCAAACGTTTACAAAGAAGCGACGCTTGCTTTATGATGCCATGGTTTTGGCTAATGTAGGAGGGAGGTTGGTAAACGCCCCACAAATCCGTTGATATTCAATAAACAGGATTCTCGTTTCCTTGGTTACAAAACCAGTATGAATGCACACAGATATCTTACATTTAAAAAAATGGCAGTAACAATAAAGACTGCTGTGTCCTGCCGAGATTGTTGGTTCACGTTCCAATGAAGTACCACCATTGTTGATACCAAATGTCTAGTTATTGTTCTTGAAAGTTTCCGGGTGGATTTTGAGTCAAAACTTTTGACTCAAAAGTTCATCGTTTATATTGTAATGTAACTCCAAAGCTACAAATGTTTATGATTGTTGAATAGGACCGAAAACAAATTATTTCTTCTGTGTAATACACGCCGTAATATTAACTAAAGCTCAGGTAGTACAGTTCTCAACATGTCTTACCACGTACCAGTAAGTAAATTGCGGTTAGATTGAGGTGCAGAGAAAAAAGATTATGACCTCGATGTTGAATCAAAATGGAATTTAAACGAAGAAGTTTAAAAGTTAATCAATCTAATAAGATGTTATCTACTAAATTAGAGATACTAATTTAATTAAGTGGTTAAAATCCATTTTGACTGCCCCACCGCCAAAGGCATTGATTGATTTGACTAGCCTGAACACACGTCACATCGCAATGTAACTATGAAATTGATCCGAAACGATGCCTTTAGCTCGTTGAAGCGTCTGAAGCGTCTGAGACAATTCCTTCCCATTCTCAAACTACTTAGTGTCAAGCCTCTTGCTAGCTATGGAATATGCATAAGGCACTATAAACGCACATAATAGAAACCAGAGAGCTGAGAAATTGATGACAATAAAATGTCATCACTTCGAAGTATTGTAGATTTTGCAATGTATAACAAAATTATCAAAGGAAGAAATTAGTAAAAAATATGGAATACAAGACATAAGAGGACGAAGGAAAGGATGGATCGATCACGAGTTAAGGATGTCATAAAACTACTATGGCAAAAAAATTAAGACACAGAAGGACAACCTCTTAAACTTTGACAAAAAAATTTGTAATGAAATAGGCTAGATTGAAAAACATATTTGATGCTAAATAATAATAATAATAATAATAATAATAATAATAATAATAATAATAATTTGAAGAATATTTACTTTACACATCAAACTTTGACTATTAAAGAGGCTATTAATAAGACCACAGATAAAAACCTTGATGAATTATCAAAAGTATGAGAAAGTGAAAACAAGTCTGGCAATAATTAAAAAAAAAAATATTCTGTGATTTTCTTTCTAACAATTTTTTTTTAAAAAATAGCAGGATATAGGAATTATCTACTGAATTCATAAAGACATGTGGTCTTTAAAATTCACTTTTGGAAATCGCACTTGAACTTCTACCCAGACAATTTTGGAACTATCATTAATGTTTCAATTATCAGCTTTTTACAAATTAAGAAGTATACTAAAAATATGAGGTTACAGTATACTTGCTGGACAATCTCGAGGGACCCCCAATAGGATAAATATACTAGAAAATCAACATGTACAATATAATAGGTATGTAGAAATATATTATATATCTATCAGTAATGTTATTTAAGTACTTAATTTTTACCAACTCCAAACGCGCGCAACAACAAACTCTGGCACGATGGAAAAAGAAAGAAGAAGAAGAAAAATTTTAGTTTAATTTAGTTTACTAATGTGAATATCCTGAGTACAATTTCAAGTCGGGTCAAGCTGTTGAACGAGACTTTTTTTCGGAGTTTTTCCTTGCCCTGAGATAGTTTTAACGCAGCAAGTACTCTGAGCTCTTTTGTGTAATCATTAACTCAGTATCAACTCATTTGATACCAAGTTAATTAAAATAAAATGAAGAAAGTTCCGCAACAGATGTGCGCACTAACAATTTAGACATAAATGGGAAATTACAATTAAAAATAGTTCATAAATATTACAGATCTTTAGAAATTACACAAAAATTAGTAATTTCACTTCACAACATTTTGCACACAAACGAGAACAATTTAGTGAAAAAAATTATAAAAATTGACTAAAATTTGGCTTTGCTGTGAGGTATGGAAAAGGTTATGTTTTTTGGGTACAAAAATGTTCACAATAATATAAAACTAAAATGTAAATTTTAATACCCGAAAAAGCTGTATGTAGATGGAAAAAAACTATAATCATTAATTTAGTCAAGAACTTAAGAACTTTTCTCAATACACATGCCCCATAGAAACAATCAGGTGAGATAAAGTCAGTCTCTTGGGGACTAAAACTGTTCAGAAATGACCATACTAACAACGAATCGCACCTTTAAGCTGAAATTAGCCAATGCAGAGTTCCTCCTTCACAACTCTTTGAACATTTGCATGTAGACTGCAGTATCCATTGTTATATAGGAGAAGATGGGGAGATAACATGTCGCCACGAAGACTGAATTATTTTCATCATGAACAGATATCTGTGCCCCTAAACTTACATTCCAATATTTGGAGCCATGCCTCGTTGGAGAATTAGTTTGGGATGTGTATTAAAACTGCTGGAACCAATGATAATCGGGAGATTTCAATTCTTGCAAACGGTAACACAATGCACATTCTTTACAGCTCGTAGCATGCATGTGCTTTTCATGTTCAGCGAGAGGGCTGTTATTGGTATATATACATTTTTCACCTTCTGCACCGTTGCTTCTGATGTTTCGGGCGTTCTCCTTCATGGACTGTGGAGTGTTCAGTTTTTGTCATCAAATACTGCATGGAGAACTTTACCGATGGTTTCCTAACCTCAAACTGTCCAATAAATTGACTTCGATAAATGCAGTACGTTTGACGATCCCATAACAATAACAGTTAGCAAGAGCACTACTTGCCTACAGTCCGTAGGAAGTTGATAACAGCTTGCCCAACGCCACGCCCATAACAACAACACATTCTTCTGTCACGGACAGCGAACTCGCAGCTGGTCTCTACGGGTGCTAGAGAATAGCGCATTCCTATCGTTCTGTTCAGTCTGTTCGTACATGTTTGTGTCAAATGTCATTAAATTGTAAAATTATATGAGAAAATCGGTGATCGAGAACAAGTGAGAGACCCCGATAGGATGTGAATTGTATTTAAAGATTGATTTATATTGACTGATTATACTTTGATTATCATATGAAATAAGGGCAGTGTGTTTCAAGTTCGCAATGTCTGTTCGAGTGTGATCCAGGTTTACATTTAGTTTATCACACAACTCCGTGTCAAACTTATAAATACCGAGGGTGCCAAAAATGTATACACACTTTCCCAGTAAATATCTATTTAATAAATTTCAAAGTTGGACCGAAAAACAACAGTAATGTGTAGTATGAAGTTTTGTAAATAAATGTGACACACGTACATTATGATAGCGTTGCTACTACAAAATGGAGCCGAGATTATCGTTTGAACAGCGGAAAGCAATTTTGAAGCGGTATTGGAAATTCGAGAATGTTGTTGAAGTTCAAAGGCAATGGAGACGTGTGCACAGACCAGAACCGCCAACGCGAGTAACAATTGCACGCATTCGAAACAAATTTGAGACTCGTGGTACGGTATGCGATGTTCACAAGGACAGATCTGGGAGACAAGCCCCGCGTCCTCGGCTATGGTTTTGAACGTTTTGAGCACTCACTGCAGAAATGTACAAAGCAATGTGCACGTGAGACTGGGATTAACAGAACCAGCGTATGTTGTATTATTAAAACAGCAAAGTTGAAAGTTTTCATCCCAAGACTTTTGCATGCATTAAATGAAGATGACCCTGAAACGGCATGTGCTGCAATCGCTGAGAACACTTTCGCAAACGTTACTCAATCAGTAGTTCAACGTACTCAGAAGCATATCGACGCCGATGATGGGTATTTTGAGGAACTGTTGTAACTGTAAAAGTCTAAGATGATTAGTGCTCACTATTTTCTGTTTGTATGAATTCAGTTTTGTTATATTAACACAGTTTTTTCTTAGCTTGAAGTGTGTATACATTTTTTGGCATCCTCTGTATTTTAATTTCACAGTTCTTGGAAAAGCACAGACCCATCTGCAATTTTTTACTACAACTTCAATTCGAACTCTAACAATATTTAGTTATTCAACCATCTAATTCACAATTTTAAATCCCAAGCGACCAGAGGAAACCAAGAAAAAATGCAAGATCGGGATGACCGGCTTCAAGGTTTTTGAACCGGGAATCTCCCAAATGCGACTCCCAAAGACTGCCGCCTTTACTACTCATCTTGGACCACAGCACCATAGCACACCGTTGTTAACTAAGTACTTGCTTTTCGTATTAAATTTATTCCAGATGCCCCTTGCTTAATTTCGTTTTGTCATACAGAAATGCACATTAACTATGCATGAAACTCCAATATTTTGAATTATTTTTATATTGCAACTTTTCAAAGTATTCTCCGTTGCATTCTATATAACGTTTCATCCGTTCTGACCATTTTGTAAACGCTGAATGTCATGTTTCTTTGGATAAGGTGCTAATACATTCGTAAAACCACGGTATGCACGAGTAGAAAACGGAACTATGCATTCCGCCCTGATACCTATCATATTACTTAACATATCGTGGATACGAGGATAAGTCTATAAGTTTCCGACCCATAGATTTTCTAGGTATTATAAAGACTAAAACTATATTGCAATACACTTCTCACATCTTTGAATTAACATTTCAACCCCCCCCCCCCCAAAGAAATCTTGTTTGCAAAATGGGCATAAACAGCAGTCATCACTTCTTCGTCACACTTAAATTTCCTTCCTCGAAGGTCTTAAGTTTTGAGAAGAGAAAATAGTCGCTGGGAGCTAAATGGTCGATCTCCTTGAAGCCACATTTCTTCACAGCTTCCTTTGCAACAAGAGCTGTGTGCACAGGCACGATGACATGAAAAAGGCGCACACCACCACTCAGTTTTCCTCGCCTTTTCTCTTTGATGGAAGCACGTAGTCTGTGCATAGTACTCCCCATTTACTGTGGTGTTCCTCTCCTTGAAGTCAATGAAGAGTATTCCTTCTCAGTCCCAAAGGATTGTGGCCATGATCTTCTTGGTAGACTGAGTGACCTTAACTATTAAAGGCGGTGCTTCGCCAGGTTTGCGCCACTCCATTGATTCTCTTTTGGACAAGGGATCATAGTAGAGAACTATAGTTTCATCTCCTGTAACAATGGTTTGTAGAACTTCTCTCTCTCGTTGCCACGGCAAAGCTCCAAAAATACCTGATAACAGATGACTCGTTGCTGCTTTTGGACTGAGGAAAGAAGTCTAGACACCCATCTTGCGCTAACCTTATTCATGTTTAAATGTTCATGAACAATTCGAAGACTTTTGTATTAGAAAGGCCTAACCTTGCTGCTATTTCTGTAACTTTGAGCCGCCGGTCTTCCATAATTTCCCTTCCACAAGAGCGATGTTTTCAGGAGTGAGCACCTCTAAGGGACGATCTGTACTCTCTTCGTCTTCAATGCTTTCTCGACCCATTCGAAAAAGTTTGGCCCATTCTTTTACGGTAGAATATGAGGGGATGCTTCCACATATACACCGTCCAATCGCTGTTTAATTTCATTTGGAGTAAGTCCTTCTTTTGTGAAGAACTTAATAACATCTCGAAACTCCATTTTGAACATATCACAATCTTCTACACATAGCCTTCTTTATGCAACTACATCTGAACAACTGAACACAGTTACAGCTGCAAATATTTACTTAACTTGTAAGATATGACACCAGATAAGAATTTTGTGAAGGCGATAATCCTTATCGGCGAGGACGGAAACTTATGAACCTACCGCGTAGAACACACGGTACGCTGAGTATATGTATCACGTTGACACCATGCTGTCAGCGCACATAGTGTAGTGCTGACTTATGCTATAATTTTGTACATTACATAAATCGCTTTTCACAACGCATACAATCCTCCATGCACAAACTAAAGGAACTCTCTCTTTAAAATTCTAACCTGCAGAAAAATATAAACGTTAGTTTTTTTAATTTTTTATGTTTTACACATCACCCTCTCTGTATGTTTTATTCAGTTATTGTTAGAATAATTGCCTTCATGCCCCCCTCTCTATTGTGACATAGTTTCTTCATTTTCTTTCTGCTATATATTTTAAGGTTATTTCTTATTTATGGCCTTATAAATAAAAATAATAAATGAGCATGTCGGAACAAAACATTTATATGTCCGGGTACTTAGATGTTGTTGTATCGATGGGGACTTCGTTATGTTTTAAAATGTATTTAAACTACGAAAACTGTTGAAACCATCCTCTATACTGATATCAGTAAAGTCGTTGTTCTTTTGCTTTATTTGACTTTCCCCTTTTTTCTCCGCAGTAAAAGGACGCATATGTGTGTGTCTCAAACATTTCCACCTGGTTTTTAGCATGTGTAAGCGTGTAGCCTGCAAGCATTTCTAATAGTTGCAACTATGTACGACTTCTAGTTGCTCGACGAGTTTTTCAGCACATGAAAACAATTTATCTTTCTCTCATGCTGACTTCTCTTTACCGAAACGTCTTTCTTCTTTCATATTACTATCACCTTTTTCTGAGAACTGTTACACTCAAACGTGCTGGTATCCCGTACATAATCCTCAGACGTCAGTACTTTATAGGATTCGTGCCGCTTGTTTCTTCTAAAAAGAAAATGCATTGCCCTATTTTACTTGCATCTCTGTTTCAAAGCCGCATTTGTTTACTTTTAGTATATCTGCTGCTCACTACCCGATGCAAGCAACCAGACAAAATGTAACTTAAATATGGCAAAAGAATGCTTGTAAATATATTTTAAGGATTAGAGTTAGAGAAGCTCCGATTTTAAATTTCTTTCATTATCTTCCTTGTCAAAATGCATAGAACATAAACGGGAAGGTCGGTCTTTCTACACAATAAGCCCATATGCTTCTACCTCCGTGTAGTTAGGAACCTTACAATTCAAAATACTTGACGCTTTGACTTTCCTACCATTGTTGACACCTGAAGTGTAGGAAAATGGACGTTTCTTGTGAAAGAAAATATGGAACGTTTAAACGCAGTGTTAAAACGATTATTTCATAATATATAAGGATGAGAGCATGCACTGTGTATATTGCTAAAAGCACATAGAGCATAAGCTCATGTAGAATTACTGGGTGTGAAAGATATGTATACGTTATGCACTTGTTTCTTTTGTATCGCTTGTTTACACGTATTCCTTGTTTCTTTTGTATCGCTTGTTTACACGTATTCGTGTCTATGTTAGGTTTAAAATTAAGCTTTGTTATACAGGAGTATGAGAATAACTATTCCTAATTTTCTGATGTGATAGAGCACATGAAAATAAAGTAGTGTTCAGAAATGGTTTGTTTTCAATATAAAAGACAGAGCTCATCATTCATCTTTGCCTGTATTTATGTTTCAGCTTTTCTTGTCACCATGGAAATAATAAACAAGTTAGTTTGTAGTTGTAGGTTGCAAAATATCTTCTGTGAAATCTGTTTATTTAATATCATGGTATTAAAGTGCATCGCTAAACAAATATTGAATTTGCAGACATGTATAAGGTATTTGGAGCAACTTGACAAAGCGAATCTTTGAGGAACAACATCCTGAGCGCCATATTCCTTGCCATACAACATTTTCAAGACGAATCGACATCTTCAAGATACTGGCAAGTTCCAGGTAAAAAAGTAAATTCAGGAGCGAGTCGAACTGCGAGAACATTATACTTTGAAGATGGGGTTTTGCAGAGTTTTGGAAATAATCCGCGAACTAGCACTTGAGCTGTTGCCCATTGGGTGAATACCAGTCACATGTCTGTATGTAGAGTTTTAAATGAGCATTAAAAACATCCATTTCATATTCACAAAGTACAAACATTAATCCCAGATGATTATCCTAGCATACAACAATTTGCTGAATGGTATTCAATACCATTAACAATGAGCCCGATTTTACTAGACGCATATTATGGGCAGATGAGGCAGGTTTTTCAATAGATGACTTTTTTAACACACACAAGTCACATTTGAATTGAGACTAATCCTAAAGGTGTAGAGAATCTCGGCAAAGAATGGAAGTTTTCTGTAAATATTTGGATTCATTAACTTTCTAGTGGAGTCATATGTTATGCTTGCAAGATTGAATGATATTTTTCTTGCGAAAATGCTTTCGGAGCTACTTGAAAATGTCCCGATTAATATATAAGGAAACATCTTACAACACGACGGTGCGCCGGCACATTTCGACTTAAATTGCCTAAATGATTTAAATGTACATTTTCCGAATCGTTGGGTAGGTCAAGTTGCTTGGTCGACACGTTTGTGTTTGGGGTCATATTAAATCAATTGTTAATGAAACATCCATCGACAAAGCAAAAGAATTAGTTGCTAGAACTACTGTTGCTTCTGAGGATCTTCGTAACTGTCAATAATGGTGGTCACTTTTTTGAACAGTTCCTATAGTTTGTCAACACAATTTCCTTAATATCTGGTGTAATATAAAAAAGTACTTTGTAATCATAGAAAGTAAATAAAATAACTTTCCAATTTGAGATTAATTCATTTTTTCCTTCATAATTGGAAATCTAAAAGCTTTTGGATATTACTTTGTAACAAAAAAATGTTTATTTTCATGTACTCTATCACTCAGAAAATTAGGAATAATTATACGTTTGTATACATTTTCAGATGACAGGAAAATTAAATATACGGATCTGTTGACACACTTTAATTGAAGATCAATCCAATCCAAGAAGCAAGCAATGTTTGTCCTTCGTTAAAAGAAGTTTACTTAGGGCATCAGAATTTATGTGTCCAGGAAAACGTGAAAATGTTGAAGGAATTTCTCTGTCAAGGATGTGAATTGCTTGTGATAAAGGGTCTGTGTCAGAATTTTTTGTTTTACTTATTGCTGTAGCCGGTTATATGACACAGTAGCAAAGAGGATTTAGTCACACTTTACAATTGCTAAAGATCCAGATAGTTTTAAAGCTTGTGTCTATGACAAATATTGTGCAAAATCAATGATTGATGAACCCAGAACGTTCTGACGCGATGTATTAATGTTCCATTGCATTATTGAGGCCTGCCTGCTATGCCAAGTCATTTCCAATGAATGAATGAATGAATGAATGAATGAATGAATGAATGAATTAATGAATGAATGGTGTTTAACGCCCGTTTTTGCTACAAAGGACCACAGGCGATCTTTCCATTGAGAATGTAACGAAAATTGTTTTTAATACTGTTAACAAAATTAGAAGGAATGCTCTCTATACAGAACATTTCGTGTTTTTGTTCAAAATACCGGAGCATAGTTTTCAGCGATTTCTTCATTTCATAATATCAGAGGAAAATGAAGGCGCAGCTGTAAAATAGATAAATGGCCCGTCTAGCATTCAGGATCTATGATAGATCGTTTCGACCGCTTAAATACACAGTTACATTACCGATATATGGGATGCAGTGCAAGCGTTTGAAATGAAGCTTGAGTTACGGAAACCGCAACAATGCAATAAAGAACTTTTCGTTTCGCTTTGCTTTATACAATGACAAAAGAACTATCAGAGGTATATTAAGTTTACAAATGTAACTCTAGAAATGGCTTAAAGATATAAGAAATTTAGATAAATATTTAACAACGTTTCAAAGTCCATTTAACTTATACATTGCCCTTGTTTGCCCGGACTTTCAATTAGAACTGACGGTCTGTGTTCATTCCTTAGAGAAATGCTCAATTTGCGGCTCCTGAACGTTGCGCGTTTATGATATAATTTCCTTATGTTGGATTTGAGATAATGCCAATGCAGTACTGCATGTTAGGAGAAAAGTATTGGAGCACAATTTAGGGAAAGCAGCATGCCGTTATGTACTTACACTTTCCTGCAAAAGAAAGCGTTACCTTGCGGAAGAAGCCCACAATAAGGAAGATAGAAATATTTCCTTTCCCGAAAGATTGTGTAATCTGGTAAACAGTAGCTCGGTTTTAAATTTTCTTTAGAATGTGAAATATTGGGCTGGAATCTGCGACTATCCATTTCTGTTCGTCTGATACTTGAAAGTTGTTTACATTGCTATTTGTCAAGTAATCGTTGTGTGTGTATGCGGCCAAAATACGTAGATCTTAAGTTACTGCGCTGGGCTGGGCTGTCGCACCCTATGATAGCTGAGCTGATGAAAGTTAGGGAGGATTTTGATAAATAAACTTCTTCTATTTGAATGTTATTCCCTTATTTGGAGTTTGTTTACTCTTTCACATTCTAAATTTTCTCTCTCTGTAAGCATGCTGATGGTGTAAATGGTCTTTATAAAGTATAAAATTCATGAATTTAATTTCTTCTCTCTTAAATTCATATATTGCTATTCTTTTCTTTCTATCACTCGATTTTCCTTTGGGTGTAGGAAAATTTAAACACCCCTTAATTTTGATAGCATCTCTGCCTTCTTTTATTATTTTTGTTACCTAAATTTTTGCTACACCGGCAGTCGTGATAGCTAATCAATAACATTATATAGGAATCCATAATTTTTTAAATATTTCTTAAATATTTATGACTACGCTGAGGATGGCCCAGTGTTACAATGGATTTCCGTAGGCTCTATTTACATTTCGAGAAAAAGTTATTGGAAAAACTAAACTAATTCAAAAATCCATTAAATGAATTACTTGATGTTAATAATAAGTGTAAACTTTGTAGTAAACGGTCACCATACTCGAAACTCTTGTAACGGACAGCTCCCCCCAGATCAACCCTGCACTTTTTGGATAAAACTTAACTTGCTTTACTGCATTTTGTTAAGGATGGCCATCTGGTGCTACATTTTGTGTCCTTCAGAAGACAGTAGAAACAAAACCCAAGAAGACAAAGGTCACATTTTCCGGTACTCCCTGCCGGAGGAGCAATTTCATAATGTTTATTTTATACGAATCCTTTTCCTCGTGAATTAGCATTTCCGGAATTATTAAAGATAAATGAAGTCATTGATAGTATAAAGAACACAATAAACAATATATATCATGTACTCAGGCAAAAAAGGCACTTTTATATTTGCTTGTATATTGCAATATATTTTCTTGTCATAAAATATTATGTTAGGCAGTTGTTGTCATGGAGACGTGTAGACTTTGTTGAATGTTTTTTGTTTCATAAACAAGTCATTGTAACCGAATATTTCAATTGTGTATAAAATCTCAGATACAGCAAATTTGTCTTGACCATTCTGTGCTTTATTATCATTATTTATTTTTTTTTTTCAAACGTTTTTTTATTAACTCGCTTTCTTGTCTGTTTGGGTAGAATTTTGTAATTAATTTTTCATGCACTTCTAAATGAGATAGAGACTTGAAAAGTTGCACATAGGTCAGAAATGGATGACAATACAATATAATACTATTGTAATTATTGGTTCAATGGTTCCACGGTTCAAATATGTGGTTCTGCAGTTTTGAAAGTAAAGCAGCGCAATATCAAACACGAAGGTTTTAAAAAATGTAAGAACACATTTCTGTAGTTTCGTTAATAACGCATAAAAATATAAAAATTATAATAATCTTTGTTTACATGTTGTAAATGTAAGTAGGGTTGTCAAATTTTACTTTTAAAATTTGCAACCTGATAATGTGGCTATAGCTGTAACCTTAAACGATCGCAGTGTGAATATGGCTAGAAGCACAGTCCACGATGCCTTAAAACGGTTTAGAGACCCTAGGATATACCAGAACGTCAGGTTTGTGTCGTCAGAGAGCTACAAATCAAAATGAAGACAGGTACATGGTGTTGACAGTTTTTAGGAAGCTCAATTTGACAGCTACGACTGTAGCCCAGCAGTTTATTAACAGCATGAACACCCGATTTCAGCCAAAAAGATTAGAAGAAGGTTGAAAGCAAGTGAATTGATATCAAGTGTACCTGAAACTTGTCCTAGTTTACTCAGAATGCACCGAGTGAACGATTGCGTTTAGCAAATGATCATAGGGGTTGGAGAAATGAACAGAAGAGCTGTGTTCTGTTCACTCTGCGCTCACCTGATGGACGTGGAAGAGTTTGGAGAAGGAGGGGAGGACGATTTGCCCAATGCTGCATTTCCGAACAGTTACCATTTGGAGATGATGGAGTGATGGTTTGGGCAGGAGTGTCTATGGTTGCTCGTACTGAGTTAACTTTAGTAGAAAATGGAAGTCTAATAGCTGAAATGAATAAATGAATATTTAGCTAATCATGTTGTACCATTTGACCCATTTACAGGCGTTAAGTTTTCTTTTATGCACATCCGAATATTGTCCACGTGGTCAGAGATTATCTCCGAGAATTGAGAGTCCATGTTTTACCACGGTCAGCAAGGAGTCCCTACATGAATCCGCTTGAACACGTGTGGGACACGCTGGAACGGCGTGACTGCCGCTGTCAGAACCTCTACAGGAGTTGAGGCGAGCACTTCTTGAAGATTGGGAGCGTATTCCTCAAGATACCTGATCGAAAGTATTTCAAGAATTATAAATACAGTAATTTAAGCCGATGGCCCGTTATTAAAATGCGTTTTTACTGTTTCAAGCACTGAAAAATGTACTCAAACTTGTCATTGTTTTACGTCTTTTGTAACTTTTCTTACCAGAGAAAGTTTTTGTTTCTATTGGTGAAGTTTAAGATGCTTAATAAAACAATTTTTGTTTGAATGGGTATTCTTTCATTTTATAATAATTAAGAACCAAATAAAAGAATTATATATATATATATATATATATATATATATACAGGGACAAAAAACCGAACACTTTATTATATTTTCCTATAACATGTTTCGCCTCTGAGCAGGCAGCACCTCCCACCTGCGAATCATGGAACGAATGACATCATATAGCTGGCCTAAGCGCCAGATATGTTGAGCAGTAGCATATTTCCGGTATCATTATAGTTGACTTATGATCTCCTGCCTTTGTCGTTTCTTTATTTATCAAAGTATCGTTCTGCAGGTTAGTGTTATGTCCATTATTCTGCGGTCTGGCGTCCTGCAGATTTTTTCTCTTCATTTAATTTTTGATTACGTCAACTATATTTTATGCTTCTTTCTTATTTCTTATATTATTTTATTTAATAACAAGCATTTTTATTTTACAATCTATTGCCTTTTCTTTCTTGGTCTTTTCTTAACATTTATTGCGTATAATGAAAGCTCAATGTAGAAGACGATATGCTAGATTTGATTCCTTTAGGTAAGAAGGTGGTGTTCCCTCTTTAACTGTATCTATCGAACTTTATGTTTTGAATGATAAAGACTACTATCAAACTTTCAGATATTGCTTCGACATGCAATGAAAGCCAAATGGTGTAAGGAACTGATAGGTGCTGGCCTCTATGTCTGTTAACAACTGTTTACTCTTCTGCAAAATGTGAAGTTTAAATGAACACGTTAAATGACAGACACCTCGTTTATCAGCTTCTTCTCCTTATTGGCGCCGCAGCCCGTGGTAAGACTAGCCCTGCCGCAGCGACCTCTGTTTCCTTACGACTTCATTGATAGAGCGGGGAGGCATGTGATCAGCTGGTTGCCTATTACCCGGAGCTTTAGAGCTCCCTAGATCGAAGTATGCCCCCTTTGCTCCCATTTATCCTCACGAGGCAGACCTCCCTATCTAAGATAAATGTCTAAGCAGTTACCGGGAATCGAACCCTGACCTCTCTGCCAGCAGTCAGACTAACCCTCAAGCTGCCTGGGTATGTTTTTTTTTTTCGGAGTTTTTGCTTACCCTGAGAAGGTCAATGCCAGATAGCGTTAAGACGCCAAGGACCCCGAACTCCTTTGTTCATCATTAAATCATTCATCCCTACGAACTTACACCTTTATTATTAACGTCCACAATCTACAGATGTCGTAAGAAGACCAACCACACTAAATACAGCATAAAAACACTTGATTTGCAGTCATTAACCATAAAGAGGGACTAAAGTATTACTTTATTACACATTACAATAAATGAAGTTTAAGGTGTTTATTACAGTGTCATTCAGAAGTTAATATTAGTAACATATTTTAATTACGAACGAATGCATAAGTTAAATATAAGTACGTACCCAATTGCTATGCAATGTTCATCACAAATGCTGTCGTCCATCTACGTCCCTCTCTCTATGCTGATAAGAGGGTTTCGCCACCCCTGATCTAAGTAAACCCTCTTGAAACAGCACATGTAATTTGTATTGTAAACACACAAGCAATGCGTGTAGTAACAGTAAGAGAGTATGCAGAAAATTAAATTAAGTAGAAAAACGGCGCGGAAGTGGCGCTCCTCTCGGTTAAAAGGAGATTCACTCAGTGAGGACGATGGATCGTATGGTGCTTGCATTTAAAAACTCTTTCGAAAAAACGAACCCACTTCCCTGGGCGGAATAGCGGACTATTTGGCGGTCACCAGCACCTTGAGTGTCTGTCTGCTCAAACTAATTAGTAGGTATGCTCAAGACGTCAAGGTTGTACTTTTTGATACCTGCCCTCTCTTTGTAGCAATTTAAATGCGCATCAAATTATACGGTTAAGGTAGCTAAA